>VCAZ01000064.1:2103116-2631386 GCA_005784505.1 Bagarius yarrelli
ATTAACTGATTTAATGTGACCGTTAACTTGTTAGTTTGTGTCAGAAGACTAACTGCCTTAAAAGCTTAATGTTTGAATTAGCACCAGCAACATATGCAGAATAGTGGTAGCACATTGGTTAAAGTGCTGGACTACTAATTAAAAGATTGGGGGGCTCAATTCCCAGGACCACCAAGCTGCTACTGCTGGACCCCTGAGCAAGGCCCTTAACCCCTCAACTACGCAGTTGTATAAAAAAATTGATAAATGTAGATCTCATCTGCCAAATGCCACAATATTACAACAATAATAACAAATATTATATACTGTGAATATCCTCTCTTATACATAATAGAAACAGGAAAACATTTAAGACAATATATTGGATGTTTAGCTATAACTACTGTAAAGAATCTGAATAGAGAATCTATATAACAAACACTGATATGATGATTTACCTTTTTGGCATCCACCAAGACGATCCGTACCAAAACCACGTTGATCCGCGCTCCCAGAGAATGGTCATGGTAAATTTCATTCACCTGAAGAGATTAAAAAAACAGGTCTACATTGGAGAACGCGAAGCAGTTAGCAGAAGCAGGGGCATAACGAAAAGGCTAACAAGTTTTTTATTCAACAATAATTATGCTTTAACACATAACAATGACAAAATTATAGATTCAAAAATATTTTGAGGTTTGGGCCTCCTACCACACCCATTCAGCATCAAACATAATATTTCAAGGCTGCTAGTACTGTTCTCCAGATCTCCTCAAAGTAAATGAGTCCTTAAAATACACAACTTAGCAGCGCCTGAGAGTATATATATATATATATATATATATATATATATATATATAAACTGTGGATTGTTGAAAAGGGCAAGGATTGTTCCATGCCCAGCACTACTAACTAAAACTGCTGGGACCCTATAGAGACTGCCATATCATAATTTTGATCCTAACTGGAATATGCAATTTCCCAGCGTTGTAATGTGTATGAGAGAAATAAAGGCTTTTATTATTCTGTAAGTTGTTGATAAAACTGAATACTGGACCACACAGAACACACAGTCAAAACAAAACCACACATCTAATTGTATACTGCTACAGTCTAAGCTACAGCAATGATTCAAGTTCTACAGAGACAACATGTAAACATTTTTACATAGTTTACTTAGATTACTTTAAAAAGAATTACAATGATGATATGAAACAATTAATAAGTCAAAGATTTAGACTAGTCATCACAGCCATCACCACTAGCATAGCAACATAAGTGAGTCGTTCTTAAGCCAATGTCACAAAGTCTAAAACACACAGTTGTCTAAAATGTCTTTGAATGAAGTCCAAACTCTGTTCCTGATCTCATTAACTACTATTGGAACTAAATGAACAAATGTTAGAATCTCGATCCTGTTCAACTTTATAACAAAACATGGCTGAAGTGAACATCAGCAAATAAAAAAAATATATTTCAAAAAATGTTTAATAAATATTTATCTGTAAAATTATTGTGTATTATGTATATTGTTTTTAAAAGGTGCCAATAATTCTGATACTTTCATATTTAATGTTGTTTTCTTTGTATTTTTATTCTTTAGCCTTATTTCTTTTGTATTTCTGGTATATTTTAAAATAAATTAAAATGAAGCCTCTCCCTATTGTGCTACAAGTGATTTCTTGTGTAATACAGAAGATACACACTTCACACATAATTCATCATCTTCAACCAGTAATAAAATACCGGGAATAAGAGAAGAACTTATATATAAGCACACTGTTACTTACTGTGACATCTTACACCAAATCCTCACCCATCTTTATTTATACAGTTTGCTAAAAAAATGGACTGTGGGGAAAAAAAAGCTTCCCAACAGAGACAGTAACCGAGACTGCCAAATTGGCCCTGAAGTTTAGACATGATGTCCTCTGCCTCCCTGGAAACCTGCTAATGAGACGCAGCGATATACACCACCAACAATAATGACATTTATTACAGGCTAGCCAGACTACCCGTCTTCCACCGTCTGTGTGTTTACTCATTTGACTTTTTGTTTTGTTTTTTTTATATTGTCCTGTCTTTCTTTACTTCTCTCTCGTGTCCCAGACACTGATATGTAGACCTCATCTGGCCATTAATGCACCTGATCACAAACAACATAATGATGGGTCACTTATCGCAAGGCGATTTCTGATACACGGTCGAATCTAGAGCTTGGAGCCACATTAATGTAAATCACTAGGAAAAATTTGCGAAACTGTCTGAGCATGTTACCAAGATGCTGCAAATATAAACACAATTTAGACCTGACACATGACAAGTACAATAAGTAGTAACTAACAATGACGAATGTTGGACAAGTTGTTATGTTCTTCTATCACTGGAAATTAATGCATAATTTACAGATTCCAATGTCTAAACTTGCTGTTTAAAAATAAAATCTTTGGTGTAAAACATTGTGTTAGTGATATACTTTCTTTTTTAATTAAAACCATTAACTACCAAACTATGTATTTGCCCATCTATAAATAAATAAATAAATAAATTCATTATTTATTTATTATCATCTGTCCTAAACAGGGTCGTAAAGATCTTGACACCTTTGCCAGAGCCCAATTACACACCCAGTCACACATTACATATAATTTAGAATTGCAAATTAACCTATAACTCATGTAAAGTTTGTAGGAGAGCAAACAGGATTTAGGAAAACACTGGACTACCCCAGAGGTGTGGCACAATTCCATTATTAGCCTCTAAATCAATTTAGACAAATAGAATTCGTCTCTATTACTGTTTTAACACTCTGTGTTAATGCACATTTTGAGGTATTACATCAAAAAAGATTTAGAAAAATATAGAAAAAAATATCGCATAAACGCATTTGCCTAATAAATTATGCCAATGTCCCAGTTTGTTTGTTTTTTGTAGTCTCTTTGTCTTTCTCTTCCTGTTTGCTCTGCTGTCCTCCTATAGGTGAAGCCATAGGAATGGTACCCTAATAATCCAATCAAGGAACAAGAGGCAAGAAGAAGTGGAGCCTATTATTTATAAGCAGCACCCAGAAGTCTTGATGGAGAGATGATTCGCTGAGATAGAAAACGGTTAGCTTTGTTAGCCTTTGCCAGTCTTTGCTACTTTCTGCTTGCCATTTTTATGGCCTCCTCTTGGCCCCACCTCTTCTGATCCTGTGTTTTGACCTCAACTTCCTGGGCTGGAGTATGTGAATAGTTATGAATAGTATATAGATGAATATATAGTATATAGATGGTACTGATTTAATGACCAAAAGGTGTTTTTAAACGCAGTACTCAAATCTGCTGAAATTATCTGTCATTGGCCGAAACAGCATGTTTGAAACGAAAGTTGATTACACCTTGCATTTTATGTGCCTGGAGAGGCCTGTTGACTTCTCACTGACACAAACATTGGTTTCTGAATGCTGATGATTGGTAAATGAGACAAACACACATTAAATCCACTTTGCCAATTTTAGAAATGACACCAGAGTTATTTAAAATTATTTAAAAACAAACATGAATGTAAAAGTCTTTATTTGTCACATAAACTCTACAGCACAGTGAAATTTGTTTCATTACATATTCCATCTTAAAAAGTTGGGGTTAGAGTGCAGGGTCAGCTCTGATACAGCGCCCCTGGAGCAGGAGGGGTTAAAGTACACAACAGTGGCAGATTGCCTTGAGACTTGAACACAGGTCTTTCTAGTCTTCAAATCAACAACTTAGTGCCTTAACCATGCGGCATCCATGATTTTCTACCCTGAGATGTGGCCCTAGCCTAGTTTATGCTTTCTCTTTCTCTTGTTCTCTTTCTGCATGTTAATGATTGTGCAGTTCTCATTAGTGCTGCCCCGTTTCCTGGCCTCGAACAAGAGCTCAGAGTTTCATCAGTTACTCCACAGCCTACAGGTAACTAATGGAGACCTAGAGGTCGCCAAGTGAGAAAATCATTAATATCTAATTAATAATGCATAAGGGGCCAGTTGGAAATACAGAAAATAAGGATGTGGGAAAAGCAGAAGGTAACTAAAACAGGAAGAAAATAGATAAAAGAGAGGTTAGGTTACACTGAGGTAGCATGAGTCTGGAGAACCAAAGAAAATATAAAAATGCAAGAAAAAAAGCCCCTAAAGGATATCAGCATTTAAAGTGCCACATCAAATTTAGCAAACCGTCTGTAATTGTCAGGAGAGTGTTGCAGTCAACTCTTGATCTCATATAAAAGGGTCCCACCACTGAGACAAACCTGAAAACATGCTATTTAAAAATATATCGCTACAGGATACCAAGGAATACTAGCAAGCAGAACCAGAGTTGCTCCGGTGTAAGTAGAATTCCAAACCTCTTAACATCTAACTTTTACTTTTTTGTCCCTTTGATTAGCTGCTGGTTTTACTTTTATTTGATATATATCAATAATAATAATAAGGAAATTTAATGATTAAAAATTAAAACTTTTTTAAGTATAAAAATTTCTCTAATCGGTTGCATTGCATCTTATGCAACATTACATCTTAAGCATGTCACTGTGTACATGTTCAGCTTTTTTAAAAGGTAAATTTTGCATTTATTTAATTTACACAAACCTTAATGTGACTCTTGGCTGTTAGAACTTTATTACATAATATTATTGTCACTCTGTTTTGTTTTTGTCATGTGATCAGGGTGATTTCGATTAGATAATTTTCTTGTTTACTTTAGGGAAAATGAGCTGACCGTCTGTAGAAGTTGTATGAGTTCGCATTTGCACTAAATTGGTTGTTTTTATGGCTTGTTTGCAAGTTATTGTTGCTGATTGTGTGATCCCTGGTTGGAAGCCCCATGTTCCTCTGTTAGTTATGGTCTGAAGGAACATATCAGAGCAGTGTGTCAACATGGTCCACGTTCTTTCTGCCTTATTACTGAACGTCTGCCATTTTCACCTGACATTTTGGTCTATTATTACCTGTCTGACATTTCAGCGCCAGAACAACGTGTCTACAAAGAGCTGATTACATAATGGCCTCTCCGCTCACACCTTGTTTACTCCAGAGCATTAATACCAAGGAAGCAATTAATATTGCCGACACGCAGTTCACACAATTAGTGCTGAGCGTGAAGGTTTGTGATCCGTTACTCATCCACTACTGATCCACTGACAGGAGGTAAGTAATGAATTTGCTCCGAGTTCCCTATCAGTGCATGTATGAATGTCTATAGCCTTCAAGATGAGGATTGACGAATCTTAAACCTCTCTGGAGTGAGATGTACTGGAAAGCTATCATGTACAAAGGTTACTGATGGCAAGATTAAATCACAGCTGTGTCATGTGATGTGACATAAATCTGGACAGAATACAGGAACACTGAAGTGTTATTGTTGTTGTAAACTAAACACCAATTAAAAATAAAATAAAATCTATTAAATATGATTTACATAATTTTTGGGCAAATCAATCAGATTTATTCCATTTCTTGGCTAAAATATACCAGTAATAGTCTTGCATAGCCAGACCTTTAGACTGACATAGTTTTTATGTTCAATTGTAAATAAAATATTAGCTTATGTGATTTGTGAATTCTTTCAATTTTCATTTCATTCAAATTTAAAAAAACCTCCCAACTTTTCCAAAATTTGTTGTACACTGTATTAGTGTAATATATATATTACGTTATATATGTTTTGTTACTTTTATTCAACCGGCAAGGTTTTTTTTTTAACCGGAAATTACACAGGCTTCTCCCAAAAGATAATAAGACGATGTACAAGAGGCATCATTGTGGAAAAAATGTTTCTCAGCTTTTATTTACATTTGATCAAAAAGTGGCATGTCCAAAATTATTCATACCCTTCTCAATAATCAATAGAAAAGCCTTTATTAGCTATTACAGCAATCAAATGCTTCCTATAATTGCTAACCGGCTTTTTGCATGTCTTCACTGGTATTTTTGCCCATTCATCTTTAGCGATGAGCTTCAACTCTTCAGGTTGGAGGGTCTCCTTGCCATCACCCTGATCTTTAGCTCCCTCCACAGATTCTCAATTAACCATTTCTTCACCACTTTTGCTATGTGTTTTGGGTCATTGTCATGCTGAAATGTCCCCCTGTGCCCAAGGCCAAGTTTCTCTGCAGACTGCCTGATGTTGTTCTTGAGAATTTTGATGTATTGCTCTTTTCTGTGATTAGGTTCCCTGGTCCACCGGCTGAAAAACACCCCCAAAACATTAGGTTCCCACCACCGTGTGGATGGTGTTCTTAGGGTTGAAGGCTTCTCCTTTTTTACGCTAAATGAAGGCTACATCATTATGGCCAAACAATTTAATCTTTGTTTTATCTGACCATAAAACAGAGGACCAGAAGTCTTCTTCGTTGTCCAGATGAGCATTTGCAAAGGCCAAGTAGGCTTTTGTGTGCCTTATCTGGGGAAGTGGTGTTCTCCTTGGTCTAAGTCTGTGGAAGCCAGCGGTGTGCAGTGTCCGTTGGACTGTCTGCCTTGAGATGTTGCCACCAGCAGAGCCCAGATTTATCAGGACGGCCTTGCTGGTGATCCTTGGATTCTTTTTTACCTCTCTCACTATCCTCCTGGCCAGCACAGGTGTCACTTTTGGCTTCTGACTACGTCCTCTGAGATTTTTCACAGTGCGGAACATCTTGTATTTTTTAATAATACTTTACACTGTAGCCACTGGAATTTCAAAACATTTAGATATAGTCCTTCCTGACTCATGAGCAGCCACAATGCGCAGCCACGGGTCCTCAGTGAGCTCCTTTGTCTTAGTCATGACTGTCCACAAACCAACAGCAGAGAGCTTCTGTTTTTCACCTGTGAAGTTGATTAAAACAGCTGTTCCCAATGAATCAGGGTAATTAGGATGCTTTAGAACAGCTTGGACTATTTGGAATGGGATAGAACTTTGGATTTTCTCATAGATTGTGACAGTTTGCAAAGGGTATGAATAATTTTTGTCACTTTTTGTTTAAATGTAAATAAAAGCTGAGAAATATTTTTTTTTCACAATGATGCCTCTTGTACATTGTCTTATTATCTTTTGGGAGAAGTCATTTTTAGTCAAAAAAAACTTGCTCGTTGAATAAAAGTAACTTTAAATTAGGGGTATGAATAATTTAGGGCTTGACTATATATATATATATATTATTAAAGCAAGAAACCCTGTTAAGACTCCACACCTCTACAGTACAACTCAACTGTACCACATACATCATCTGGAGCAGTTCAGAATCAATATTTATCCTAATATTAATAGAACATCACAAAAACATAAAAGAAATGAAACAAAATGCTTTTAAAGGCTGTAAGCCAGCATTACTGGTTGTTGGCAAGCTTCAGGGTTAGCTGAAAAGTCTGCCTTGAAAAGGTATTTTTAAGTATGTCCAAGTCAATTTGTCCTCTTTTGTCAGCCATTGTGGGCGTAAATATTCTAATTCAACTGTATAGATGCCTTTCGCTAGTCTGTGCTAGGCTGTAAGAATTTACTCTAATTAACCAATCAGAGGACGGAAAATTACTGATGTCATCATGATCCAGCTAGCTGGCCTCGGAAGGCAGGTTTAAAAATCTGATTGGTTAAAGAAACAGTCTTTAATAATATTAATTAATAAGCAATCTGCCACTGCTAACGTAGTTTAAGTTCTTTGGGCAGCACTACTGATTCTGAAGGCTCTGGGCAGATTAGATTAAAGTGGCTGCTTTCAAGACAGCTTTTTCTGACAATTTTTTTTAGTAATAATGATTCATTTGGCTTTGTTTGGGTTGTTCATATCACAAAAATGCTTTGTATGCCAATGCAAATTTCTTGCAAAATTTAAGCGGAAATTTATTAGGAAGGCCAGGGTGTATATATCTATCTATGTGTGTGTGTGCTTTTTTTCTATAATGCTACAGTAGTACAGATTTCTAAGCTTCTGAGCTATCTACAGGTCATGGTCATCTCCTTGTACAGAAGTCTTTTTTCAAGCATCTTTTTAATCTACACATTTAATGACAAGGTGAAAGATAAATTGGTAGTCAGTGGTGGGAGGTTGGCTGTTTCGTAAATTGAACTTTTCCAGTAATTGCAAGCACAACAGATCACAATACTGGGTTATTGCTAAAAAAGTGATTTAACACAGCGACTGTCTTTTACTACATTTAATTATACTTCACGCACTTACACACTGCAAACTCTCTCTTCTCTTTCTCTCTCTCTCTCTCTCTCTCTCTCTCTTTTTCACCTCTCCGGTCATGCCGTTTAATTTAAGGAGATTAAAGGATGGATTGGGAGGAGCAGATGAGCGAGGTTTTCTCTCTGAGCCATATTTCCCCTGGCTTACTGTCACCTCAGGCCACATGGTACAAAGCCTCTGACCTACAACAGCCAGACGCTTACATCATCCCACAGGAAAAAGCTGTGAAAATCCGGCGAAAACAGTAAAATTGAGGTGTCAAACTTAAAAAACTGAAAATTTATGATCTGCTAGGGAATGAAATAGACTATGCTAATTTTAAACACAATCATAAATATTGTTTTAGACATGAACAGTGATCATATACACTAAACTATAAAATCGATTAAAATGACTAACTCAGCGGAAATAAATTAAGGTCTGACTGGTTCTTTTTTGTATATAAAAACATACTCTGAAGCCATATGAATAAAACGTTACCCTTTTAACTATATAATACCAGAGATCAGGTAGTTTATCTCAAAACTAGTATACACTTTGTTAGTATGTGACCCAAAGTGTTGTACAATGATGCTGACCATATTCCATACTATAAATAAAAGGTACATTATGGCACCTTGGAACATGCTAACTGTAGCCTAATAGCACTTAAAGTGTACATCTTACCTTCTGTGCAAAAGACTATTCAAATCCAGGCCCACTGATCCTATAAACTCATAAAGCCCATAAACTACAAAACCAGAGACAACATTACTACAATACATCATGTGTCATTCAGCACTGAGATAAATTTATATTACAGTTACTAACAGTGGTAAAGTACCAAACATAAAAATAATCCTCAATTACATGCTGCTGCTGTAGTTGAACTAATTCATAAAGATACACAAACTACAGAGTTACTATCAAATCACACCAAAATCCAATCACACCATATACCTACCAGTCCAATAGAAATAACGCAATGCTATAACATTAAAACACATACTAGGCAACTGTGTGCTTTAAATTTTGATGGAACATAAACATTTGGCAATAGAGTGTTTGTTTGTTATCTATACTCCAAAATCATATGATGCATATTTTTAGTGTAAGACGAAAAATATTTACATCAACTTTTTTAAGAAACAATTATTATATTCGCAAACAGAGATTCAGACACTTTTAAGCTGGGCAGGCATGTAACGGCATACTGAAAAAGACAAACAAAGCCAAAGCATTTCCCCACAACCTGTAGTATAAGCAAACAAAAAACTGAGAACCACGGGTAATTACTGTGAGAGAACATAGACATGCTGACCCCAGACTCTGCACAGTGTAATGGCACCTCAGGGACTGTTTTTACATGGATATTGATAAAACAACACACGACTGCAGGCGATGATTGGGCAGAGGCAGGGAAACAGGAGGTATAAGAAAACTGGTGAACAGGTTAGGTCGATTCTTCTTTGTTTAGTAGCAGAACTTCAATACTTTGGTGCTATAGGAGACATTGGCTGCCCCAGTATTACTTGTTACTCGGATAAGTCGTTATGCCATGTTTGTGTAAATGATAACAGCAACATGGTATCAATTTAACAGTTTTACAAAGTCTATAGATTATTTAGGCTACACTGTTATTAACCTAATTAAATAAATATGTGCAATTTTATAATGAACTTTTATTAGATATATAGCAACAAACAATTAAACACATAGCACTGCTAAAGTGCTTTTTTCATCACAGCAACAACTAGTCATTCTCAGCTTTAGACATCACATCAACAAGCTGTTAAATGGATCTTTAATGAAATTAATTTACATTTTTAGCATTTGTCAGTTCACCTTTAGTCACACTGAGGGTTATGGGCCTTGCTCGAAGGCCCAGCAGTGGCAGTCTGAACCCAACAGAAAAACACTGAGTCATGTTGTCATCTGATTGATTAAAACCTTCGGAATTTACAGGTTTTAGTGTTTTTTATGGGTCTGCCTGGAAACAAAGATGGTGTAACTCTCTGCTTCACCTCATGGAATAACATAGCTGTCGTGTTTACAACCAGGGCAAAAAGCACCATTGATGATCTGTAGTACTGGACAAATGATATGGTGTTTATGGTATAGGCTCTTTAATTTGCAGAAGTTTCTTAAATAATTAATCCATGGTTGAATGTTTTTTATAGGGACTTACATATTTAGGGGATTACATACATATTACTACATATTCATGCTTTCAATCATGTCACCAAAAAAACTGATCTGTGATTACTCAAACTAGCAAATAGTGAACAGCAGTGGTTTCCTAACTTCCTAATAGGGCAACCCCTATGGGGGGTTCAAAGTTAACAGTAAGGGGGCACAGAAAGGCTAGTGTAAAGTCATCAGATTTTAATAGAAATGCACTGAAATTGCGAAAGGGAAAAACTGGCAAGATATGAGCTGAAAATATTTGGCATAGTGCGCCACCCTGCACTGTTCAGCCTACAGGATTTGCTCTCCCTCTGGACGTCATCACTGTAAGGTGTGACACTTCTTACAATGAGTTGCTTTTGGCTCATACATACCCTTTAATCGTGTACTGCTAATGTTCAATGAAAAAGCTGAGTCTGCCTTTGGAACTAGAATTTTTTTTATTCTCCAAAAGGGGGAGCCTGGCAGAAAAAGTTTGGAAACCACTGAAGTAGATGATGTAACCTTGTAGTGTTAGAATTAACTGGTGACCAATGACTTGATAACAGTGCAACAGAAGGAACAGAATAAGTAATACAGAAAACCTAAATTACTCACAATGTTCATGAGTGTAAGCAGGTACTTTTCGACATGTTCAGGTCCATGGAATTGCACCACCGAATCATCGACCCCGAGCAGCACCTCAATGTTGTAGGCTCGCTCTGGAGATTGACGACGAGCTCTCCGGCTTTGGTTCATGCTCCGCTCTATTCCCTCATATAGAGTCTCCAGATCTAAGAGGCCCCCAAGATCAGCACCTGTAACAGACATACCAAGATTTATTTGTCTTTCTATGTTCTATAAAAAAAACGTTGCCGGAGTAATGTTGTTTTATTTTTAAAAAAAAGTTTAGGAAATGAAAGGTTGGTGTACACAGGCTGGCACTTGCTGGAGTCAAAGGTCTAAAGACAATTATTTCATAATGAAAATTTACATCAGATGGATTTTTGGTTATTCAATGGAGTTCCATTTTTGTTGAACGGCATTACCAACTATTGTACACAAAAACACACCAAGTCGTATGTGGATTCTGTAGAGTCTCCAGTGACCTTGGACTTTGACCATTTATTCTGCATTACTAAAGCTCTATTAAGTGAACCTAAGTGAACTTCTAGTGTCTTACGTTCCGCCACGCCTACTTCGATCAGGATGCAGGCTGCCTGTCAGTACCGCGCATTATAAAAATTACAGCAGGGGGCAGAGCCTTTTCTTACAAAGCCCCAAAGCTATGGAATAGCCTCCCTATTAATGTTCGAGAATCAGACACAGTATTAGTGTTTAAGTCCAGGTAAAAAATGTATTTATTTAATCAAGCAT
The DNA here is from genome assembly GCA_005784505.1 of Bagarius yarrelli. Lineage (NCBI taxonomy): Eukaryota > Metazoa > Chordata > Actinopteri > Siluriformes > Sisoridae > Bagarius > Bagarius yarrelli. The sequence continues at coordinate 2,114,805 of VCAZ01000064.1, forward strand.
TTTGTATTGATTTCCCTTAGATAAAAGAAGCAAATCTGGGGGACTCATGGGTGTTGAGTATTATGGTGATCTGGTATGTTTAGATGCTGTCTTCCCCTCTCTTATTGATCACGGTGTTGATTATGGGAGCGGCTGGTTGCTTAACATATCAGGGAGCCCTCCTGTCTGTGTTTTCCTCTGGTTCTCCTTTTACTTATGCTGACCTAGTTAGTTTTGCCGGAGTCCATCCTTGCACTCTACATTATTCATTTAATCAATCCAAACCATTTGATTACATTGTCACTTAACTGTTTTCCTTTTGTTTGTCTTCCTTTCCCTCTCTCTCTCTTACTGTTGAGCTACATATGCCACAACGGAGCTGCTGGTGATCCAGACCCCATCTCCACCCCGGACCTGTCGGACCTTCCCTGTGACCTGCTCCAGTTGATGATACATCACCAGGGTGACCAGGGATGTCTCACTCCGCCATAAAAGACGTTCCAGCTGTTCTTTAAGGACTAATGATTGTTGTTCACACACACACAATGTAACCACTTAATCCCTGCTACCTGTTTTCACCCAAATGAGGATGGGTTCTCTGATGAGTCTGGTTCCTCTCAAGGTTTCTTCTTATTTCCATCTCAGGGAGTTTTTCCTTGACACCGTCGCCCCCAGCTTGCTCATCAGGGACAAACCGATTTCTGTCTCATTGTCATCTTATAATTTCTTCGATTGTGTAAAGCTGCTTTGTGACAATCATCATTGTAAAAAGCGCTATACAAATAAAATTGAATTGAATTAATAAGATTAGACAGAAATTTCTGAATTTCCATCTTTTTATTAAAATGATATATTTACGACAATTGGCAGACGTCCTTAACCAGAGCAACTTACATTTATCTCTTTTTATACAACTAAGCAGTTGTAATTTGGCAGTGCTAGGTATCAAAACCCAGTCTTCCGATTAGTAGTCTGACAGCTTAACCACTGGGCTACCAGAGTAATATAAACATTACATAATTTAAGCTTACAAAACTTTTAAAACAAATAAATTTGTATACTTTGAACAACCTTGAACGCGACAACTGAAGCTTATTTCAAACACCTTGATGCTCCTCAAGCAGCTACAGAAGAGAGAGAACATAACAAGAAGAATGCAGCATCTCTGTCCTCATCTCCATCACCCCATCAGCTGGGGGCATCATCTACCGTCTGATTATATAACGTTTCCCTGGCAACCTGCTCATGGGTAAAACAATGCTCGGCACAGGCTAATATTGGCTCAGCACTCACTTCCTTATTGGAAGATAATCCTGGAAGTCAGACTGAAATTCATCATCTTAACACTCCATGTCTGCTGCACATTATTAAAGCATGGCGGAGCGGAAGGAAAACATGAGGATGCCAAAAGATTCAAGGCAAGGCAGACATGTAGATGTTGTTTATCGTAAGGTTGCAGCTTGGTTCTGCTGCCAGGTGTTTCTGTCTGCAGGGTGTGTGTCAGCAGATTTCCTTTTAGCCTCATTAACAAAATTAGCCCAAAAATGTGTAATCAAAACAATCATCACTCTTTGCATTAACACTTTATAAGGATGATGTAATATCCATACCATCTGTTAGAAATCATACTTTCAGTTATTAATGCTTATGCAAGAGCTTCTGCAGTAAACCGGTCTCTATTGTTTTTGTTTTTATTACTTTATGACTTCTTTGTGGCTTTATTTGTAATAGAAGCGTTCATTCGAGTTGCAGGCTAATTTCATGTGCATAGAACAAAGGAATATGTGTCTAGAAAAATAACATGTTGGCCACAATCTGAAACTAAATCTTTTGACCTTATGCTTTTAGGAAAGGAGCAAAAATATTTTTAAACTCTTACACCACTTTCTTACACCACGTCTATTATAATGTTTTATTGTTTCCCAAAATTCTGGACATCTCTTTAATCTTTCAGCTGGAGAAAGGCTTACTGTAATATTGGACAGCTTCAGTATCCCCTTCTGGAAAAAAGGATTGACATCCTGTTGGGAAAAAAAAGTGGAAAATCTATTTTATCTTGTTCTGTGAATGGTAGGCAGCTCCATGACTTTAAATGTTAAAAAGATATCTCTATGACCTCTTTTTTTCCAGAATGGGGGGTACCTCTTTGATCTGCTGATTTGGAGAAAATCTCCACGAATGTTGGACATGTTGTTGTCCTTATGCTGGTGAGAATGTGGGATATTCCCTCTACTCTTCTTTTAAAGGTGCTAAAGGGAACATTGGACATCCCTTTTCCTTATTCATAGAGAAAATCCTGGATAGCTTTTGCTCTTCTGTTGGACACTTGAGGTTTTTTCATTCTATTTCATTTTAAGGGCTTTTTGCATTCTGATGGGCATAACCTCGCCCTTATCAGGGCAGGAAGCTGCTTTGTCGTTCAACCTTTATAAATGTCAAGAGTGTCTAGAAGAAAAGGAGAGGACATGAACAAAAGCTACAGGGTGCAAGAACAAGCGTGAGAGACAAGGTTCTGTAATACATAAAAAGTGATGAATGAATTGCTGCATGTCTATCCTCAGCCAGGGGTATATTTTGAAACGCTGATCTGACTAAAAAATTAGCGTTTGCACCTTTTTTCACCTTTTTACATTTTTTCTGGCTTTTTGCTATAAAATTTTGGTAGCAATTAGGTAAACCTGTTCTTTGTTGTTACAATACAGTGGTCTGGGGGGTGGTCTTCATAATATCATATAGTGATTTTACACTTGCTTATATTGGGTAGTTCAATTTGTTACATTACTTCCTGGTTCAGGGTTTAAAATAACAGGGTCAATGAGATAAACCATATTGAGATACTTTTGAAACAGGATTTTAATATGTCAGTGCCCTTATTCAAAATGACTTTATTAATATCTTATTTTTTAATATATTCAATCCCACAATTCTTAGACCTATCTTCTCCCTTACCAATGTAGTGGGGTGAAGCGCAGCAATTAGCTCACCCTTAAGGTCCAAGTGCTTGCATAGAGAGCAAAGATTAAAATGACTATGCTTTACAGTATTTACACTCAGTAATTAATTGCCCACTAGTTTTTAAATCTGCGGCACTAGTGTTATTCACACCGGCACTAATGATGTTGGACTTCGCCAGCCGGAGATCACTAAAAATAATTTTGAAGAGGTGTGTGAATTCGCAAGTACGATGTCAGACACAGTAATCTGCTCTGGTCCCCTCCCTGTTACCGTGGTGACGAAATACATAGCAGATTGTCATCACTTAATATCTGGATGTCTAAATGGTGCCAGTAAAATAACACAGTTTTTTTTAGACAATTGGAGGAGTTTTTGGGGAAGACCTGACCTGAATAAAATAGATAGTCTTCATCCCCCCTGGGGTGGTGCCGCTTTTCTCTCTAGAAATTTTGCAAATATTCTAGAGTTCGCATTTGACTAACTGGAGCCCAGGTCAGAAAGCAGACAGTCTGGCTAAACCGCCGCCTGCTTGCTGTCTCACCTCACACCCCTTACAAAATTCACTATAGAGACTGTGTCTGTTCCCCAAACTAAAAATTACAATAAATTTCCAAAATCAGCTTAATGAAAACAATTTAACTGATGTTTGACAAATAAAAAACAAAGAGAAACAAACGATGAAGTTTGGTTTACTGAATATCAGTTGCCTTTCTGCGAAAGTGCTTTTTGTAAATGATATAATCACTAGTTATAATCTTGATGTGATCTGTTTGACAGAAACCTAGCCAAAACCAGACGATTACGTTATTTTAAATGAGCCTACACCTAAAAATTACTGTGATAAACATGAGCCGTGTCCAAAGGGTAAAGGCGAAGGGGTTGCATCAATTTAGAATAATATTTTCAGTGTTGCTTAAGAAAGATAAAGGAAAATAGTTTGGCACACACTCGCCTTAAAGAGAGCAGCCTGAAAAATAGAGCGCAGCTGGAGGAAAACTAAACTAGATTTGTATTGCATGGCATTGCAAACCTCTACCATTGCTGTCTAAGATACCTGAAAAGGTTGTATCATCACAATTAACTGGGTGGTTGTTTTGCACGCCTAATGAACAAGCTCCAGCTGGTCTAAAACGCAGTAGATAGAGTTCTTACTAGAACCAAAAAGTATGATCATATTAGCCTGGTTTTGTCTACACTGCACTGGTCCCTATTAAATATTGAATAGATTTTAAAATCTTGTTAATTACTTATAAAGCCGTAAATGGATTAGCACCTCAGTACCTGAGTGAGCTCCTATCCTAATAACAAAATCAACTGCAGGTGGCAGATCCTTTTCTTATCTAGCGCCTAAACTTTGCAATAATTTACCCTGCACTGTTTGGGAGGCATACACACTCTGCCAGTTTAAAAACAGATTAAAGACACATCTCTTTAACCTGGCTTACACATAATACACACATTTTTATTATTCAAATCCGTTAAAGAATAGTCAGGCTACAATAGTCAGGTCAACCGGAACTGGGAACACCTCCAACAACACACAATATATTTGTTTAACACAAGTCAAATAGCATCTACACTAACATATGTCTATTCTTTGTTATTCCCGAGCTCACCGTCGCCACCATCACCTGGAGACAATAAGGCAGTTTGTCAGTGATCTCTTGTCTTCTAAACGTCTATCCGGACAAGACCATGGAAATTCTTCTGCAGCATGGGTAACCTACTGGTTTATCTGGTCAGAGGAGAACTGACCCCCCGACTGAGGTTCTCCCTGTCACAACTCCACCCTCCAACCTTCAGAGGGCGCTGTCACCGGACTTCTGAACAGCGCTTCTTCGCTTACCTACTTCCTGTTTGTTAGCTTTATAAGCTAGCCATTTTGGCTAGCATATTGTGAATTATTGTTTTTGTAACTTACCAAGTGCTTCTGTTGTCTAGTGTTCTGATCTATGCTCTGTCTTTTGGTTTTTCGATTTTAGATTGCGTTTTTAATTTGTTTTCCTGGATTATATCTGACTTCTGTGTACCATTTTTGGACTATCCCACATGGATTCGACTACTTCTTCCTCACAGAATACTACACCGACACAGAATCCAGCAGAACTGGCTAGACTTCAAGCAACAGTAGATTACCATGCACAGACTCTGCACGCATTTCAGGAGCAGCTAGCTCAATTACGAGCACCTCTACTTGCAGTACCAACGCCATCTAGTTCCATGACTTCTTCTGGGTTCTTCACACTTCCAGAGAAGTTCGACGAGACTCTGAAGCGGTGCTGAGGGTTCATACGCCAGAGCAGCATTATTTTTCAGAACCAGCCTGCATCATTTCCCACTGACTGTAAAAAATGCACTTTCATTCTATCTTTGCTTACAGGTAAAGTACTAGAGGGGGCTTTTGCTGTTTGGGATTCTAATGCGTTCATTTCATCAGTGAGGTGTTCAAGTATCCAGCGGGGGATTTGGATGTTTTCACTCAACTGATCCGGTTGTGCCAAGGTGAGATGACTGCTGCAGAATACTGCGGCACAGAGTGGATGGAATGAGGTGTCTTGTAAGTCTGTGTTTAAAGCTGGATTACACCCATGTTTGCAAGCAGAACTCACGTGCCGGGACAATGCTTTTTTTGTTACAGTATATGGACAGCCGGTTGGACAACCTGCTCCACAACAGCCCGCATGCCATGTAGAGAACTCTTTCTCTGTTGAACCCAGGTCCCAGTTTGGGCCCCAACCACTTCTCTGCCTCATGACCTAAAAAAAATCCCCTTGTTACCCAGCAACCCTCCTATTCACATTTTGGCAGTAGATGGCAGACTCAGTGGGCCAGGCATCACTCTGTGTGGGGGATCTACATCAGGAATGCATATCCCTCTGCGTGGATTCCTCACCTCATGTCTCCATTATCTTTGGTTATCCCTGGTTACAAATACGTAACCCAACCAATTCCTGGAGGAAAAGAGACATAACAAACTTGCCTGCAAAGTCCAGCCTGCAAAGTCTGAAACCATCTGCCCTATCTGATATTCCTCATGAGTATCAGGATCTTCTGGAGGTAAAGCCACAGGGCAGAAGATTGCACTATTGAGCTCCTGACTAATGCTATCCTGCCACGCAGCCATGTGTATTCTCTGTCTCAACCAGAGGCTAAAGGTATGGAGACATACATAGATGACGCTCTAGCCTCTGGCTTTATCCGACCTTCCACATCACTGGCAGCATCAGGATTTTTCTTAGTGGAGAAGAGCGATGGTAGTCTGTGCCCCTGCATCGATTACAGGGGGCTTAACAAAATAACTGTTCAGTACCGCTACCCACTTTCACTGGTTCCAGCTGCCTTAGAACAGTTACTGGAAGCACGGTATTTCACCAAGCTTGATCTCAGAAGTGCCTACAACCTGAACTGCATCAGAGAGGGAGAAGAGAGGAAGACGGCGTTCATCACCACTAGAGGTCACTATGAGTACCTGGTCATGCCATATGGACTGCCTAATAGCCACGGCCGTCTTTCATAAACGACATCTCAGAGACCTGCTCAATGTTATTGTCATTGCCTACGGACAGTGTTGAACCGGTTGCTCAAAACAAATTATATGCTAAGGCAGAATAATGTGAATTCCATTGCAGGCACATCCAGTTCCTTGGATATAACATTAGTCCCGGTGGTGTGTCCATGGATGACTCCAAAGTGGTAGCCTTAACCCAGTGGCCTCAACCCACAACTATAAAGGAGTTATGGCAGTTCATGGGGTTTGCCGACTTTTATTGTCAGTTCATCTGGAACTTTAGCCAAACTGCTGCGCCACTTAAGTCTTTACTGAAAGGCAAAAAACTTCCTAATTTACGGTGGGATAAAAACCACTACGAGAGCTTTCAGCACGCTTAAAGCTAAGTTCACCTCTCTGCTCCAGTTCTTCAGCATCCTGATACTGAGTGACCATTTGTTGTAGAGGTCGATGCTTCTGATTGTGGTGGCGGGGGCTGTCTTATCACAACGCCAAGGTGTTCCCCCCCAAATTTCATCCTTGTGCCTTTTTCTCACGCAAGCTTAATGCTGCAGAACAACTTTATGATGTGGGCAACAAGAAGCTCTTGGCCATAAGAGAGGCCCTAACGGAATGGAGGCATTGGCTAGAGGGGAGCGCACATCCATTCTTGGTGATCAATGATCACAAAAACTTGATGTACCTACCTACATCATCCAAACGGTTTGAACTCCAGGCAGACCAGGTGGACTCTGCTCTTCACAAGATTTCAGTTTACGGTTACTTACCGACCGGGCACCAAAAATAGCAAAGCCGATGATCTATCCTGATTGTATGATCCGCCTCAACCTTGCCAGTGTGCCGACACGATTCTAGACCCAGTGTTGTGGTGGCTCCCATTTACTGGGACTTGGAGGCATAAATCACGTCGGAGCATTAGAATGACCCTCACCCTGCAACTTGCCCCAATAACAAAGTCTATGTAGCGGCCAGTTTACGTACTATCTAAGACTCCCCGGATAAGAGGGCCTACTGGAACCACTTTCTATCCCACAACGACCCTGGTCCCACGTCTTCATAGACTTTGTCACAGACCTTCCTAACTCACAAGGCTTCACCACCATCTTAACAGTGGTCAACCGGTTCTCCAAAGCGTGTGTCTTGATACCGCTCAAAGGTCTTCCTTTGACCCTAGAGACAGCCGGAAGACATTTCGGAATTTCGGCCTTCCTGAAGATATCATGTGCGATCATGGCCCACAGTTTACGTCTCGACTTTGGGCAGCATTCTGTCAACGGCTTGACATAAATGTCAGTTTAAATTCTGGTTATCACCCCAAGTTCTTATTGTGCTCGTAAGCACACAAGATGAAGCGAGTTTCTTCCTTGGGTGGAATATGCGCAAAATTTACTCACCCACTTATCAACAGGACTCACCCCTTTCCAATGTGTGTTGGATTATCAGCCGCCCATGTTTTCGTGGTCGGGAGAACCGTGCAACGTACCGGCTATAGAAGACTGGATACAACGCAGCACCCAGGTCTGCGAGACAGCGCATGTCAGGCTGCAGTGGGCAGTCTGGGCTCAGCGCATCCAGGCGGATCAGTGACGTCGTCCTCACCCCAATTATCAATGAGGCCAGTTAGTATGGTTATAATATGGCTACCCGAGATCTCCGTTTGCATCTGCCCAGCAAGAAGCTCAGCCCTAAATTCATGGGCCCGTTCAAGATAATAAAACAAATTAACCTTGTTACTTACCGACTGGAACTTCCACCATCCTATCGTATCTCTCCCTCATTTCATGTATCCCTCTTAAAGCTTCATCACCCCGCCGTGACTGAAGCACCTCCAACCTCTGAACCACCAGCCTCCATCAAAATCGAAAGTACGCCAGCCTACCAGGTGCATGAAATACTAGTTTCCATCCGGCAAAGGGGCCTCCTAGAATATCTGGTGAACTGGGACGGATACAGCCTGGAGGAACGATTGTGGGTAAAAGGTTGCCACCTAATGCTGCCCACATGGAATGCCCAGTTCCTCGTCCTATTGAAATAGTAACTTTTAAGAAGTTCAGCATACAAATTGTCTGTATGCTGATTTGAGTGAAAAAGAAAAAAAAATTCAAAAGATTTGAACTAAAGCCATGCTTGTTGATATTGTGGTCTATTATGCCTCCCTAATGTTCCTGCTGCCCTGTATCCAGCTCTTTCATTGGCTGTAGGTCATTATCTGTTTATTTATCTGTTTATCTTTTCTCAGAACTCAGGTCCAGATATTTAACATGTGGGGAAAGTGGTAGCACAGTGGTTAAGGATCTAGGTTTAGTTCTCATTAGCACCAAGTTACCGCCGCTGGGCCCCTGAGCAAGGCCCTTAACCCCCAATTGCTCAGTTGTATAAAGAAGATAAAGGTAAGTCACTCTTGTATAAGGGTGACTGCCAAATGGTGTTAATGTAAATGTAAATTTAGCATGTTAAATATTGCACAGGCACCGGGCGAGTCTCTTGGATCGCGTCTTTGATCATTCACACTGTGTGATTGACACTGTGAGTGGGCAGCGATTTGTCTCTGATTTTGATCATTCTTCTGGGAGTTTGCAAAACCTGTCGGTGTGTAAAAATCGGGGCTAAAATTGTGCAGTGTAAACTCGGTTCCCTGCACTTACTATTGCTCCAGAGCTCTCAAAGACATAAATCTGAACTGTGTCCAGAAAATTGCTAGTAGTGTTGTGTACCCTTACAAGGTGCATACTATGAAGAAGACAATGCTAAATTGTAAAATTCAAGAAAAAAAACAAAATACACAATATTATTCTCAATACATTCTGCACCTCAAATATACACACATACACAAATGTCTTGGAATAATCACACAGATGCAGTAACACTTTTACACACAAAACAGTAACACAAAATTTTCTTTGGCTGACCTCCAGGGACTAAGACATTTCATTGAGGGCTGTGTGTGTGTGTTTGTTGCTAAAATACTGTTGCAATACAGTCCTGATCTTAAAAAAGTTATTATTCAGTGAGTTTGCGCTTATGTCTGTAGCAGTTATTTAACAAACCTTTATGTTAAAGAGTATAAGTTCAACTTGAGCAAATCAGAAACTACACAACATATTTGCTAATTGCCTCTTCTTATCTACTGCACTCTCCCTGTGCCTTTTAATCTTTAAAGATGAGTTGTAAAAGCCAGGATCAAAATAAGCCTTTAGGACCGAGCTAAAAGCGCTAGCAATAACGGCGGCGAGTAAATCATTTTCAGCAGTAATCAAGTGCACCGTTTGATTAAAATGCACATTAATATCCAAGCGAGAAGTAAAAAAGGAAATGCTGTAACAGTAATCAGGCTAATCGAAAGCTGTTCTGTAATACAATCTTGTTTGGAACAATTTAATATAAAATAAATACTGTAAATCTCTTCAGCTCCATAAATTTTAGATGAACAAAAAGAGAAGGCGGCTAATAAGGACCCGATATTACAACCTTTACTTTTTTTTTTTTTCTGTATAGACACCGGGTTTTTTTTATTTGACCTGGTTGCACATGAGCTATTCCTATCTTCCGTGCCTTGAAGCACTGGCAATAAAGGGAAACTCTACTACATGAAGACTTGTTTCGGTTCTGGATGGAAGAAACTGGAGAACTTTCCTTATTTAGTTTTATAAAGTAAAGATTAAGATGAGAGACACAGCTAAAAGTGAAGGAGGTTAAGCTAAAGGTGACAAGTTAAAGGGGTTTATTTGTCACATATACACATATTACAGCACAGGGAAATTTGTTTCTTCACATATCTCATCTTAGAGTCAGAGTGCAGGGTCATCTATGATACAGCACTCCTGGCCCAGGAAGAGTTAAAGGTCATGCTAAAGAACCCAACGGTGGATGACTGGTGGTGGGGGGGGCTTGAACCCTGGGTCTTTCTGGTCTTACAATAAACAATCTTAGCACCATAACTATTTGAGCCATCACTGCCCCCTCAGTAACCGTTGTGTTTTACTAACATGAATTGGCAGAAGCTGGTGGTTATTGGATTAGCAGAATAATTTGAAAAGAAAAGAAAACGAATAATGATTGAAACAGAAATGCTTGAAGCGCTATGGAGAGAATTGAAAAGCTTTATAATAATTGTTATAACCTAATACATTGGGCCCACCTTAAACCATGTACCTAATCCAAGGGAAAAACATTATGTTGGCTGTGCTTTAACATATATATTAAAAAAGCTGGAGTCTCACAGCAGGGCCAACAAAGACTTGAGCTAAAAACAACGCTGTGTTGAGCGCACAAAAGAAAAAAACAATCAACAAGGCTGTGTGAGAGAGTGACCCTCTGGCCGCCCTCGTCTGTGCACAGATGGGGGGGGGGGGGGGGGGGGGGGTCGATCTAGCTCGGGGAAGAAGCAGCCAAGGTACTGCTGACCTCCACTGCTGCTCCACATAGCTGACGCAATGATAAACACAAGCGTGTGGCCTCTCATGTTTAGAACAGAAAGATACACTCGAAATGACAATGTGCTCATCATTTTATCTGAAACATACCAATGACTATAAAACTTGGGGGAGAAATTGCAGAGGAGTTCCCAGGGGAAACCCCCAACTCACAGGGAGAAATCCAACCTCGATCCTAAGCTTGAAGGACTGAGGTGGACGTGCTTAACCACCAAAATCGTTCATTTTATACAACTATTAGGAAAAATAAAGCTTTGTGTTATAAAAACCACATAAACAGCCTATTTTATAGAATACAATATTCACTCCTTTTAGTTCTTAAGTTCCTGCACTAATATCCAAATGAGACTTAGAGATTTACTAATCATATACAGTTTAGTGCTAGTATTAACTATAAATGCATAACTCTGTAATAAAGATAAAAGACATTTTCATCATTTGGCAAATTCCCTCATCCAGAAGATTTTACATTTATCTCATTTATACTAAGCACTTTACGGGTTGGCCGCTCAGTGGTTAGGGTGCTGCAGGGAACAAGCCTGGGCCCCTGAGAAAGGCTCTTAACCCTGTTTAGTCTGAATAAGGCTGCCAGGGATGCCAGGGATTTCCTGGAATTTAAATCACAAATTAAAACTGAACCTTAGCTTTTTTATTTCGCAAGGAATTCACAGCTATTTTTGGTGTTTTGTTTGCAATAAAATGATCGGATTAGGTAAAATTTGTAACGTTCAGGGTTCTTTGTTTCCTGTTTCCTGTTTCTTGTTTCGTTATGTCTAGGCTAAGCTATGCTAGCTAGCTAAGCTAGCCTAGGCAGTTGTATGTTATGTTTATTTCCTTGTCACATGACCCCGTCTTAGTATCTTGTTTTCATTGGTTTGTTTTGTCCTGTGTTATTCATTGCTTTAGGTGTCTCTTGTTTTGTTAATGTGTTCCTTGTGTATTTATAGTGCTGTTGTCTTGGTGTGGATGATTGTTTGTAATTGTATTCCACTTTGGTGAGTCTGTTCATGTTCAAGTTCATGTTAGTGATCAAATGTAATCAAGAGAAGTCTAGTCTAGTTTAGGTTTGTTGTTTTGCTAAATGTTTGTTTTCAGTTCAAATCAAGTTTAGTTTGGCTAAACCCGTTGGGTTCTCTACTTCTCGCCTCAGGGGAGTATTCGTTACACACTTTCATAAGGAACATCAGGGAGAAAGGCTTTGAATGCTCTCTTGAAGTAATTAGTGCTCCTAAATAGGTGACACTCATCTTTAAAATAAGAAACAAGAAAGTTGGTTTGGTAATGCACTTCTTATGTTTTGGACGGTGCATAACAACAATTGGTCAAACATGTTGAAATTGCCTGGTGACAAAGAATGCACAGCAATTTTTGTCTACAGTTCTATAGTCTATATATTGTCTTAGATTTTTCTATATTTTGTTTTTAGTTCTACAATTCTGGGAAAACAAAAGATAAAAATGTATGAGATTTACAATAAAATGGGTTGCAATAGCAATTTACTAAAATTATTACTCACATATTCTACATAACATCATCAGTCAATCTTGCACATGTTAGTCTAGACGGTGTAAAACACGTCTGTCTGGTGTGTTAAAGATGATAGTGTGATTAATCTAATGCTGGATTTAATTACTGCAACTTGTTAAAAGTCCTGGAATTTTTATTTAATTTTGTTGTTTTTTTTATTAGATTTTGTTTTTGTTTTGTTTCAAATATTCTGGTTAATTTAATGATGTAAGGGTCAGGGTTTGGTGTCTTTTTTGTTTCAAGTTCATGTTTACATTTCTTTTTCATGTTTATGTTTAATGTTCATTTATGGCATTTTGGCAGACACCCTTATCCAGAGCGACATTTATTTCTTTTAATACATCTGAGCAATGGGGGGTGGGGGCGGGGCCTTTCCCAGGGGCCAAACAGAAGTTCAACACCTTAACCACTATGCTACCACATTTATGTTTCATATTTATGTTTCATGTTTGTTTTATGATTATCTTTCATGTTTCATGTTTATTTACACATTCATTCACCTTCATTCACCAATCATACATCTTTTTGGACTGTAGGAGGAAACCGGAGTACCCAGAGTAAACTCACACAGGCACGGCGAGAACATGCAAACTCCACACAGAAAGACCCCTTTTTGCTGTGCGTCAACAGTGCTAACCGCTAAGCAATCGTGCTGCCCCATGTTTCATGTTTGTTTTATGTTTATGGTTTTTATTCTTATCCAGTTTGTTAAACTTCTGAAAAAAATGGCAGTATTGACAGTCTAATAAATAATAATACTATAAATTAATATTGGTTCTGCATATCGGTTATTGGTTAAATTAAATATATAAGCTCTAATACAAACATAAATACAGCATGACTTAAGCTCACCAACAACAACTGACAAAAATTCCCTGGGGCGCCATAAGAAACTTCAGTGGCCCCAGGTAATGTTTTAGTTTTAAAAGTTTAAGCATTGTAGCTAAGTTTATTGTTTATGGTTCTGCATGCTGAATGTTTCTGGTATCAGTATAAATTAGACCCTAATTTCACAGTAAAATAATTTAAGTCACATGTTATGAACTTTTTTATTAATTGCATCTTACTGTGGAGGCAAAAACCTGAAAGTCAGACAGTGTTACTGGTCATAAATCTTAAGCCTGAAAAATGACCCTGAAGTGTGTATACACTGCGCATACAGGTGGGAGTATATCTGTGTCAGTGAGCAAATGTGTGTGTGTGTGTCTGTGTGGGGGTGGGTGGCTTAAAGCACAAGAATGAGTTATAACATTATCAGTCAGGGTTTGTCTACCAAAAGACCTTGTCACTGAAGCCAACCCAGTTCCAGTGGAACCCAAGCACAGTGATATACACAGTGTGTCATAAAGAGAGAGAGAGAGAGAAAGAGAGAGAGAAAGTGTAAGAGTGTGAGAGAAAGTAAAATTGAGAGAAAGAAAGAGAGAGAGAGAAAGAGAGAATGAGAATGAGAGTGAGACAGATAGAGGGAGAGTGAGAGAGAGTAAGATAGAGAGAGAGCAAGAAAGACTGGCGGGAGAGAAGAAGAGAGAGAAGGAGAGTAAAAGAGAGAGAAAGAGAGAAGGAGAAGGAGAGAGAGTGAGATAGAGAGAGGGAGATAGAGAGAGATAGAGAGACAAAGAGGAAGATAGAGAGAGGGCGATAGAAAGAGGGAGATAGAGAGAGGGAGATAGATAGAGAGAGGGAGGGAGAGAGAGGAACTCATTTATTTTTTAGGTAACTGTATGATTTGCAAATTTGTTTTTTTGTGAACACGTGTGTGTTGTGTTCCAACTGAAACAGCATCGACCCGAGTCGCTATTTATAGATGCCGCCGAATCAATATCTGCAAGTGGCGGTTTAAGAGTGACCCCGATCACTGTAATAAGGCCGCGAGAGACTCAAAAGCTCACTGGTGTCCTTCACACTTTTAAAGCAAAGTCAGTCATTACCCGTGAATCCCGTGTCCTGGCGCGCGATCCAAACGAGGCCTTGCTGTTTCACCCGGACCTAATTACTAACAGTTTGCATATAAATACTGCGTGTCCTTGCTGCCATGGTGATCTGATGGTGCGACAGTCTGACACGTTTCGCAGTTGCGCCTCCTTAGTCGCTTCATTCCTATCAATCTCTCATTCTCTTTATGTCTCTCTGTTGTCTCCTTACTGAAAAATAAAACCGCCATCACTCCGGCTTAGGAAGCTTAGGCCAAGCCACCCACTCACAGCAAGCAGGCGAGAAAAATCAACCAGTTACCAATTTACTCATCAGACACATTAGCCACATCTCCTGTTGCCAGTCTTGGAAAGAACTCAGACGTTTGCATTTCAGCAGGAGAATGTCAGATGTTCAGGAGGAGATCGTCTGAACATCCTTGTAATCATAGAATTACATACAGGATACAGGAATTAATAAAGCAACACAGACAAAAATACATTTATGACCTTTTTGAACGTGAATAGAATAATTCCCATGTCATTTCTGTTTGTATCATTGATTTAATTAGGTTTTGCTCTTTCAAGGCCACAGAAATGAAACTATAGTTTGATGAATCATGAAGAATTGATTTGAAAGACAGAAGCCTTTATTAAGAAACAAATTTAACCAGAGTTGGTTTGGTCAATAGGGTTTTCTAAAATAGTTTTTTTAAAGATCAAAGGTAAATTTCTGGATGTTCTGGTAGATTCCAAGAACATCTTTGTTTTTTTTCTCCAAACTAGTAATTCACAATGTATTGCAATACAATATACATTATAATACACTGCACTACTTGCAAAAATTCAAACAAAAAGCTATAAATACAACAACAAAAAAAGCCCCCTTATTTTGTCCTCTATATTTGCTTCTCTGAAAATGACCGTATGGTGCCAGCGACACCTACAGAAGCAGAAAAGGAAGTCGTTTGACACACAATGAGAGTTTTTATTAAATATTAATCAGAAAGTTAATAAAGTTCAAAACATCGTTTAAGTATGTATTAATACTAGAGGTTAAAACATCGATACACTATCACGAATAAAAAAAATCACAGTAGTTAACTGTATCGATAATTTTACACAGCCCTAGCAGAGGGTTGTTGATAAGAGCTTTGGAGTTTTAGAACTGACAAGTTACAACTTCTTGGCCCTTGAGCATGGCCCTTAACCCTCCCGGCTGCAGGGATGCCACTTCATGGCTGATTCTGTGCTCTGACACCAACTTCCTAGCATGACTGGTAAAGGATACTAAAGATCCACTTCTTACCAACTGAGGGCATTGGCTCATATAAAAAGTTTGAAAATGATGAGTTTAGAAGATGCTATGACAAAACCAGAGGAAGGAAATACTTTGCTCGATTTGTTTGTCTAATGCCGAAATAACAACTAGGAGACTGTAAGGTGCAATACACAAGAGCAAGTGCTTTGTGTGGAATTTGTTTCAGGCACTGAAATACACAGAAAGACGCGCAGAAATATAAATCATAATCAGTACCAAAGATAAACAGGACAAGAAAGAGAAAAGACCAGAATCAAAACAAAGGCGCATGTAAAGACAAAACTAAAGAAAGTATGTCTAGATCAAAGACCAAGTTTAGACTAATGTAATTATACACATGATATATAAATGTTATTTTATATTTTCTTCTGTTTTTGAACTGGTTTCTCAGTAGTTTGGGTATTGGACTGCTGATTAGAAGTTTGTGGGAACAAACCCCTGGATCACAAAGCTGCCACTGCTGGGCATCTGCGCAGAGCTTTTAACCCTCAATTAGATTAATAAGATAAATGTTAGAATGCTAAATGCCAGAAATTAAATCTGTATGCAATTATGTTAAACTGAACAATTTAGAGAAAACCTAAACAGGTGTTGAAATATTTTCTCTTACTTTCTCTCTCTCCCTCTCTGTGTCTCTCTCTTTCTGTCTGTCTCCCTCTTTCCGTCTTTTACTCTCTTTGTCTTTCTTTCTCTCTCTCTCCCTCTTTCTCTCTGTCTGTCTCTTTCTTACCCACCCTAGCATAATGCTATACTCCTCCAGCAGAAACACAATCTCCCACCTTGTGTTTTCCTATTTTAATGAACTGCCATTTTAATGGGATTATCTCAGGCGGATTTCAGCATTGCAGCAGATGTCCAGTGTGTGTCATTCCCTCCACAGGGTTTCTGAGGCATTTCTAAATGTATACCAGGAATCGAATTCCCATTCGGCTCAGGAACACGTTACAAAGGCAGCATTTAAAACAAAAAATCGTTTCATTTCGCAGGATTAAAGTAGCCTACAATAACCAGAAACCATCAATCAATAAAGCGTCATTAGGCATGACATAAAACTTTTGTATTCGCAAAGATGTTCTGCTCATGTGTACAGGGTTTAATTAGTGGAGGAAAAAAATAAAAGGAATACAGAAGCTTATTGCTATGATAAAATATAATAACCAACTTCAGAGAGAGATATTTTCTTAAGTCCGAGTTGTACATGACACTAAACAATACTTAATTCTCACTTGTTCCCTGCACAGGTAATGCCCTCTAATCTGACAAGGTGGGAGAGAGAGAGAGAGAGAGAGAGAGAGAGAGAGAGAGAGAGTAAAAGACACAGAAAGAGAGACAGAGAGAGGGGGGCAAAGAAAGAGACATGAATAGAAAGAAACAGATGAAAAAGAACAAAAGAAAGAGATACAGACAGAGGGATAAAGAAATGAAGAGAGAGGGATAGAGAGAGAGAGCACAAGAGATATAGGTAGAGGGAGCGAGAGAGAGAGAAAACGGAGAGAGAGGAAGAGAGTGAGAAAAGGGAGAGAGGAAGAGAGAGAGAAAAGGGAGAGAGAAACTGAGAGAGACAGAAAGAGAGAGAGAGAGAGAAAAGAGAGGGAAAGAGAGAGGAGGGAAAGAGCGGGAGAAAGAAAAAGATCTGTGAGACAGAGCAAGAGAAAGCCAAGGACCAAGAGAGAGAGAGGTGAAGGTGTATAAGAGAAAGAGAGAAAGATAGAGAGAGAAATAGTAAGAGACAGAGAGATAGAGAAAGAAAGGGCGAGACAGAAAAATACCCCCACAGGCCTGTTTGTCTTCCATGCTGTTGTTTTTTTTTTTCCACATTTTTGAAAATTTTTAGTGTGGAATATGTGGATTAATGTGAGATTTTCTTTTCTTTGCTGTAATGTAATGTAAACTGTGCAGTCACACCAATAAAACGAGAAAGCCAGAGAGGGAAAGAAAGAAAAACGTTTGAGACAGTAAGATAATAAATAGAATAGAAAGCAGAGAAAGGAGTAACAAATACATTTCGAAAAAAGAGAGAAAGTGCGTAAAATCCAATTAAAGGTAAATTAAAAAAGAGTACTGTAGTAGCGCGAAAATGCTTCCGCAGAAACGTAAAAGTTTGGAGGCGGCGCAAGCTCCTCAGCGTGTTCTCCGTCTGCACCTTCACGTGGGTGGTGTCAATAGTCAACTCTTTCTAATGTGCTGCCAGATGAAGAAGTGACTCTCACTGTGGAAAAGTTCTTGTAGCAAAAGTTAAACTTTTCGATTGTCTCACTTTTACTGTATATACAGTGGAGTTTATGAGTAATTGGGAAGTGACACGCTTCTGCAAAAGGTAAAAAAAATGTATCAACTTGAAGTCAGTCTCCAAAAACTTGACTTTTTTTTTCTCTAGATTAGGTCATCTGACTGTGGATTTGATCATTCAGTTGCAATAGTATAAATAAGATCAGACTCTAATTCTGAGGTGAGGAGGTCTGGGGTTCACTTGGGGTTCCAGTTCATCCCAAAGGGTTCAGTTTAAAGGGGTTGAGTCAGAATCAGTACTCTGTACAGGACATGAGAGTTTTTCTACTCCAATCAGAACACAGCATGTCTTCAAGGAGATCAGGGGATTTTGTTCACATAAAAAAGACATTCTAGACAACTGTGTGGAACATTTTAGAACACATTGTTTCTTGTGGTTAAATTGCCCTCGTTTAACATCATTCAAGTTGAAAATTATCCACACTTTAAATTCACGGTGCTGTGACGTCGTATGTCATGAGACGATTTTAAAATGGCGGATAGAGTACATCCGAATTTCATTCATACTAACCGTAACTATACTATATAAAACACACTTTTAAAATATACTTATAAAGGCGTACTCACTTAAATTTAGTAGTAAACAAGTGATTTATTACAGGTGGTGAATTTTCACGCTGTTGTGATTTCCTACACCACATTACTAGGTGAACATAGCAGATGTAGTATGTTTAAAATGTGTCTTTCCTTCTCTGCCTCTTTCGTTCTCTCGTTAACTCCCCCCCCCTTTCTGGTGCTCTGTCCCTCTCTATATCTTTTTCTTTCTCCTGCTCTTTCCCTCCTCTCTCTTTCTCTCTCTTTTCCTCTTTCTCCCTCTTTCTTTATCTATCTTCCTCTTTCTCCCTCTCTTTATTCCTCCGTCTCTCTCTTTCTGTTTCTCTCTCCCTTTTCTCTCTCTCTTCCTCCCTCTCCATTTTTCTCTCTCTCTCGCTCCCTCTACATATATCTCTCGCGCTCCCTCTCTCTATCCCTCTCTCTTCCTCTCTCTTTCTAAAGGAGCCGTCTCACTTGCTTCCAATTCTAATGAAGTGGGTCTCACTGTGGTAGCAGTGAAAATTGCCTTTTGGTCCCTGCATAATCATGGGCATATGTGTGTGTGTTTGTGTGGGTGTGTGTGCGTCCCAGGCTCATGAATTGTTCTTATGGGTGAAAAGACTGGTGTTTATGTGTGTGAAAGTGTGTAACCTATTATCACATTTAAATCTACAGGATAAATACACACACAAACCTGCACACCTCCCTAATGCTAATACCACGATTACCACAGTGCACTAGCTTTTTTGCTATCGTGTAGTAGGTGCCTCAATTAGCACAGTGCTAATATTAATGCAGCATGGCTATCAGAACAGCCAGGCTGTATAAGAAGCTGATTTATTGTTGCCAGCTTAGTTGAGACAGCCAGACAAGACGTGTTAAAAGGCTGAGCCAAGCGTACCATTGATCCCTGCTCATGCTGGTGTATAAGAGGGGCACACAAAGGGTACAGAGGGGAAAAGTCATTTTATACAAGTTTTAACAAATACAAAATTGTAGTATTTTGTGTCGCCTAGGAAGCGAGGCTGAAGATTTCATGTATGTGTAAAGTTTAAATTACCTCGTAAAAAGTCCATAAAGGGGTCATCAGATGCAACGTGCACTTTCACAAGTTGTTTGAACTGAAATGTGTGTTGGCAGTGTGTTTACACAACTACCCTTTAATGATAAAAAGACACACATTGGGTTTTTCAAAACATATTATATTATTTTCATTTTCTCAAATCCAACTGTTTTTAGATGCCTGTTTTTGTGACCTCATGCGATTATGGTCACGCCCTCAATTACTGATTGACACTGCTATTTTTGTATAGACCCGCCCAAACGGTGTTGTCGAAATTAGACAGAATACTTTCGTGGCTGGAGATAAATGTCACTCATAATCTACTTAAATGCTACTTAAATTTTCAGGTGAATTATTTTTCCACCAGACTACTTTATAATCAAAGGCCTGAATAAAACAGGTTTTGGTAAGAAGTTACTGCTGAAAAATAGATCAGTACCAACAATCCGTGTTCAGAAAAAGTGAGTGTATTTTTTTCCCTATGAATCTTTGCAGTTCGCTTTTTTGTTAATTCCATTTTATTTTATTTATTTTTTCAATTTATTTCTAGCTAACAGATTTACTGTAAAGTACATTTTTTCATTGTAATTATCTGTTATTCATTTAGTTTTACTATTATTATTATTATCATCGTCATTAGTATTACTTTTATTATTATTACAGGGTGTCCCATACATTTTTATACATAGGAAATATATATATATATATATATATCTTTTTTTTTTTTTTTTATGACAATTATTTTTAATTAATTTATTTTCATTTATAGTAAACCCACTGATATTGTTTTAAAACAATTGTAGTCATGTAAAGCATATTATATAAATAAAAATGTTTTTAATGAAAAAATGTTTATTTTTCCTATGTATGGAAACAAAGCAAATACCCTGTACTATTATTATTTTCATTATTATAAATAAAAATACAATAAGGTCTGGAAGTCTAAGTGCAAACACTTCATTTATTCTTTTTTTTTACGATTAAAAACACATCGTGCTGATTATCTTTTCATTATAATGAAGGCAGGGTGTTAATATCGACTGTGACAAGGACACATAACACAGATGAGTATACCAAGGAAAAACATATCAGGTGTTAGCAGTTAGATTACAGTGATTAGCACGGTTTATGAAAAAGCCTGCATGTGTTACAAAAAAATACATATTAAATTAATTATAATATACAAGCTGCAGCATGGAAATTTGTGTCATGTGCTAGTGTCAATCTCAGAATCAGTTTTCTTTATATAACACTATTTACACACAACCATAGGTTGACCAAAGTGCTGCGCAATAAAATATTTCCATAAGACAAAAGAGAAACAGTCAAAATACATTAAAATTTGCATTTTAATGAGTGAAATAAGTATTTAACCCCTTTGCAAAATAAAAGTATTCGGTAGTAAAACCCTTGATGACAATCACAGAGGTCAGATCTTGTATTTGTCCACTAGGTTTACACGCATCTCAGGAGGGATTTTGTCCCACTCCTTTTTGCAGATCCTCTCCAAGTCATTAAGGTTTCCAGTCTGACATTTGGCAGCTTGAACCTTTAGCTCCCTCCACAGATTTCCTATGGAATTAAGCTCTGGAGACTGACTAGGACACCCTAGGACCTCTTCCTGAGTCACTCCTTTGTTGCTTCTGTTTTGTGTCGTTGTCATGCTAAAAATAACCATCCATGAATCATTTCTAATGCCCTGACTGAGGAAATGAGGTTCTCACCGAAGACTTGATGGTAAATTTGCAGGTACACCTTATTTTTTTTAAATGGACTGATTTAAATGCTTTGCCTCCCTCACTAAGACTAACACACGGGCCACACCTCCTCTAATAAGACTGACACACACACACACACACACACACACTGACAGAAATGGCTTCATCCTGATATTAAAGAGGCGTCAATCCTTATGTATGATGATTGGTTGGACATTGATCTGAGATGTTTAAACATCGATGCAACCATCGATGCAACCATCGATGCGGTTTGTAAATTAAACCATTATAGCATTTTGTCTCTGCCGCAGCTTAGCTTACTGCAATCATCCTAAACCTTAACTTACAATATTCCTGCATGTTAAGGCTCAGTTCTGGGTGTAATCACACTGTCATACAATACCTGCTAGTTTTGCCAAAAAGAAGAGAGTAATGAAAAGCTGCTGCTTGAATTTTGTTTTAAAAGCAGTTTCCAGATCTCAGCATTAGCAGCAGCAGCAGAAGCAGCAGCAGCAACAATTTCAACCTCTTACAAAAAGTCAATCAAAGCACAGCGGATTAAACAACACGTGTTTCAATTCATAGATAAACTGATTTACCCTTTTACACAAAAACTCTTAAGGGATTTATTTCATTAGGAACCCAGAGAAGACAAGAGGAAAGGAAGGAAGGAAGAAAGATAGAATGTTATACAGTACTAAATGTTAACACCATAAGGATATATAGTAAAATAAAAAATAAATAAGAAAAACACACCTTATATTTAACAACAAAAGAAATTTTGAAGACAACACATCTGGATCCTTAATATCATCTGAAAATTTATCTATGTATTCCTAATTAAGAACTATAATTAATGTATAGATAAGTGACTGTAGCGTGTCACTGTAACTGTCATTATTAATGTTTTGCATGACATTTGGAACAAACTCTTACTAAGTTGGAATTCATTTTACGCTTGAGTTATGAATAGGTCTTTATTTATTAACAATGTCACACATTCTCATGGGTATCAGCTTGACCAATCGGAGGCAAGGATACAACAATCTGTATATTTCACACTAATCCTGATCTCATTTTAGTTAATGGGAAAATTTAAGACCTAACCACCCAGACAGTCAACAGGACATGATTGTGTGTGTGTGTGTGTGTGTGTGTGTGTGCGTGCATGCAATCTCATCAGAAAATAAGTCTTCAGTCTTTGTTGAATGAAATTAACTTTGTGTTGAAATCATCTATTATTAATTTCCACTGGAAAAAGATTTGAAAAAAAGAAACCAGAAACCATTCCAAATCAAAGCAGCGAAACTTTAGAGAAACTTCAGTGTCTTTCTTACAATTTCACTCCATTGTGTTGATATGATGCTTTAATGGCTACAAGTAAAAAACAACGAATTAATAGAATATTTTTAACTCTTAAGTCTTTTGGAATGATTGAACTCTTTTCTCAGAGATATTTCACTCACACCACATCCTCAACGCTCTAAAGAATCAGTTAAAAAACTGAAAGAACGAAACAAAGTAGGAAATAGATAGAAAACAAAAGCATAGAGTATAATAAAAAAAGGAAAACAAAGAATGTACATTGAACATAATGAACAACCAAAAAGTGCACACATGCTTAAATAAAAACAGAAAGTACTTAAGTTATAATAAAAGAAAAAAAAGAAAGAAAGAAATTATAAATAGCTGTTCCTGATGTGAAAGAATGTGCTTAGTTGTGAGATAAAGAGAAGAAAAAGAAGAAGAAGGGGAAGAAGAAGAAGAAGACACGGATAGAGTAAATGAAACACAGTGTGTTATGGAGTGTCATCGTGTAGAGAGTGAAGCGTCAGGCTGGATTTTTCATGACTCATGTGCTGGCAGTGAACGATGCCAAGCGCAGCAGGGTAGTGACCAGACTCACAGTCAGCAGGCAGGCAGAGGTTTGGGACACAGCCAGCACAGCCAGAGCACTACAGGGGCATCCAGAGCTGCCAAGAGAGAAGCCAAGTTCCAAACAAACTCGAGTAGGGAGACTTTTTGGAAACCACCACCCACATGTCTCACCTCAACTAACAGACAAAAAATGAAAGGAAGAGTCTAAATATTGGTATTTACAGGTCAACAGAGCTTTAGTGCCACGTGAGAGGACAAATTCGATCACTACAAAAAAGTGAAAAGTCATAGCAATACAAGATTAAGGACATAATATTATGAAAATAGAAAAAAAATTACAAGGATTAAGTGGTATGTATTGTGTGTAATTGGACAAATGCTGATTGGCTGCTGTGCAGGTTAGGATTAGGTTTTCTACCTAAACGCTGTAGATGTGCTGATGTACCAAAAGACATTATATACAAAACAGCAAAACTTTTTCTGTAATTCTGTAATTTTTTTCAAAATATTTCGACTTTAATCTTCACCACTTTATTCATAAAGTATTTTCATTTTTAACGTATGTTGACTTTATTCTATCAATTTTGACTTTATTTATAAAGTATTTCAACTTTATTCATGAAGTATTTCGACTTTATTCTAGTAATTTCAACTTTATTTATAAAATATTTCGATTTTGTTCTAGTAATTTCAACTTTATTCATATTTATACTTTATTCAAGTATTTTGACTTTAATATCAAGACTTTATACTTATAATTTCTACTTTGTTTTAATTTTGACTTTATTATTGTAATTTCAATATTATCTTCATTCTAGTAAACTGTAATTCATTCATGAAGTATTTTGATTTCATTATCATAATTTTGATTTAATTAATAAAGTATTTTAACTTTATTCCTGTAATTTCAACATTATTTTTGAAGTATTTCCAATTTAATTTTTGTAATTTCTACTTTATTAATAAAGTATTTTAAATTTAATGTTGTAATTTTAACATTATTCATGAAGTCTTTTGACTTAATTCTTATAATCCTTTTTTTAATGTAGCACCTATTTTTTTTCCTTTCTTTTTTTTTTTTTTTTACTTTATCTCATTGAGATTCTCTCCAACAGCTTGTCTGGTAGACATCCTGCGACTTTTATCGCAAATGAGTCTTACAAACAATCATCTAGAGAAATCCCATATAAAGAATGAAGGAAAAGTGATGTGGGAACTGTCGATCATGTGACTATCAGGAGCAACTCGCTACGCTTAAGGTTTCTGCAATGGTTTGTACAAAAAACAAAATGCAATGGTTTGTACAAGACAGATAAATAAGACACGAATCTGGAAAATTGGAATTGGCTGGGGAGAAGCTGGTATTATAGATAATTATTTCTTGTACCTTCTGATATGTTTGTGGAACAAAGTTTTCTGTCTGCCATGTGGTTGTCATCATTAATTTTGAAATATTTCCACACGGCTGAGTCGGACATTCTGTCACTTCTGCTGTATGTCTTTGTGCACTGAAAGTTCTGTCGATGATGAGGTGTCGGTCTTTGGTATAAAAGTATGAGAACTTGAGCTCAAATACAGAAGAGAAGAGAAGAGAAGAGAAGAGAAGAGAAGAGAAGAGAAGAGAAGAGAAGAGAAGAGAAGAGAAGAGAAGAGAGAGAGAGAAAGTGAAAGAGAACGAGAAGGAAGAGAAGAAGAGAGACAAAAGAGAAGAAGAGAAGAGAAGCGAGGAAGGAAGAGAAGGGAGAAGACGGAAGAAGGAGGAAGATGAAGAGAGAGAAGAGAAGAGAAGAGAAGAGAAGAGAAGAGAAGAGAAGAGAAGAGAAGAGAAGAGAAGAGAAGAGAAGAGAAGAAGACCCAACACTCTTCCACTGTCGGGTTTTAGATAAAGTAAAAATGGGAATAAAATCTGTGAGTGTGCTGCCATGTAAACAGCCCCCTGGACTGCGCACATACACACACAAGCGATGTTTTGTGGAGACATAATTAGCCATGTGGGTGGGATGCTAATCTAACCCCGACACTGTGCAGAGGAAAAGAAAAAAAAATCGATTTGACCTTATTTGATTAGCTGTGGCCTGCGGAAAAAATCCGCTTCCTTAAATTACTGCAGATCATCGTTTAATCAGTGACCCACAACTTTAACTATCATTCTTTACCTCAATCCAGCTGCAGAACAGTTTCCAGAGCAAACGCTGATTCCATTCAATATCACAGGCACTTCTCTTTTACTCCTTCTCTCTATCACTCCATCACTCTTACACTATCACTCCATCACTATCAATCCATTACTCTATCACTTCATCACTATGACTTTTTTACTGTCACTTTATTACTATCAGTCAATCACTCTTCCGCTATCAGTCAATCACCATCAGTTCACCACTACCACTATCACTCCACTACTACTCCATTACCATCACTCCATCACCATCACTCCATTACCATCACACCATCACTCCATCACCATCACTATTACTCCCTCAGCATCACTATCACTCAATCACCATCACTATAACACTATCACTTAATCACCATCACTTCATCAGTATTACTCAATTACTCCATCGATGTTACTCCATCACTATCACTCCAACACTATCACTTTCACTAAACTACTACCACTCCACCGCTATCACTCTATCACCATGACTATCACTCAATCACCATTACTATAACTCCAATACCATCACTCCATCACTACCATCACTCCACCACTATCACTCAATCACTATCACTCAATCATTTTACCTCCACCACTATAACTCCTTCACTCTATCACTCCATTACTATCACTCCATCACTTGTTTCTAGTCAGTTTAATTACAACACACAAACAAATATGTGTATATTATATAATCACTAAACAGTGCCTGATCTGTGCATCTGGTTCTAAACTAGAAACAGATCTCAAATTTCATACACACACTCTAATCAGATTGATTGATGAAGTGATAGTGAAAGTAGAAAGTAGAAAGTGTTTTGGGGCTAAATTATGATTAATAAAGAGGAAAGAAAGAAGGAAGAAAAGAAAGAAGTGCCACAGCATGGGTCCTGTTATACTGTTTCCACAGCAAGATGTGGCACTTTTTTGCTGTAAAACCACATTTATTGAAGTTTAACCTGAAGCCAAAAGAGCTTTCTAAAATCTAAAGAATTCGATAACTTTCTGGTTGCTTGGTAAAAGTTAATATGAATCGTCCTAATGAATTCCGATAGGCTAGAGGTGGCAGACGGGAATTCAATTACCTCCAAGAGGCTCTAATTAAGGGGATGGCGACATCTATTAACACAGACATGTTCTTCATCACAGAAGAGCAAACCTTTAATAGAAAACATGTCATATGTATCAATCACCTAATGAATCGGGGATACATATAGACCGATGTATTGAGACACCTCTCCATCACATTCATATGTGTATTTGAACATCCAAAATTAGATGTTAGTGTCATTATTTCCCCTATAATCACTGCTCACATTCAGTAAAATCTTTCCTTTAGATTGGGTCATGTGACTGTCTGGATTTGATCATTCAGTTTCTATAGTATTAGTGAGATCAGACACTAATGTTGAGTCTTCCTTTACAGAAAAGTCTTACTGCTACAGTATATAGATAACCGTCATTTTAGGCTATGTGGTAACAGTTGGTGATAGTGAGGTGTCCACAAACCTTTGGTCTGTTTACCATTGATCCTTTCATTTAAAAGACTCCTACACTTTATATTTATAAAAATTGTTCTTTATAAAAAAAAGGAAAAATGGTACAGCTACAACGAGTCTGTCTCCTCAATATGTGGAAAGTTGTTGAGTGTGCAGATGTTGCCGGATGATCTACACGTATATGCATCTTTGCAGATGTTAAAAAAAAATTAGCAGCAAGAAACTTGGCGTTTCTTTAACCAAATGTTCCACTATTTCTTAAAATGCTTATGCAAACAAGATCTAGGAAGATCCAAATTGTCTATATTATAAAACCTAACTTCTGCTAGACTACACACATCAACTGAGGTACAATCAGGATATTTCACTAGGGTTGTATCTTAGCAAGGGCCTCACAATCTAAAATATATAGTGCCTTAAAAAGTAGTCATACTCCTTAAACTTTTTTACATATTGTCACCTCACAAACGTAATGATATTTTATTGAGATTTCATGTGATAGACCAACACAAAGTAGCACATCATTGTAAAGTGGAACAATATTGATATAGGTTTTCAAAATTTTAAGCAAAAAAAGTGTGGTGTGCATTTGTATTCAGCCCCCTTGTACTCTAATACCCATAAATAAAATCCAGTGCAAATAATTGCCTTCAGAGGTCACCCAATTATTTAATTTAATAGCCTTAGTATAAATACAGCTGTTCTGTATAGGCCATAGTGGTTTGTCAGAGAACACTAGTGAACAACCAGCATCACGAAGATGAAGGAACTCACCAGAAAAAAATTGTGGAGAATTTTAAAGCAGGGTTAGGTTATAAAAAAATACCCAGACTTTTAAACATCTCAAGGAGCACTGTTCAATACATCATCCAAAAATGGAAAAAGAATGCTACAACTGCAAACCTACCAAGACATGACCATCCACCTAAACTGATAGACGAAGCAATGACAGAACTGGTCAGACAAGCAGCCAAAAGACCCTCTGGTGGAGCTGCAGAAATCCACAGCTCAGGTCCACAGGACAACTATAAGTCATGTACTCCACAAATCTGGCCTTTATGGAAGACTGGCAAGAAGAAAGCAATTGTTGAAAGAAAGACATAAGAAGTCCCATTTGCAGTTTGCCACAAGCCATGTAGGGGACACAGCAAACATGTTAAAGAAGGTGCTCTGGTCAGATGAGACCAAAGTTTAACTTTTTGGCCTAAATGCAAAAAAGTAACACCCTGAAAACACCATCCCCACTGTGAAACATATTGATGGCAGCATTATGCTGTGGGGATGCTTTTCTTCAGCAGAGACAGATTCGTTGCTGGTCAGAGTTGATGTGAAGATGGATTAGGCTAATTACAGGACAATCCTGGAAGAAAAACTGTTGGAGGCTGCAAAAGACTTGAGACTGGAAAGGAGATTCAACCTTGTAGCAAGATAATGAACCTAAATATACATCCAGAGCTACAATGGAATAATTTGGATCAAAGAATTTTCATGTGTTAGAATGGCCGTTATCATCTGTGGCATTTAGCCGCATTAGCTGTAACAGAGATGTGTATGATGTGTGGATGTAGTTCACAGTTGCTTGCTGAGTGCTCTGACTGAAGCCCACAGTATGCCACTGAAAACATACAACTAACCAAAAAGACACTAGAACTAAAGAACAGTGACTAACACAGGGCTGGAACACAGTGTTATAAATACAGGGGTAAAAACAATCAACTAGTGAACACTAATAAAGGGGCGGGGCAACAGAGAAACAAAAAAACCAGATAACAAGACACTGAACTAAAGTCATATATAAAACACAACAGTCCAAGACTTGACACTTGTTGACAGATAAGTAAAAAAAGATCTGATTATTTAAAGTATTTTAACTTAAAGGCCCAAGTTTTATAAATTTTAACAAATGAGACAGAGGGGGATCCATGATGCTGGTAATGGTTTTTATTAGCAGTAAAGGGGTAATCCAAGAGTAGTCAAAATAGCAAATAAAGGTCAGTACACAAATATCCAAATATCAGACAGACAGATCCAAAACGCTAGGCAGTAATCAAGGTCAGAAACAGGCATGAAACAAAACCCTGAGCATAAACAGAAATAGTACATGAACACGTAGTAAGTCGGAAATGCAAACAAGACATTGCAATGTTCTTAGCAAAACGGCTAGTATATATGCTAAAACTGAAACTGCCACCGGAAGTACTAAAGGGAGAACTAGTACTCCGGTGACTGCGCCCTCGGGTGGTTTGGAGTTAGAGTCTTCACATAAATAGTCTGTCTATTAAATCTGATAAACAGCCCAGCAGTAATAAAGCAAACATATTTAACTATACAATATACAATCATCTTTACCAAAAATAATAAAACCACCTGGTTGATTTTAGAATTTACAGTAGTCTCTGTGCATTGGGAGTTTTGCAGCGTCCTCAGTTTTGATTGTGTTTTATATTCGAAAGCAGCAATCACCAATTTCCCTGTTTAACCCAGACACTCATCTAGAGAGTCACGCTGCGATTTCACATCTCTCTCCTCGCTAAGTAATGATAGTGGTGTGGCTGTGAGAGTGACGGCTGGGGAAAAAATGCCCTTACAAGGAACAGGAGCAGATCACAGACTGGTGTGAAAGCAAAGCTGGAGTTACGCTGAAACCAGTTGTGCAGCTTCGCCTGATACAGTGAAAGGTATGATTAGTAACGCACTGTGTGTGTATACATGCCACAATTTATTACGAGGTATGTCTTCCAGGAAAACGTTAAAAAAAAAAAAAACAATTATTTTCTGCTGGGTTTTTTTAGTTTTTGTAAAAATGCATACTTTAACATTGATTTTTTTTTTTTTACTATAACTGCATGTCCTGAAATGCTCATTAATTTATCCATTTATTCTATCAATGCTTGTTTAAGTTAATGCTTATGGTTTTACATTATTTACATTTACATTTCTGCCATTTGCTGTCTGCCTTTTTCAAAATGACTTACTATATTTATTTATTTTCATCCAGCTGAGCAGTTGAGGGTTAAGGGCCTTGCTCAGGGGCCCGGCAGCAGCAGCTTGGTGTTGCTGAAAATTAAATCCATGAACTAACAAGCACCATTCCAACAATTTAAACACTGAGCATTTCTGTGTAACAATACACAAGACTGGAGAAATAGATTGTTACACGCATTTTTATTGAACGAACTGGCTATTAGTAGTAAGCGTGGCTGTATCAGAGTTAGTCTGGAGATCGGAAATATATATATATATATATGACCAATCAGAATAAAAAATTCAATAACACTTTTTAGTGACATTTTCTTTGTTTATGAATTGAAAATCTGGACTTTATTTGAAACTGCAGAAACTTTAAGAAACCTTTAACAGGAATGAACTGATAAACCACTGTCAGCTTTTTATAGACTCCAATCGATTGCTATTCCAGGTGTTGAGATTAAAACCGCAGATCAGGAGAAAGCAGAAGGAAAATTACAGAGGTTCGGCAAAGGAAAAAAACAGCTGCTTCCTGTTTCTCTGATGTCCAGTAGGTTTCTCTCCACTGGGACTGGGTGTGTTATTATTCAGTAATAGAGGGTCTTGAGGAACAGATGTTACAGAGTGAAGAATCCATAAATAAAAGAACCAGTAAAATGTTCTGCTCTGTAATCTGTTCAGTTCAAACGTATGGACTGAACAGCGCCAGACTCGACAGGACGGAAGCACGTGCTTGTTATTTATCCCGTATTTCTTTTCCTCTGTCCTCCTGATACGTGGCAGACTGAGTTGATTTTAACATCTGTGGATTTGTTGCCAGTTGTAAAAAAACTATTATTGCTATTGTATGCAAACAAACAAAGAATGAATCAATTATATGCTAAATAATGCAATGAAAATTAAGAAAGGTTCTCACAGAAGGGTCTGTAAAGGAAAGTCAAGGGTCACAGGATTGTTGCAAAAAGTTATAAAGTATAGTTTCAAAGTTATTGTATGATTTTTAACCTGTCCACACATACAGAGAATCAGTAGATCATGGGTTTAATACCCAGCATCACTAAGCAGAACCTGCTGGGCCCCTAAATAAGGCCCTTAACCCTTAACTACTCAGTTTGAAAAAATACACAGCATAAACAAGGATAGTAAGAGAAGTGCATTTGTGTTGCTTAGTATGTGTAAGTGTGTTTGACCTTCAACAATTGGGAAAAACTGATTATATCAACAACTTAACCCTATATTTAAAACAATGTATACAGTTAAAGTTAGACGTTCAGGAATCTAAGGGCCCATGCAGCTTGGGGCCCTCAGAGTTCTGTTTGATCAGTTGTAACTCTGCGAAATAGGTGCGATAGGGGCTCAACCTCATATTCTTTCATAGAGCCAAAAACTGCTAGTGGCGTACCATTACAAATAGTACAGTGTGTGTAGGAGAGAAATTAAAAGAGGACAAAATGTAAACAAGCACAAAAGCGCTATTATCAGAACTTCTCACAGCATTACAGAAATGAGGTATATTTTAAAAACTCTATTAGCACACCGCAAGACTTAAAATCTTCCTTTCTGTAGTAAGTTTTTTTTAAAACCAAGGTCCAAGAGGATTAACTTTTCACTTAGTGATCTTAGTGTGTTTCTAAAACAGCATTTCAGATTTTCCTTTCTTTTTTTTAGTGTTAAAAAAATGGCTAATTGGCTTATTTTTTAAAACAGGGTACGATTTAGGGGTCATGTTACACTGTAGTGAAATACATTCGGGTAAAATTCAGGCAGGAATATAAAGCAGAACAGCTGTGATTTCTTAGGGTGAAAACTGGTATTTGGTATATGAAGCTTCCCATAATGAATATTTTAAATGCAGATAATCATTTACTAACACCCCAAAAGATTACCAACAATACTAATTTCCAACATAGTAATCAAATACTGCATATAAAGACAATCAACACACCACCAATCTGTCAACAAAAACATGAGAAATCGAATGCTGAAGGCAATGTCTATATTTTGAGCTCTTTTTAAGCTTTTGCTGACTGAAAAAAAAAAAAACGGTAAATTCACTTGGCCTGTCTTACGCTTGGTTTCTCTTGGCTTTCCACTGGTACACAAGTTTTGAAAGGCTCCTGGACATACACAGAACTTCAGTTTGGTTGTATGCTTAAAAAAACCACTTAGTATGCTTATGCAAATTTTTGGACAAAATTTTAACTCTTAAGGTGAAAATTCATAAGAAAGGGGATCTCAGTCTGACACTGTATTTATATCCAATATATCTTAATTAGCATCAATAACAGAGGTAGTCTCAGATGCAAAGCCATTGATAGTTTTTCTAAAGAACAAGAAGAGAGGCATTAATATGAACCTAATTTAAATATAAGTTAGGTTTTCTGTTAGGAGACGTTTTTGGAACTGCTATGGATGATGGATGATGTTTTCAGTGCAAGCGCTCTGTATCAGAGCAGCAACCTAGTATCAGCAACCTTGGGTTGGTGGGTTGACGGTGCATGGTAGATGATCAGGCATGACTGAGTGGTAAATCTTTTATAGGTAGCAAGATAAAGATTACAAAGTTAAACTGTTAAAATATTTTGTTTTTATCCTGAAAAACAAAATATTTTAACAGTTTAACTTTGTAATCTGTGTTATCTTTTAAAAAAGAGGGGTTGAACACTTCACAAATTGACAGTAGGAAGTAATTTGTTTCGCAGATGCTCCTATTATGTAAACCCCAGTTATTTGTGAGCTTTTCTATGTTTCTTTGGTAGAAATTCTTTCAACTGGTCACATGGCTGTAACTTGTAGATGGGTTTTATATTACAAACCCATCTACAAGTTACAACCATGTGACCAGTTGAAAGAATTTTTTTAAAAACTACTCAAGTAATTAGTTACCAGTTACTTCTGAATGACATAAAGCAAAAACCTTGAACTTCAAACTACTTGGCGAGTTTATACACACCTCTAAAGTCTCTCTGTTCTAATTAGATAAAACAGGGTTAAAGTAAAGTTACACCAATCTCATTCCTGTGATGGACATTAACATCACATCGGCTGTTATTTACAACTAAATCTCAAACACACTTTGATGTTTCCAGTAACTCTGTCTCTATTTATCTACCTCTTAAGATCAACTCCTTTAAAATATACTTCATTTTATATTTATGTCCATGCATTATTTTGGTAGGATGAAATAAAATACAATACCGTAATGAAAACTTTACTGAGGTGTCATTTTTTTTATAAATGCAGAACGTCCCAATTTGCTGCTCAGTTTATTGGTTTTGTGTTTAATAGATAAAAAAGTGCAGATGTTTAAAAAAAATATTTAAAAAATGTCATATTTATTACCAGTAACAGAGGAACGATGCCAATGTAGCAAAGTGAAAGTATGTTTTTTTTTACTAAAAATGTGTTTAGGCAACAGTAAAAGTAAACATATTTAAAAATACTCAAAAAAAGTTAGTTAAAAAAATTACTCAAGTAAATGTAACGAAGTAGATGTAATTTGTTACTACCCACATCTGCTGAGGAGTGAGTTCTTTTACCTCTTTTACACAACTCAAGGATTTAGTGAGGGTTTTTTACTGTATCTTTATTTACATTTTTGGGAGTTTCATTTGTTCTGTTTGTGAGAGTCTTTGTACTTGTTTAACAGTTGCATTAAGCACTTCCTGCAACACAGTCAAAACGCACAGATATAGCCAAACAGCAGCAGACAGAAAGGAGATTCTCACCTCTCATTGATCTTTATGAACTAGCAGGACTCCTATTAAAGATGCCGAGTTTTCTGTCTCATCTTCCTTCTCTCCGAGTGCATTATTTTTCTCTTTGGTAGCCTTGGCATAGGAGACCGCTAACGCTCATGCTTTTAAACCAGCGTTGTGAAGACGGACTAGATCCAAGAACAACCTCCAGCTTTTTATGCTTTCTCATAAATGCTTTACAGCAGCAAAAAAAGATTGACAGCCTTGGATTTACTCTATGTCTCTCAGTAGATCCTGCAGTGAGGTTAAAAAAAGTCATTTAAGACTTCTTTAGTGGATTAGTAATCTAGTACAACGTCAAAACTAACCTGCTGGATTTGATGCTTATCTCACTGTTCAGCCTGAAGGCATCGAAAGGCGGGAGAAAACACAGCGGATTATGATTAATAAGCCACTATTATCTCTAGCTCTTGTAAGTGTTACACACAATCTCGAACGGCATTTTACAAATCTGGACTGAGTGAATGTGACAATTACGTGTTACTACACCGGTTTTTAGTGGATACTCATCTAGCCGCCCACTTCTCCAGACCAAAATAATTTGATCACAGAAACAGATTTGCTCCAAAATTAGTCATAGCTCTTTAAATTCTGACTCAAGCCAGTTTTAGATCTTTAATACATTCAGCAACATACTGTGCCAAAAGTAAAAATTCATCTTATGATACATTATATGGCTGGAAGGTTGTGGACACCATTCCAACACAGACATAAGTATGTCTTCCTCAAATGTTTTTGTATGTTCTACATTATTTGTCAACTGGAACTAACAGACTTAAACCCTGTTCCAGCATGACAATGTCCCTGTGCACAAAGCCCCTGATCTCCATGAAAACCATGCTGTGTTCTGGATATTTTGGAGTAAAAGATCCCTCGTGTTGTACAAAGTCCTGATTATACCTCTTTAAACTGAACTTCTGAACGTTGGGCTGAACTGGAACCCCGACTAAAGCCCAGACCTCCTTACTGCAACAACAAACAAGTGTCTTATCTCATTAATACTACTGCAACTGATTGATCAAATCCACACAGTCACATGACTTAATCTAGTGGAACGATTTTTCAGAAGTGTAAACATTACTATAGGAGAAAGAGATGTTTTAAAAATACTTGAATATGACGATCTGGTGTCCCAATAGTTCTGGAAATGTCTAGGATGTTAAGGAATTCTACAAAAGTAGTATGATATATTTGCTGTGGTATAAGAGGAATAAAACATGTAGCTCTTTTCAGTCTAAGTCATGTGTGTCGAAACAGCAAAGATGCTTCAGTTGAAAGATATGAGCATTTAAAAAACAATTAAGAAGGAAACTCACTTCACTGAGAAAAACAACATGAGGAGTGCTGAGCTCTGGGTCACATGACAATCTGGCCTACAAAACAGCATTACCACCAATCCTATCTTCTATCCAACCAGTACTAGGTGTCGGTTGCAAAGTCATCTTTTTACAGCAAGTCCCGCCTCCCTTCTTTTCAGATTCAGATCTAGGCGGTTCCTATGGAAACTCGGCACTGTTCCCCTTCTCCTGGCCGTTTTCCTTCTTTATTGGCTGCTCGAGAGTCGAGCACTGGTGCTTAGAATAGATCCAGCCCTATACTTCCAACCATGGATCACACACACGTCTGCAGTGATAGCAGCTCAGCAGCGCATCATTACACACGAAAAGGCAAGAAGTCAAACACATGGAGACGATTTAATACATAAACACACCACACTGCGTTTTCTATTTACGTTACAACAGAATGATTAAATACCGTATGCAGCGTTGCAGTACCATTTCTAGTGTTGCCAGACAAGGGTTAAGGGCAGTTAAGGATTAAGGGCTGTACTCAGGGCCCCAGGAGTGGGCAGCTTTGTGGTGGTGGAAATTGAACCTATGAGCTTCTATTTAGCCGGATAACAACTTAACCTCTGCGCTACATTTTTAATCGAACTGAGCGGTTGAGGATTAGAGACTTTACTCAGGGGCCCCTTACAACTTAAAACAATCTAATTTATTAAACTAAACAGTAAGGCTCCATCCATCAGACCAACCAGCTCCATAGTAACCAGCTTGGCTTTACATATAGTCTGATCATTCTCAGCCAGCCCTCATACTCATACACACAATCTGAACCTTAATATTACATAATTCAATCCTTTCTTTATTTTTTTCAACTGCTGAGGAAGCTTATGGTCCCTGATGTTTCTGTGGTGATGCACCGAATGCAAAGACTCGCAGCAGCCAAGGACCAAGGCTGGGTCGTCCTGCCCGTCTGAACACCTTTTCGTAGCGCTTTATTGTCATGATGAATGGCATACTGACAAAAAAAAAAACCTAAAAAGGCCAACAGCTTTAAATTTACAGTCATGCCATGGACAAGTTTACCACAGGAAATTTACCTCATAGGCATTTTTATATGACAAATTTTAAACATACGTCGGTACAAAATTATAACACAAACACTAAAAAAACTACAATAAAAAAACTAAATTCTGTAATATTTAATTTACGTAGATTGGCACAAAGTGGTAAGCCACAAACGATTAAGCTTCTGGTTTATGCTTCTTGTTTACTCGATATTCTCTATATCCTCACCTGTTAGTCACCAATGTTTTGTTAAATACTATCATGATAATATCATAAATAATGTGATAGGTAGCTGTATTGATATTTTTTCATAGCCCAAATTCTAGAACATAATCTTTACTATTAAAGAATAAACTATTTGGATACCACCATGATGGAGACATAAAACAACTAACTCTAATTCATAGCACCATAGCAGTGTTGGCGATTTTTAATTCTCAATAAAGTCTTAGACAAAGCTGACCTCTTGAATGAAGGTCTGCGGCTAGTGGGCTGATAAGAGGCTTCTTCACGGCAGCAGAATGGTACACGATATGAGGACGACCCCCACCACCATTCTCCTGCTCCATCACATGATGTCCTGTCTCTACCGGCTCGATGAAGAACTCCTCTGTCTCAGTTCGGATCATTCCTGCCTGAAAACAATGAAAACAACATGGATAATTAATGGACAACAACGATAATTTATGTTGCAGACCTTTTACCAGCACAAAGACTCCAACAGTCTGAAGCACACAGGTGTCTAAAATGTCTTTGTATGTTTTATCGCTACATTCTTCCTTCACTAAAACTAAGTGACTCAGACTCTGTTCCAGCACGACAATGTCCCTGTGCACAAAAACCCTGATCTCAATGAAGACATGCTGTGTTCTGGATGTTTTGGAGTTAAAGAACCCCCATGTCATGTACAGAGTCCTGATTCTGACTCCACCTCTTTAAACTAAACACCTTTGGGATGAACTGGAACCCCAAGTTAACCTCCTCACCTCAACATTAATGTCTGATCTCACTAAAAATATTTAAGCTAAATGAACACAAATCCACACAGTCACATGACCCAATCTAGTGGAAAGTCTTTCCAAAAGTGTGGATGTGATTATAGGAGAAAAAGTGATATTAATATCTAGATGACAATATTCAAGGTGATGGTCAGGTGTCGTGATACTAATGTTCTTTTAATTCTGGTTGGACCGAAGATCTGACAGTATTTCATGTAAGTCAGATGTTGAAGAGTTTCTTATTTCTATAGAAAGAAGTCATTCCCAGGCTCTATATAAATAGGAAAAGGAAGCTCAGTGGTTAAGATGTCAGACTGGAAGATTTTAGGTTCAATTTTCAGCACAACTGTTGGGCCCTTGAGCAAGGAACTTAAACCTTTACTGCTCAGCTGAGTAAAAATAATCATATAAGAATAAAAGCTTCTACCAAAATGTTTTGTGGACATTTTGCAGTATCAAGTTAACTGTAAACAGAAAAAAGCACCACAAAACACTGTTGGTATAGTCGTGTCAGTTCTTATACAGTATATTTTTTATACTTGTGTATGTGTGTTTTGTGTGTATGTGTGTGCAAGTGCTTCCTTAGCTGACGATTCTTTTGATATGATCTGCAGTGAGAGGGCAGTGCTACAGCCGCACCCCAGCCAGGCCAGAGATCACAGTGCAGGAACGTGCTAAAAGATCCGCATGTCAGCATGAGTTATGTAAGAAGGTTGTTTACCCTGACTGACCTTCTCCTTTCTCTGCATATAAAAGAATGGGGAAAAGAGTGAAAGATGTAGGAGTAGAGGCCAGAGGGTAAGGTGTGTGCTGTCAGGAACTTGTAGTTAACGGGAAGTTAAGATATCAACACATTTACATTTAGGGCATTAAGCAGATGCCCAGAGTGACTCACATTTATCTCATTGATACAACTGACCAATAGGTTAAGGGTTCTTCCCAGGGGCCCAGAAGTGGTAACGTAGTTACTGGGAATAATGCACAATATTCTGCTTAGCACACACATATACACAAACTTTTGTTTTAATGGATAGATGGTTGGAAGGAAAGAAAGGAAAAGAAGAAAGAAAGAAAAAAGAAAGAAATAAGAAAGAAATAGGAAGAAACATAGCCTTATCCCTGACCTCATAAACGATCTTTCTTTCTCTCTGTTTATTTTCGTCTCTTTATCTCCGGCCGGTCTGACGAGGCACTCTAGCTTCAGAATAACAAGCAGTGGGCAAGTGGAGAGACGTGTCAGCCAGGAGAGATGACAACAGGGACTCGGAGACACGGATATATTGATCTGAGGAGACGGAGAGGGAGGGGACGGGACAGGACAAGGCAATGCTGTGTGCTGTCCCTAACGCATTTAGCGGAAGTGCTGAATAAAACATCAGGGACCTTCTGAATCTATACAGAACAGCCTGTTCACTTCCAAGCCTGGACCAGAGAGACAGGAACTAAAGCTTGGACAGTAAAGGGAGAGACGCTAATGTGGCTAGACAATAATTTGGTAGTATCATAGTATGCAATTTAAAATATACACTATATATACACAAAAGTATTGGGACATCTGAGTGTAACATGATCATCCTATTCCAGATGTCAGTCTCCTACTAGAATCACCTCCACACTTCTTTCCATTGAATTGGGTCATGTGACTGTGTGGATTTGTGTTTATTCAGTTCCAATAGTATTAGTAAGATCAGAAACTAATGTTAAGGGGTTCAGTCGGGGTTCCAGTTCATCCCAAAGGTGTTCAGTTTAAAGGAGTTAAGTCAAAATCAGGACTCTGTAAAGGATATGAGTTCTTCCACTCCAAATGGAACACAGCATGTCTTCATGGAGATCAGGTCATTTGTGCACAGAGACATAGTCATGCTGGAACAGGGTTTCAATCTCTTAATTCTAGTAAAGAAATTTGTAGTATTTCGCAGAAGTACTTATCCAGAGGGACATACATTTATCTGTTTTTAAACAGCTGAGCAATTGGGGGGTAGGGGGCCTTTCTTAAGGGCCCAGCAGTGGTAACTTGGTGATGCTGGGAATCAAACCCCAATGTTCTATTTAGCGGTTCAACATTTTTAACCAATGCGCTACCACTTCCCTGTTAGTCACTATCTCATTATTGTCATTAATCAGTTTTACTGTTAGCTAACAAAAATTTATAAAGAAATAAATCATTTTATGACAGTCAACAAAAAACTCGATTCCTTTAGTTTGTAAAGTGTGATGATTAGTATTATAAATTTGTTCTTCTTAAAATTTATTAGCTCGACATTTCTGTAAACTCTGTGCACACTGAATACATTACTGGAGGATAAACAATTTTTGTTTTTCGTGACATGGTCTCCCACCTCCGGCTGATATGCAACACAAGCCGTTGCACTTCTAATAATGGATTCTTACACACGCACTGAATAGCAAATAAAACAAAAAGCTATTTGATTAATGTATTTTGCATTTCTTAGTTATTTTCACTTTTATTTTTAAAAAGTAAAAATTATACTTTTAATAAATTTTTAATAGTTTAACAGTTGTTAGTTTTAGTGGATTATATGACAGACAGGGGAACTAAAGTCCTCCTTAAAAAGGGTCTCAAACTGACCTTGATTTCCACTGAAGAAAACAAGTATTAAACAGCTGCAGGATGTACGCGCAACTTAGCCAGCGTTCAGCTCGGTTTATTCGTCTGCTGATGCAAATTTTTTTATTTGTAAGACAAACAATCGTATACATATACGAGATCAAGCGTATATATGTTGAACACGAATCTATGTATAAATATACAGTTTATATATATATATATATATATATATATATATATATATATATATATATATATATATAAACTGTATAACAGCTAATCCAATTTCCTTATTTATTGTACCATACAACAGGAAGTGGACAGGATTTAAGAGCCATTTGACCTTGAGATGGAGTTGAAGCAAGGAGCGACGGCGCTAAAGAAGGGATGCAAATTCATTTGGAGGACTTTAACTGAAAGCACACACTCCCGGGCCACGAGGAATTATTTGGCCAGATAAAAGTTTCTTTGTGAGAGCCAGCAAATGACAAGGAAAAAAAGAGCCCTTAGTGAGCACAAACACACACAAGACACAAGAGGAGAAATTTTTGGATCAAGTGGATCAGATATAACAGAGGTTGTGTATGTGTGTGTGTGTGTATGTGAAAGACTGCTCTGTGTTTACATTAGCATTTGTGTAAAATTTGACCTTAACTAACTGTTTTACTCTCTTTCTTTCTCTCTTTCTTTCTTTTTCTCTCTCTCTCTCTCTCTTTTAAACACACACACACGCACGTGCACACACACACACATTTACCAAACACACATTGCAACTCAGACTGCAGGTGTCAGAAATTTGTGGAGTAAAATATTTTGGCCAGCGCAAAGTCGTTCCGTCGGAAATGCAGATCTCAGACATCACACACTTAATCATTCTCATCGTCCTACTGTCTCACACCCACCGCCAAAAACTTCCCTGAAGCCAGAGCTCGAACGTAACACACACACACCTATACACACACACAGGAAAAAGTGACATCAGCACACATCTGGCTGAACTCTATACACCAAGGGGAAATTTTTTACAGATTTCAAGTTTCATTTTCTGAATAAGTCTGTACTACTATACCATGTGACTAAAACTAAAGAGTGTGTGTCTGTGTGTGAGATATATAAACAGAGAGAGAGAGAGAGAGAGAGGTATGAAAGAGAGTGTGTGAGAGATAGATAGTGAGCGAGAGATAGTAAGAGATTGTGTGTGTTTGTGTGTGTGTGTGCATGTGTTTTGAGTTGCATGCGTGTATACACTTGTGATTTTTTCTTTAAATGTGTGTGCATCTTCCCCCTTTGTTTGCATCTCTCTCTTTGTATATGTGTGTGTGTTAGGGTTCTTCTTTCTTCTTCTCTCTCTCTCTCTCGCTCTCTTATTTACCTCCTATTTCCTTATCCACGTTTAATCCTTAAACGTGATTAGTTCTTTTCTTTTGTATCCAAACAGAAAGTGTACATAAACTCATTATCTTACTGTTTTGTTAAACCAAACACACACACACACTTTAACCCTGGACAGTTTACCAGTAGAAAGAGTCTTGTGTGCAGCCCAGGAAACGTCCTGACAAATGACCCAATCCTGCCAGCAAATGTAAATCCTTCTCCTAAAGGTCAATTCGCTTCTCGCTTCTCTGTCCGTGTTTCAGAGGCTAGAGCACTACATCACACACACACACACACACACACACACACACACACGAACACACACAGGACTTGAGGTGTCCATCATCCTCCAGCACACGCCTGAGCTTTGGAGAAGGGGAGAACCGAATAAATGTAGCATCTTAAAAACGAATTAAACACTTCAGGTGCAGCAATATGGACATTTTGTTGTTATGGGAACCACAATGTGGAATCCGTGACAATATATTGTGCAGTTATTGGGTTCCAATGACGCTCATCAATGCCATCAGTACATTGACATTATTATCAGACCCTGTCTTCTGATCAGCAATCCCACACCTCAACCACTGAGCTACCACTTTTCACAAATAACAATGTTTTAAATGTTTTTTATAGCTACTAATTTCTGTGAGTGAGAACTTGAATTAACCAATCAGAATTAAGCATTTTAGGACGCTAAATTAGTTAATGAAATTAGTCAAGAAATGATATTTTTTACAGATTTCTCTTAGAGAAGTCTAAGAGTGATACATTATACCTTTGTTGATGGTGAATATTTTCGTTATAGCTAAATGATTTTTTTTAGAACAAGAGCTTAATGACCCGAATTTACAGTTTAGGAGCAGAACTCTGCATCTTCACGAATAGTTGTCAAGTCAGTTAATATTTTCACGTCTATCCAAATATATACAGAATATCTCATTTACAAAAACTTTCTCCTCTCTTTATTTTTCATTTTTTTCACATTCATATCTATCAGCCCCATCAGGTGCACCTGTAACCTAGCAACAAGAAAAGATATCATCCCGCCCTCAACCTTCGCTTACAGTGGCAGCTGGAGGCTGACAGCCAATAAAATGTCAGGATCTTTATCTCCCAGGGGAACCATCCACCAATCTGTGAGTTAGACAAAACCTGTTGAGATGCATATCTTCCTCTCGGTGTGTTTTACACACACACAAACACACACATGCACAGCCCCACCCTAAAAGCAGGAAGACAAGATCAGAAGATGCAGTTATCATTGCAGATATCAGATACAAAACCATGCTCTTGTTGAGGCTTCATACATTTATCTTTCTGATTAACATCTTAAACTGTTATATATATATATATATATATATATGTGTATGTAATTACACATGTGTCACTTAATAAACTGGTATTAACCAGGCATGGCTTTGAAGAATTGTGCACCAGTGCTAAGGACATTCATTTATGCTCTGACTCACAACCTGGTCCGTGTGTTATCTATTTCTTCGTCAGTCTAACACACACTCTCTTCGGACGCGATTGGTGCACACAATTAGCTCGGCTTGCAGCACAACACAGCAAGAGGAGTCAGCGTCAGCTCGTAATCAAACCAATACTATGGTCAGTCATGCCACCTCCGGCTGCTTCATTAGAGCCCGATCGCTCAGTTTTCCCCTCTCCCTCGCTGCCTCAGGCCCAGACAAATAAACCCCTGCTGTGCCGCCCACTTTCAACCAGACGTCCCCGTTTAATAAGCCGTCTGCAAGGACAGCCACTCTGCACATATACGCTGTAAGCAGGAGCATTTTGAGGGCTGAAAAACCGCTGACAGTACCAGAATTGAGGTTTACGCTGACGTTGGACATGCACAATAAGCATTTATTTATGCGTTTAGAGCCTAATTAGCTCAAGTTAATTAGCAAAAAATCTAAATTGAAAATTGTTTTGGGTTCCTGTTATTTTAAGTTATTTTATTAAATCTCTATAAATCAGATTTCTTTCAGTAAAAAATACATAAGAAATGAACACGCTGTAGTTTCCAT
Source organism: Bagarius yarrelli (assembly GCA_005784505.1). Classification (NCBI taxonomy): domain Eukaryota; kingdom Metazoa; phylum Chordata; class Actinopteri; order Siluriformes; family Sisoridae; genus Bagarius; species Bagarius yarrelli. The sequence continues at coordinate 2,157,633 of VCAZ01000064.1, forward strand.
AGTAGGACGTCACATAATTTAACATTTGTGTTGTGTTTGGGTTTGTGGAACGCAGTTTTAGACTTTGTTTAAAGAGAAATTATGCTATTAATTACTTTTTTACCCCCAGACTAATTGCCATTTGCTCGTTTATCAGCATTCATTAACATATTTTTCACTACTATTTTCAAATGTGAGCTAAAAGAGTAAATGGGAGCGAGGAGCAAAGTGGCAGCGGGGTAGTTGAAGTGTTAGATACCTGAAAGATCTGGGTTCGATTACCATCACCGCCTAAGCAAGGCTCTTAACCCTGGGCTCAGTTGTATAAACAAGTTAAAAGTAAGTCGCTCTGGATAAGGACATCTGCCAAAATCTGTAAATTTAAATATAAATGTAAATGCAAATACTACCCATGAATTGTGTCTATAGTTCTTGTATTGAGCTAAAATAAATTATTTTTAAGTATTTTTGTTATGGCTTTGTTGATTAAAACCCTAGTAATGTGGTGGGTCCCCCACATGAACACCACGTGACTGGTAAGTTTAAATGTTGTGGGGTTTTTTTTTTTAGAAAACATACAGTATTAACATCCATGGAAGAAGTCTCCAGTTCCAGTGTCATTCCATCCTTACCTTTACCTTTTTCCGCCATGGACACAAACCAGCTGCAGAAATTATCTTTTTAACATCCTAATACAATGAATGTAAGACTGCAGATAGCTGCTATGCTGTAAGTGCTAACAGGAAGTACAGCATTTCATTAATAACTCCCTGCGAATGAGCTGCTACCTAGCAACAAGGTTGTGTCTCCTAGGAATCAGGGACGAAGAGACTAATTTACACTCAAAGGTACTTTAATATTATTAAAATATTACAGCTAGGCCAATTGGTGGAGGCCAAACCAGCATTTATATACTGGACACAGTGTCATTTATATACTGTACACATCTGTGTTGGTAAAAGTCCTAGAAAGAAAAATGTCCCTATAGTGTCCGGCAGGGTAACTTCAGCTTAGGAAAACAACAAGTTATGGTCAAAGCACTAGGTCAGCATATAAGACATTAAAATCACTATGATATTATAATAAAAATACTGTCCCATTCATCACCAATGCCTTGTAAATTATTTCCTTATTTTGGTAACATATCTGTCCCTGATGGTCACCAACCAAAGACAACCACGTATCCACAATTTACTATGTAACCCATTTGGATTTTTACTCTGAACCATTAGCTCCTGTTCTAGCATGAGCTCTGTGATCTTTGAACAAGAAACCGCTTTACACCTTCTTCTTCCTGTTTACAGCATTGTAAAAGCAGGTTAATGGTGAAACTGAAGTGAAAGAAGTGAGAGTGAGATATTTCTCCTACTCTATTTGAATACTCAAAATTCTCTTGGGTTTCACAGTTTATTAAACAACAGATCAAATGAGTAAAAATATTAAGAAGATTTAAATGATTTTTTGACAGATGACAGATGAAATTTCAGATTAATTAAAATGCTCCTGTATCTGCTCCCGTAGTTGTCGCTGACGCATACAAACCCGTTGTCTCAGAAGCAAACAGGGCAGAAAAAATAAGGACGACTTTGGATTTGTATTTTTAATATACTTGCAATATAATGCGTTATATCTTATTCTGAGCCATGTATTGTGATATTTATCATATGTGCCAACACACAACCCAGTTAGGAGATAACTAGTAACTGTCTGGTCAGGGACTCAGTAGTCTCCCACAGCTGAACAGACTTTTGGGGCATCATAGCATTTTTTATTGGCCAAGAATGCACTGTAAAGCAACCAATTACAGTTCGCCATGTTAAAAGACATTAAAATATAACTACAAAAACAGTTCGGCATTTAGCCACGATACAGTGCCCTGGAGCAGAGAGGGTTAGAGGCCTTACTCAGGGGCCCAACAGTAGCAGTTAGGCAATGGTATGGCTTAAACATCAATTCTTCAGTCAATAACCCAAAACTTTAATCATTTAAACTACCACTTTTCCTAAAATCCAACTGAGTATTTGGGGGGTTTTTTAAGTTAAGACGGAATCCTTACATTCCTGTAATTTCCAAATTTCAGTTTATGCAGAGGTAAAAAAGACAGGGGGTGGAGTAGAACCTGATCTGACTCCTCTTACCCACCTGGGGACCAGCCAAAAGCACAAGGGATTGAGCTAACTATCCATTAGCATGTGTTGTTTAAGATGTATTGTTTAAGTAGCAATTTGTAGATTTAGGGATTAGTTTGGTTTGGAGAAGAAGCTGGATCAAGTCAAGTACGATCCATTGGACATTTGCGTCTGCATATTAAAGACGGATTTTTACAGTGTTTTTTAGAGTATTTTCATATAATACAGAGGATAGAGAAAAAGAAAAACATTGTGAATAAAAAAACAATTCAACATACTGCCCTGTATGATGTGTCAGTAAGAGAAAAATCGAGAGAGTGTATGAGAGAGTGAGACATGGGTAGAGAAAATTAGTAAGCGTGAGTGACAGAAAGAGATAAGGACTGATTAAGTAAAAGAAATTAAAGTAAAATGGGGAGTGAGAGAAATAGTAACAGGGAGAATGAGAAAGTGAGTAAAATAAAGCCTAATTCACTCTACATTCATACATAGTAATATACAATGACCAGAAAATCTCATCTAGACCATAATAATCTGCTTTTTTATAATTTTTGAATTCTTTTTAAGCTTGGGTACTAGATGTTCAGTCAGATTGGGTTCAGTCTTCTCCAACACAACACTAATTACTTTTAATGTTACAATTCCTGGATTTCCAGATACACATAAGTTGCGCAGCCTTTATTGGAACATGACACAAGAAAACGTTCAAGGAATCAAAAGTGAAAATCCAAAGGGAAGCATGTCACTGATAAAAGTGAGGTCTAACATAAACATTTATCATTTCTTTACAAAAAAAGAAAGTGAAAGTAAGGTGTCATGAATAATCTAGAGAAAGATTTGGTAAAAAATTTGATGGTTGGCCAGGTAGACGGGTGGATAAATAAATGCATGCATGAATTGACAGTGGGAAAAGACAAGATGCTGACATGAGATAGACAGAAATAGAATGGGAGAGAAAGGGAGAATGGAGGGCCTCGTTTATAGCATCCATATGCCTCCTCTTTGGTCTTCTTCCTTGCCTTCTGCCTGGTAACTTCATTTCTAACATCCTTCTACCAATATATTCACTATCCCTCCTCTGTACATGTCCAAACCACCTCAATCTGGCTTTCCTGACTTTTTCCCCCAAACACCTAACATGAGCCGTCCCCCTAATGAACTCGTTCCTAATCCTGTCACTCATCACTCATCCTCATCACTCCCAAAGAAAACCTTAACATCTTTAGCTCTGCCACTTCCAGCTCTGCCACCTGTCTCTTTCTCAGCACCACTGTTTCTCTACCCATTCCAACCTGCCTGTACTCGCTTCTTTACCTCTTTTAAACACCCCAAGTACTTGAATTCTTGTACCTTTTTCACCTTTTGACCCTGTAATCTCACTGTTCCACTTCCCTCTCTTTCATTCAAACACATGTACTCTGTCTTGCTGTGACTGACTTTCATTCCTCTTTTCTTCAGAGCAAACCTCCACCTCATCAGGTTTTCCTCCACCTGCTCCCTGCTCTTACTAAAGATTACAATGTCATGTGCAAACATCATTGTCCAAAGAGATTCCTGTCTGACCCACGTCTGTCAACCTATCCATTACTACAGCAAACAAGAAGGGGCTCAGAGCTGATCCCTGATGCAGTCCCGCCTCCACTTTGAACTCTTCTGTCTGACCTACTGCACATCTCACCACTGTCCTGCTCCTCTCATACATATCCCGCACCACCCTGACATACTTCTCTGCTACCCCTGACTTCCTCATACAATACCACAGCTCTTCTCTTGGTACCCTGTCATATGCTTTTTCCAGGTCTACAAAAAACAATGCAGCTCCCTACCACCTCTGTACTTTATCTGTATCTCTGTACTTCTCTATTAGCATTCTCAGCACAAAGATTGCATCTGTATTGCTCTTTCGGTACATAAAGCCATACCGCTGCACACAAATACCTACTACCCTCTTTAACCTAGCTTCCACTACTCTTTCCCATACCATAATTGTATGACTCATCAACTTTATGTCTCTGTAGTTGTTGCAACTCTGCACATCACCCTTGTTCTTAAAGATAGGCACCATAACTCTTCTCCTCCATTCCTCAGGCATCTTTTCACAATCCTGTTAAACAATCTAGTAATAAATCCAACTGCTGCCTCTCCTAAACATTTCCACACCTCTACCGCTATCTCATTAGGACCAACCACCAACACCTCTTTTCATTCTTTTCAAAGCCATCCTAACTTTGTTTGTACTAATCTTTTGAACTTCCTGCTGCAAATTGTTTCCATCTTCTACCTTTTTCTTCCTCTCATTTTCCTCATTCATCAACATTTTGAAGTATTCCTTTCATTTTCTCTGTACACTCTTCTCACTTGTAAGCACCTTTCCATCTCGATCCTTAATAACCCTAACCTGCTGCACTGCAAATCCTTCCCATCTTGATCTCTCTGCCTTGCTAACCTGTACAAGGCTTTCTCTCCCTCTTTAGTGTCTAACCTAGTGTACAACTCATCATATGCCTTCTGCTTGGCCTTGGCCACTTTCCTCTTTACTCTGTGCCACAAATCCCTGTATTCCTGTCTACTTTCCTCAGTCTTTTCCATATCCCACTTTTTCTTGGCTAACCTCTTCCTCTGTATCCTATCTTGAACGTCCTCATTCCACCACCAAGTCTCCTTATCTTCTTTCCTCCTTACATATGACACACCTAGCACCTTTCATCCTGTCTCCTTGATCACTTCTGCTGTAGTTTGCCATTTATCTAGAAAGACTAACTGCCCACCCAGAGCCTGTTTTAACTCCTCTCTAAATTCTTCACAGTATTCTTCCTTTTTCAGCTTCCACCACTTGGTTTTCTTCTCCACCTTTGATCTCTTTCTTTTTCCAGACCAACCTATTCATTTTACACACCACCATTCTATTCTAGCTACACTTTCTCTCACCATAACTTTACAGTAACTAATCTTTTACAAAGTTTTATGTTGGATGCCCTTCCTGACACAACTCTCTCTATTTATCCAGGTTTGGGACAGGCACCAAAGTCACTGGCTTGTGGCCTCTGTGGCTAGACACACAACACAGGTAATATAGGCTAACTTTTAGCAATTACACACACACAGACCGATAGATAGATAGATAGATAGATAGATAGATAGATAGATAGATAGATAGATAGATAGATAGATAGATAGATAGATTGATGGAAGATAGGGATGATGGATGGAAGGATATGGGGTAGGAATTTTTAAACAGAATGGATCTATTGATAGATGAATAATGGATTTATGGGTGTTGTGATGGGATGAAAGAATAGCTGGGTGGATGGAACTAAAGGTTAAGGGATGGATTGATGGATTGGTGAAAACATAATTACATGGCTGGATGAATGGATGTAAGGACAGAGGAGTTGCTAGTTAAATTGGTGAAGGGATTGGTATATGAATGGATTGATAGATTAAAGGGTGGATGAAAAAGAATGACAGGATAAATGATTAATAAGATCAATAAATAGATGGAGAGATGGATGGATGAGTGAAAGCAAATTTTTAGGGATGGATTTATAGATGGATTGGATGGATAAATAGATAAATAGATGGATTAATGATAATAAATAGATGGTTGGATGGATGGATTGTTGAAGGCGTAAGTAGGTAAACAAATGGATGGATGGATAGATGGATTGGTGAAGGGATAAGTAGATAAATGGATGGATGGATGGATGAAAGGATAGATAGATGGATGGAACCATTTATCCTATTAACCATTTTGTCCCTCATTGTCACCTTGTTGCTATATAAAGGTGCAAAGTAAGGCTGTAAAAATAAGCAAAGTATTTAAAGAACTGCCAACACTGTGTTTATCAGTGGGCTTCTTTTATTATTACTTCTAAATAATTTAACAATCTATCAATAATGCAGCTTTAATTAGCTTAGTTACACTGTCTGCACCGGGGACCACTGTGCCTGATCTGACTGCCGACGCGGAATCAGCAGAAATACTCGATAAAGGAGAAGAACAAGCCAGCTGCTCACCATCAGTGCTGTGCTGTGCAGTGTGTGTGTGTGAGCATGTATATTCACGCTATATTCTTCTTATCTGCAGGTAATAAAGACATACATCAGTCAGAAAGAACTGGAGGCAGTAGCACAAACAGTGACAGAGGATCTCGGCAATCCAGAGCGAACATGATATTGCAATATCCCCCGGCCAGTTATTGCGATCGTGACTTCCTGAGTCTTTTCTCAGAGAAAGATGAGATAAGGGGATTACACTGGCTGACCTTAGTTGAGTTAAGTTAAAGAAGATACATACGCCAGCTATCAAGCAATGATAAGATCAGACAGTCAAAGATTCACAGCCAGTCAGAGCCAAAAAGAGAGAAAGAAAGAAAGCTTGAACGTCAGGTATGTGTTAACTGTGTTGTTAAAGACCGCCCTTCATCATCAATTACCACGTTCGCAACAAAACTTTAGCCTCGATTTCTGCCCAAAAGATAAGCCTCCATTAGCAAGAATCAAGTGTCAATGCTTTTTTTGGCTGAGGTTTTTAAGCTAAATCAGCTACAATCTAGTGGGGTTGCCCCCAAGGGGTTGCCTGTGCTGCCCATAACCCCTTTGGCAAACCCGAGAATGAGTTTGTGGTATTAATTAAAATGAATGAATTCAAAGTAAAATAAAATAAAATACTGTAGCTTGGCACCAGCAGAGAAGCTGTTTCACTACCCTGTTTTATTTTGCCACTCTAACATGTGTATGGCCTCTTCTATCCACCCATATTCAATTTTTGGGGGGCAAAATTTAAACTGTAGCTATTGATGCCAGTGTTTACTTTAAAGTACCAGCAGAATGTGTGAATCAGTGAAAAGAGTGAACTCGGAGAGAAAGAAAAAAAACTTGACAGGAAAAAAGGAATAAAGGAAAAAGCAGGTTAACATTAATGGCCAGTGACACCGAGCAGTTGTCAGTGCTGCTCATGAAATATTAAGCAGCTTTCTCCCAGTGAATATTGAGGACATTGAGGGATTTTAAGGCCATGCAGAGAATTTTTCACTCATCTTTTATTTTACAACTCACAAAAGCCACAAATACACTACACAGCCCATGTGGTTGGATTATAAGCAGCCAGACAACAGTTGTGAACAAGGTCAAATGTGTCTCAAAGGCGAACTGTGATCCAAGCAGTTAAACCTCATTCAGAGCAAATCACATGGTATATTTTATTTTGGACATCAACAGAGCACTGGTGCTCCAAATAATCTTACATAATATAAAGCATACACAGCATACAGTTAGCACCAAAAACTCATTTGCAACCAGTAGTTGACGCTATAGCACAATAGTCTGAAAAGACTTGCCTATCACGTCCACGTGTTTCTTTATCATCCTATTCCAGATTTAGGGTTTCCTCTTAATTCGGTCAAGTGTCTAGTGTCTGATCTTATTAATACTATTGGAACTGAATAGATAAATAGACACAATGTTTAGGTGAGGAGGTCTGGGGTTCAATCGGGTTTTCAGTTCACCCCAGAAGGTGTTTAGTTTAAAGGGGTTGAGTCAGAATCAGAACTTTGTACGGGACCTGAGAGTTCCTCTATTGCAAAACATCCAGAACACAGCATATTAGGGCATTTGTGCTCAGGGGCAACGTCATACAAAAACAGGGTTTGCGTGTCGTAGTGTGCTTCAGACTTTGTGAGAGGAAACAGTTTAAGGAGGAAACACTTATGTGGGTGTCTTTTTATTAATAAACAAATGTGGGAATATTCGACACTGAACTGAAGTTGAAACCGTTTTCCTTCTAAATGGAGATTAATGACGAAAATATCTGACGTGTTTTTTTCCACATGGGTCACGTGCCTTCTATACTGCTAAAGCTAACAAAAATAGTGCAGTCCCCTCTATTTGCCATCTTTATATGATTTACAGCTGTTTGTATGCGTACACTAAGAACAGCATTTCATGCTTTTTTGCTGTTTTATCAGATCGATGTGTTTCATGCTACCTGTACAATCCAGAGCTCAAAAGATTTGTTTTAGCCAACGAAATAACTGACTGGAAGTTAAAAACCTAGCAGTGTATTCATAACAGTTCCTGCAGGTTCCTGCAGATCTCGGGTTATATTTGACTTGGAAGGAACAGCATGCTCTGCTGTGGCTTTGCTGGGAAATTAATCAAGCTGCACTCTGGACAACGAGCTGCATGGGTATATGGGGAGGTGACATCACAGCTGGAGCTGCGGCCAGGACAGTTGTGGACAGGTATGCAAAAGAACAATCGCCAGCTTTTTCTAGGCATTTGTACAGGTGCTTGGTGGCTTAAATGAACAAAGAATATGGCATTTAAAGATACTCAGTAGAGTCACAAAAAGATCTTATATCTTTCTGGACTCTGTTGTGTTGAGGAGGTCATGTGGGAAGCAAGTATTCCAAGAACTTAAACCACTAAGTATGAAAAAGTGCTCAGTGCCTGAGGTCATTCCTCTGGCTGAATTTATGTTGCATCTCTCCAAAGGTTTGAACTTCTAAACTCAAATGTAATGGCTTCACTTTCCTAACAGCTTTAGCCCTAATGCAGAGAACCTTCTCCAGTTTATGATAAAAGGTCACAAGATCACTTGCTCATTTCTGTGCACGTTAGACACTACTATAGCAAAAGAAAATAAGAAGGAAACCTAAATAAGAACATCAAAAATATTCATTTTTGGTTTTCCAGCACATGCGTGGGAACAGTGTAGACAGTGCCGGAACGCCAAACTTTTGGGCTTCCATTACACTTCAGTTTTGTTTAGAATAATTTGACATTCTTTGCATTCCTGTCAGTCAGTAGATGCTTCTATGTATCTCTTCAGTTTTCTCTATTATCTATTCATCCCTGTACCTCTACTTCTTCTGTCTCTCTCTTCCTCTCCCTTTTTTTCTATCTCACTTTCCCTGAGGCGAATGTGCCCAGAAGCAAAGTCCTGCCTGAGTTCAGCTGACAGGTAGGTCTAAATATTTAAGAGCTGGGTACACACTCCAATGCAGAATCTCAGCACACAATCTTTGTTGCTTCAGTACCAACACAATCACGTTCACTAAACCTTTTTTTCTATTCCAACAAAAGTTTCAGAAGAGCCAACGGACAAAAGAATCTGGGATGATTGACAGCTTCGTTGACATTCCGAACTCTCCAAAGATTTTCAAACCACATATTATTATAACTCTCACATATTATTTTATGGCATTGTGTTGTATAAAGCGGATATAATCAGTGTGTCTATTGTTGGACACTTCACGCACTTAACAGTTACAGCTTTAATAGGTAAAGGATGAGGGGTGGAACCTTTCTGCAGGATGAGTTAAAAAATTAAAAATGGCTAACAACGCACCATGTTATGTGATTTATTGTTCACTGTTTTAAAAAACTTTTTATTTTAGTGTTTAGTGGGAAACGACCTACACTTACGGTTAATAAGAATAAAAATTTGTAGGGGCTGTTCACATATTCATGCCTAATAAAGCATGGAAAATGCTAGGCGTGCGGTTTCCCCTTTATTTCAAAGCGTTTGGGTCTTGCACTCCGGGGGCGTGTGCTGAGCCCTCCATTACAACAAGGAAATCTCTGCAATGGATTTTCTCCCATGTTGTAACTCTGCTCCAAAATGTATTTACGAAGAAAAGAAAAAAAACCTATTAAGCTTCTCCTTTATTTTTCTGCTGGGTTTCAGTGTAATAGGAAAAGTGAGAAAGTTGATTGGTTGGTTCTTGTCACATGGCCTACGGTGCACTTGAATCAATCTAAAAAGATGAAATGTTTTATATCTCGCTCTGGCACTAACATGTCTGGAAAAAAACGAATGTGTCACACCACATGTGCGGCACAACGTTCATCTCTATTTAAAACAAGTCTAAATTTTAAATAATGAAATTGAGCAATGAAAATGAACAAACCATTAATTAAGGGTTTATATCAGTTTATTAACATTTTATAATAAGCTTAGTGATAGCTATTATTTCTTCACTAGATCCTGTTTCGCATTCCTGACCTCGTGAATGGGTAATTAAGCAAACTGCTTATGCTATCTACAGAATATGGCTTTCAGATACAGATTATTTTTTTTATCATAATAACACCCTGTATGTAAATTGAAGTAACATTATACATTATATTACCTACATATAGCTACACCACACACCCTCCCCCGAGTCCTAGTATTTCCCAGATCTTCAATTAGCCATAGTTAAGGTGCTGTATAGAAAGATGGAATATCGAAGACCTTAAGTCGAAGGCTTTGTAGAAAAGTAGATTCTCTTAACCATAAAAATCAACTCCAGCTAGCAGACAGAACAAGACCAGCACCTTGAGGAAGAAAAGTAAAACACAAAATCTCTTTAAAATATATTTAACATTCTTCAGGACTTTATTGCTACTTAAACATTCCAATTTATCAGTTAACATCCCCGGATTCTTTTTTTTTCAGACTCCCCCTCTTCTCTTTAATTACCTGCAGTCTCGTCACACAGCCAGACAGAGAGACTCGTTTATCCCAACACCCTGTCTGATCTGCTTCCTTCCTCCTGTCTTTCTGTTTCTTTATTTTTTTTTTTATTCAATCTGTTACGGTAATGCACAACTTTATTTATCGTATCTCTCACTACAGATGTGATGTAAGTGATAGCAGTTCATATGCTGGTAATATGAAATATTGGACTGGTAATATGAAAGATCATTGGTTCAATTTCCAGCACCTTCAAGGCCCTTTACCCCTTAACTGCTCAGTTGGATTGAAAAAAGTGAATTAAATGTAAGTTGTTCTTGAAAAAAAACATCAAAATGCCAGAAATGCAAATAATTAGCAATTACTCTTTTGCTCTGGTTTAAATAAGCCTTATACTGTACACATGTTTACCTCTAAAATCATAATAAACACACTCTTTAACTATCTAAGAACTGAGCACTGCAGCGCTCAAAGCCAGCATATGAACTGTTCCATGATAGGATTGCAACAAAAGGTTTCCATGGTAATGCTAAAGGTCACAAGGGCATTAGAATATGCGTCTTCCTGCGTCCTTTTTTTCCTCACCCCTTCTTATGCTCCTCTCGTTCTCATTTTTTTTTTTATCTACTGTCGCTCTGTCCGACTAGTATGCACTAGAAGATCCCTCATTACCTTCAATTACTGTGAATGTTCGGGGTGTCAATGATATCTTGCTCCAGCTATTTAGCTTCTTTCGACTCATTGACATTTGGTGGGGATTCAGGGGCATTCCCTCAACTACTTATCTTAATAGGAAGTAGCCTGCAGCCAATCTGATTAGCACTGCCTATGTCATTCTCTCTCTCTCTCTCATTTTCTTTCATATGCACTAACCCTCCTCTCCTTTTAATGAGTAAAAGACCAACACTTTTATATCCAATTCTTCCTAACACCCTCATCACCCAAGCAGGATCAGCAGACCTGATTTTTTTTCCCCCCACTTTCCGTCAGGCAGCTTTTATCTGCGCTCCGCTAACAAAACGAGAGGCAGGTAAAGTAAAGGGCTCCTATGAGAGCACTGAGCCATTTCTCTGAAGGTGTGACTTTTGTTCGTGCCGGCAGCGCAAAGCCAGAGGTGGCATGCACACACACACATACTCACAAACACATTTACACATACACACACAATGCAGCGAAAGCCTGGAGACTCTTATTTCAGACAGACACTGCAGGGTGTCTTTCACATACAGAACTCACACTGTTCTTCATGACAGGATCCAGAATGGTGGACAGGTAAAAGAAAGATTTTAGACCAACTTCAGCATACACACGAGTTAAATAAGTTGACCAGAGCAGTGGAATATGAAGGACCTTAGATGGAGCAAGCTTTGGTTGTGTTGTAGTGTTAAAAATTTCAACATGAAGGTAATCAATACGCAAAATTTTGAGCAAAGAGCAAAAATGGCTTTTTAATGATTACCCTCTTTTATAGAGAGCAGAATTTTTTTTTAACCAATTAAAATGTTTAATACATAGCAAGTAACCAATTATCCCAATCAGAGACAAAGATCATCACTCATTCTCATCTGCAATAGACACCGGAAGTAGTTCTTCACAGCAGGGCTCCCCAAACTACCCCCATATTTGGATCCTCTTTACAATGACAGACATGTATTTTATAATAAACCTTGCCTATCAAACTAAAATCGTGCTCGGTTATTAAGGTACCCAAGTTATAAGCCATCAACGGAATGCTACAGTCAACAGAACAATTTGTGGAGATGATCACGTGATACCGCATGCCAACCAGCAAAAAAAAAAAAGTTTCAAAAAGAAAATTTGATTCAGAAATGTAGGAATTTTCACTAAAAGCGGACGAGTGATTTTGTTCAAAACAGAAAATTTGTCTGTGTGCTTATAACAGAAGAATCAGCTAATCTAGCATTAGCAGGCAAAAAAGAACAATGATTTGGCCCTGGAAAAAAAACTCTGCTCAGTAGAGTCCAGGATCAGTATTTTCAACCCTTTCAGTTCTTCATAGAGACTTTAAAAGCAATTCATATTCTTGAAATAAAAAAGATATGACGTGAGTTTTAGTCCTAGCAAAGACCAGGATAGTCATTTAAAACAATTTTCATCCTAAATATAGCTAAATTTCCCACCCAGAAACAGTCCTCATTCTCAACCTTCTCAATAAAGATCAGGATCAGCACTCTTAGCATTTCTCATTTTCAGTGAAAAGCCCAAAAAGTTATTTCTGTAAAGGACTCCACTTAAGCAAGACGTATATTCAGAACCCAGGGTGCAGTTTATTTACAAAGTGAATGAACCAGGAACAAAATAAACTCTAAACAAAAACAACAAACATGAACTAAACCAAACTAGACTTGACAGGAACACTCACACTTAACATTAACACAAGCATGACCATAAAAGCTAGCATAGCATAGCTTAGCTAGCTATCATAGCATAGCTTAGCTAGCTATCATAGCATAGCTTAGCTAGCTAGCATAGCATAGCATAGCATAGCATAGCATAGCATAGCATAGCATAGCATAAACACAAAACAAACAATGAACATGAAAACAAAAACAACAAAAACAAGAAAAACAAAAACATGGAAACCGTACACGTCCATGACATTATTGATTTATTTCACACTTCATCAATCTATTACTGCAATCTGTAAATTCATTCCTCTCTCAATTAAAATTTCTCAGCTTCACCACCCATTTCAAAACTGTCTCCACATCCCAACCAAACGACCCCCCTGAGTCCACAGCGCTGTGGCCGCAGCTTCGACTAATCTACCCAGGGACATATCCGTAACAACTGTCAGCAAGCATGACAAATGACAGGGAAAAAGAACAAGAGAGGTGGTAAGCCAATCCGGCGGGGAGAGAAAATAATTAACAATTAACAAAGTTTCTTTCAGTCGGATATTCGATTAGGTCCAATTTAGCCAAGATGTAATAGAATGAGTGAGGGAAAGCTTGGCTTGGAGAATACAGCACTGTGGGAATGTTTGCTTTTTGCCAGTTTAAGACTTGAATTTGGTTCTCAGACGAAATGTTGATTAGGGAATTGATTGGTTTTTTTTGTAGCTTATGAGTTTCTACGACTGGGTTTTTGTGCCATTTTAAAAAGAGAAATAAATAAGGTACTTGAAGACTGAAGTCAAAATTACAGGAATAATGTCGAAAGACTTTAGGAATACAACCAAATTTACAAGAATACAGTCAAAATATTTAAGGATTAAAGTTGAAGTTTTAAGAATAACATTTCGAGAATAAAGTCGAAGTTCCGAGATTGAAGTTGAAATACTTTAAAATAAAGTCAAATTAAAAAATAAATTCTAAAGATACAGTCAAAATTATGAGAATTAAGTCATAGTTACAAGAGTAAGATCCGAAAACTTAAAGACTAAAATCAAAATTATAAGAATAAAATTTAAATGCTTTGAGAATTAAATTAAAATTACAAGACAATTACTAGAATAAATTTAAAATATTTAATATAAATTTGGAATTATAAATAAAAATAAAGTCAACATTTAAAACTAAATTTTAAATACTTTGATAATAAGGTTGAAATGATAAAGTCTACCTGTATGTAAACTGGTGAATTCTGATTGGTTGCCGTGCACCTGTTTTTCTCAGTAAAGGAGAGAGATACGTTCATCACTCATATTAACACACTAACAGTTCTCCTCTTTGGTTCTCTCTCTCTCTCTCTCTCTCTCTCTCTCTCTCTCTCTCTCTCTCTCTCTCTCTCTCTTTTGCTGTACTTATAAATTCTGACAGGCGTGTCAATATGTCAATGCAAATAGGCTGTGTAGCACCCTGCCTGGTGTACTGGGCCCTGCTCCAACAGTGACAGGGAGACAAGAGCAAAAACCTGTGTGTGTGTGTGTGTCAGTGAGTAAGAGTGCAAAAAAAAAAAAAAACTCAGTGTGAGCTGTCACCACACCCTTGGATAAAGCATCCCCAGGTTGAGCTAAATTAAATCAGAGAATCTGTTTTTTCTATATTATTCAATACACTTATTGTGTATACGCAACTCTTAATGTGACTGCTGCTTTTGTCTTTTTCTAGCTGCTCCACGAGCTGCAACTGTGGTTTGCTATTAATTTCTAATTAAGTGTGTAGCCTTATGCATTGATATCCAGAACAGAGTACTAAAGTAGTCCCTCCTGGCTGTTGGCTAGGCAACGTCTTAATATATTCGCCTCCATGTCTCCTGCGCTGTCCCCTCTACAGCTGGAAAAGAAAAGAGCTAAAGAGGTGATGATAGCAGTGTCACAAGACTGACGTGGCCCTGAGACAGCCGGGTGTCGGTTCCCGGGGGATGGCCGAAGGAAACGTGGCTCAATTTATTGTTCCGTTACTACATTGAGAGGAATTCTTTAATGTCAAAAGCTGAAGGGCCTTGGAAGAATTTTGCTAAGTACTTTTAGCTAATTTCCTTTGGCCTTGAATTAGATCTGGTATATTTGTACACAAAGGGACTTTTATTACATCAAAGTTACATTTACATCTTTGGCATTTGTCTGATGCCCTTACCCCAGCTGACTTTTATTTATCTCATTTATCTAATTGAGTATTTATGGGGTTTAGGTTTTAACCCACAATCTTCTGATCACCAGGCCAACATCTTAAACACTGAGCTACCAAAATACCAAATATTAAAATAGTCCTGATTCCACACTGCTGCTGCAAATCGTAAAGGCACACAAACTATTTGAACTATGAGTTACTATCAAAATACACCAAAATTCAATCACACTATATTCCTACCTGTCCAAAAGAAATACTATAATCATGACTTCAGACCCTTCCACCGATATTAATTCACGTTTTCGCCCTGTTTTGATCCAGACATTTTTTCCACAGTATGTGAGAGCATTGATGATGTATCCTGTCTGCGTATAAACTTTTGATTGGATGAACATTTCTTGGTCCTACGACTTTCACAGAATATATAAAAACATACAAAAACATTTAGACTAATTAACTATAATCACTCTCTGGACGTGAAGAGACTTTAAACCAGCAGAAAGATAAATGTTTCTGAAGACATTCATCTGATCTACCATTAATATATAATTATAATAAGATTTAACATTTAGAAACCTTCTAGAAACCAGTTCCTCTGATCACAGATACCAGATATAATAACATATTTCCTTTTATTATTACAATAAAGCTAAAAAAAAGTGCTGACACTAAAAACTCCACTGCTTCAACCATACATTGTGTCAAATGTTCCACTAATAAAAATTTGTGTCTCTATCAACAAAGGAAAATTTGGACATTTATAAGTTAAACACTTACATAGAATATAACATAATTGATGTCTGCTTAGGTCAGTTCAGTTTATCATAACAATTAGAAGGTACTTGAATGCTAGAAGTGTATTAAGGCTGCCATTGAGTTCATGTAGAAGCCACTCGAATAGGACAGATGAAAAAAGCAAACTAAATGCGAGAGCTGTTCTAAAAAATGTCACACTATTATAAGAGCGGCAGGAAGCAAGACAGGGAGTGCTTGATCATAAGATTCACGCCCAGCACTGTGGCATTTAGTCTTCTCCTGCAAGCATGTTCAGGCACTGACCCGTGCACAGCTGCCACATCAAAAGTTAAGTAGTGTGTGTTTGGGTTTTGGGGCATCTATAGAGAACCTATTGCTGGTGCATATTTATTATCATGCTTTATGGACTCGGTTGCCAAATTGTTGCATATCTTATGTAACCAGACCTTCAGACTGAGGTGAGAAGCTCTGAAACTTATAGAAATCATTCATAAATTGGCCAAGGACTTTCCAAGAGTATAAGTCATATAAAGACATATAAAGCAACCAATCACAGTTGAGCATTATGTTGGGGGGGGGGGGTTTCAAATGTTAAAATTAAGGGTTAAGGGCCTTGCTTGGAGGCCCAGCAATGGTAGCTTAGTAGTCCAACACCTTGAGGGAAGTCCAGCACTATTAAGGGTATGTTTCCAAGTGGGCCTTAAAAATCTGACACACATGTCTTCCAGAAGTCTGGTTTAAGCAATCAAATGACCACTTCGATTCTCCTGAATAGTTTTCAGATAGCAATCAGTGGGCATGGCATCTAAGGCTGTCAAGTCTCCTATATTATAGTGTGTGTGTTGTGGATCGTCTGCATCAGGAGCTTTCTGAACACGTTAATATAACGCTAATGAGACAAAATCACTTATTGTTCCCATGATGAGAATAGGATGTAATTGCTATTTCTGTTCCAGATTTACTTTTAAGTGTATGATAATGTGCTCGATAATAAAAAACAAAGTGAGATCGAATGCTTTATTTCCTAGAGATGAGTAACTGGAACGAACCGGTGTTTAGCAGTCAACTGTTCATTGATTATCCGAGTTCCAGCAGTTTAGATGAGACTTGCTTATGCCTGTTACTGAGTAATGTTGATGAAGCACAATTACTGTAATAAATCAACACACATGAAGCTAACACTGACTCCCGCCTGAAAGGGTGACCTAGGGCAATTCACGCAAGCTTGCAGACAGACACACAAACACTGAAATGGAGTAGTTCTTCATTCCCACACTAACCCATAGACAAAAACATCAATACAACCACTAATTATTCAAGCTCTCATTTTTCCCCAAAACCCAAACAGATTTATTCATATACCAAGAAGCTGAACATCTCATGGAATTCCAGCAGCATCATCAAAGCAACCATCAAGAGGGAGTTTTTTAGAGGAGCCTGAAACACGCAACATGATGTAAGGTACAGAGACATAAACCCAAACATTGCACACTCAATCACACTTAATAGCACAACTAAAGAAGCTAAAATTTTACCACATTTAATCTAAACCCAGACACTGTTTTGTTTTAGCCTTTTTTCCTAAGTACATGACTGTTGTGATGTCATATCTTGTCTGTGCGAATAGGGTGTACAGAGGTATGAACATAAATATGTTTAGCCATATGTTCAGCCATATAGAAAAGGTACCTGGCTGGTAGAAAAGAAATGTTCTGACTGAACCTTTTGATTGGACAAACATTTTTTGGTTTTACGCCCTCCAGAGAATATATAAATACATTTAGACTAATAAACTTAAACTTTTAACCAGCAGAAAAATAAATGTTTCAACTATTCTACCTTTAATGTATAATTATTAATGAGGTTTAATATCAGGGAACCTTCTAGAAAGTAGTTCCTCTTATCAGCTGTCACTAAAAAACTCCTTAGAAAAAAAAATTACCTCTTGTATTAATTTGAAGCGTAAACCATGCATGGGCTTGCGTCAAATGTTAGTATGGAAACAATGCAGTTGCAAAAAATTAAAAGTTGCAAAGTAAATTTTTGCATTATTGATAAACACTTTAATAAATGTGTTGAAGGAAATGCTTTGAAATACTTAAACTGAAAAAACAGTAAAGACCTTCCGACTGACGGCAAACTGTATTTTACATTTACATCATTTAGCAGACGATCTTGTCCAGAGCGATGTAGTAAAGTGCTTTAAGTCATATCATTCAACAAATCAATACTGATACCTTAGATCACAAATCAAAGTGTAACAACCCACAAAAACTGTTGAAAAGAGCAGCATATATACTATTTTACACTTTTTTTGTTATGTTAAGTACTAGGTATTTAAAAAAGAGTTGGGTCTTCAATCGTTTCTAGAAGACAGCCAGTGACTCTGACATTGATGGGAAGTTCATTACACCATCTTGGTGCCAGAACACAGAAAAGTCTTTATTTTCTGCATCATATCGTAGCTTTTGGTCAGGAAGGCGTCTAATTGACATGTAAAGCATTTAATCATTGCTTGTTCTGTTTTATGGTACGAAACAGTAACAACAGATCATTTAAGTCTAAACAATATTTAATTCACAAAATCCAACGTATAGTTGTTATATAGTAAGTGTTAAAAAATGTGGCAAACACTTTTATAAATCTAGTGAAGTCCAAGCAATGGAGAGTAAGACTATAGCTTGATCAATATCAGAATAAAATCTGCCGATCTTTACTATAAAAACAAGTTCTAATATGAAAAAACTTCTAATGTTGTCAGACTTCTGCACTGAAGATTGGTGTCCTTAGCTGTGTTCTTTTAGTCTTCTCTGTAACCTTTCCTTTAATACTCCTTACTAATTAAATAATCAGGTCAGCAGATAAAACATTTTACATTATTGATGATACAGAGAGACACAATGTGCCTTATACAGGTGCATCTCAATAGAATAGAATGTTGTGGAAAAGTTCATTTATTTCAGTTATTCAACTCAAATTGTGCAACTCGTGTATTAAATAAATTTAATGCACACAGACTAAAGTAGTTTAAATCTTTGGTTCTTTTAATTTTGATGATTTTGTCTCACATTTAACAAATGTGTGAATTTAACGAATTCACTGTCTCAACAAATTAGAATATGAGTATTGAATATAAATATCAAATATATTGGATGTGTCTTTAGCCCTGAAACAAACAGCAACCCTTTATGCTGTTTGTCTCAGCACTAAAGACGCACCCAATATATTAGATATTTTTAATACAGACCTTTTGTCTTGGTAAAAAATTAGCTCTTTAAATAAAAATCATCTTTTATAAATCTTTAACTCTTGGACTGGTTGTGGAGCCAATGCCCATTCGGGAACCCCAAAACCTTGCTAATCTTGAGTGGGAACCGATGACATGAATGGGCAAAGCTTTTACCACAGGCTGCAGTTTAAGAAGATACATTTTTAAATGTTGACAGAGTAACAACGACAGATCAGGTTCACAAAAAAAAAATCCACTTAGATAGCAGGATTATGGCAACTGAAGGGTTGACCAATTCACCAATCAAGTGTTCAATGAGTTAAACAATGTAATAATAATACAGAGATTAAAATAGAGAGATATCAAGAGAAATTAAGTGAAATCCCCATGCCAGCGTTTAGTGGAGCACCAGCTCCAGCCTTAGTCCAAAAAGCTGTTTGACTGGTTCTAGTAAAAAATACAATCTCCGTGCAAAGCATTAAATATATTTTATGCAAGAAGTTTGGTAAACTGTAATTTTACACAGAAGGTAATATTTAGTTCTAATTAAAGAAACAACGATGTCTTTTTGCTATGCATAAAAAACAAAAAAGTCCCTTCGGCTATTAGTCCTCCGGATTGGTGCTTTCCTCCTTGTGCCACTCTTGTGTAATGCGCTGCTTCTGTAACGCTGAATTGCAATGATACATCACAGCTGCGGCTGCCGTAAAAACCGGTGTGGCAAGACAGCCCATTTCTCCTAGTTAACCTCCTTAACTGGATTACCTCCTGCTATCTCGCAATCTCCACAGCGGAACCTCACGCCGGCATCGGATCCATCAATGCGAGCAGGGTCAAGTACAAGCTAATGGTTAGCAACAAAAACAAGCCGACAAGCAGAGCAGTTTTTAACACCCACAGGATTATAGCAAGTTGAACATTTTGATAGTGGGAATAAAATTTTGGGAGGTTTGAAAGAGATTTTGTTAAAAAAAAAAAATTTTACGTTTACGACTACAGCCATCCGTATGATAGTTGAATCAGAGAGATTTGCGATCTCTATGTGTCCGATTCTACCAGACGTGCATGATGGAGGAGGAGAACTGGCATTGAATGGGATTGACTTCTACTTTAGCCTTGATCTAGCGTTCTCCTCTGTACTCCATCAGTTGCTGGACATTGATCAGTGTTAGCGGTAAATGTCAGGGCAGTGACCCTTCACCTAAAGCGCAGACATGCACATGTAGAAATGTTCGATATCCGTCAGCCCACAGGACCGTCTCATTTCCTCAAAACAGCACATGTAATTACCCTGGACTGATTCCTGCTAATAGACCCAAACAAATGAATGTCATCTTGACTTGTGTCAATTTCTATGTGAATTCATCTGAACTTATCTTATCAGCACAAGCCGTAATAACATTGAGTTTTGTCTCATCCTAGTTTTTAAAACTAGATTTCTTTTTATCCATAAATTGACACTCTTGCAGGTAACGTAGCAGCCATAACAGCTTGTGTCTCAGCAGGATCTTCGACCTCGTCACTGCCTTCCTGTGTACAAACTCACTCATCTGCCTCAGATGCAAACACAGCAAGTTTGGAATAAAACTCACAACAACAATTCGGTTTCATTGCTGTATGTTTGAGGCGGCTACAACATGTATATCCTATATAGAAATACAACACGCTTCTTTTATTCATTAGAGATATATAGTTACATCTTCCACCTGTTTCATTCTAGGCAGAATTTAAGGTTGCTCTGTGTTAGCAATACATCCCAGCTTTACCAAGCCACCACTGCTGGGCCCCTGAGCAAGGCCCTTAACCCCCAATTGCTCTGATGTGTAAAAGAGTTAATTGTAAGTCGCTCTGGATAAGCGTGTCTACCAAATGCTGTAAATGTAAATGTGGTAGACTGCAAGCCTTCCTGAGCATTAGTTACACAGCAGACATGAGGGTCTAACACCTCCAAACTCTGTTACATTTAATTTTTCCTGCCTGTGCTGTGACAATTATAAATCTCAACTGGGAAACATGTAGGATTTTCCACTTAGGCAGCACATCTGAAGGAGTGTCTTGGTTACAAGCCATGTTATGGCATGACCCATAGATTCTAAACTATAGAAAGGAAGAAGTAAAATTATAAATAGATAGATAGATATAAAGGTCCAGTAAAGAATGAAAAGGAGTTTGGACTAGAAAAAAAACATTATTACTTCCACAAAGTTAGGGTCAGAGCACAGACTCAGCTATGATACAGCATGTTTAAGCATAAAAGGTTAAGGGCCTTGCTTAGGGGCCAATCATCAAAAACGCTTATCAATCATTTCCTTACTTTAACTGTGCACCAGATTGACAAATTGTGCAACCAGTTGTGCAAATATGGATGAAAGCATTAGCAAACTGAAAAAAGTATTATAGTTGACAATATCAAATGTTTAATAAACACTAAACCGATCACATTTTTTACTGCTGTGTGTTACTTGCAAAGAACTAGTTTCATCTTTCAGGTGTCCTGATGATGTTAGCAACATTTACGGCACCTGGCAGACGCCCTTAACTAGAGTGACATACATTTATCTCTTTGTATTGAGCTAAGTAATTAGGGGTTAAGGGCCTTGCCCAGGGGCATGTATTAGTAACTTGATTGTGCTGGGGAATCGAACCACGATCTTCCAATTAGCAGTCCAACGCCTTAACCACTGCACTACCACTTCCCCGGTTTATGGTTTACACACAAGTTCTATCTGACTAATTGTATTGTAGAAAATCTCAAATGTTCCTCATTTTGATATCCCCAGTACATGATTTGCAGAACTGAAGAACCAAATTTTTATCTATAATAACAAATAAATTCTGTAGTATAGTTACGGTACACGTTAAACTAACAAAGTTAGTTTGTTTTTTTAACAGTGCATTAACACTAGTATGAAATAGTAAAAAAAAATCCAATGAAGCTGCATTAAGCTGAAAAGATAGAGCTGTGTGTTTAACAGAACAGTCTAGGAGCCATGATGTCACACCTCCGCGGGGTGCTATGAGGTGAGATTCTCAACTCTGAGGAGATAAACCAGCACCCTTTATTAGTAGCACGGTTCCACAATCAGATAAATATCCTGATTATTAATCTATTTTCCTAAAATAATTAAAGGAAACTGGAGAAAGAATATGTGTATACTAGTAGTATCTGTGTAAAAGGTGAATTCATCTGATTCTATATAAATGGCAGCAGCATTTTTCATGTTAGAAGAGAACTCAAATATTTCAAAATCAAAAATCACTTTTTTTCCTTTAAGAGACGGAATGCGAATAGCCTAATAATACATCCCTGTGGAACATCAGGAACAACTACAAGCCTGGACAGACAGCCAACTGTTTTCTGTGCAGTTCCATATAGAGTGTTATTACGTCAGTGAAAATATCACCAATGTTTTAACGAAGTAAACGCTACATCTGGTCAATAAAATTATCTGTGGATATAAGTGGTAACATTTTATTTAAAATAAGCCCTTACAAGAGTGTAATTTGTTTTTACTTAACTTATTTTATGTGCAAATTGATGTGTCCGTTACAGCTACCCTTAAAAGGACCGCTTTTTAGAGGTTGTTTACATATTTTGTTTTTCGGTGTGCTTGTTTTTTTCCAGGTGTGTCCATGCCACACATTTCAACTTTTTACAACGCCACAAGCGCACCTTAGCTCATGTGAGAATAACCAACCAATCAGCTTCCTCATCAAATAAGTTTTAAATTAAAATTTAAATAAGTTTTAAGTGGAAATCCATTGCTGAAATTAACTTAAACCCTCCTTTAGCATAACAATATCTCTTTGCACAAAACACCTGAACTCCATGACACTTGTTGTGTCCTGAATGAAGTGAAAGAACTTAAGTGTCCAGACCTCCTCATCTGGCATTTGGGAGACAAAAGTTTAAGCAGTTGAGGGTTAAGGGTCCTTGCTTGAAACTGAACCCACAATCTTCTGATCAGCAGTTGATCACCTTAACCACTGAGCCACCACTTCTCACCTGACATTAGTGTCTGATCTCACACAAAAACAAAGCCCCAATCACACAACAGAATTTAGTGAAAAGACTTTTCGGAAGTGTGGAGGTTATTATAGAAGGAAGATTGAGACTAACCTGAAACTTTCAGAGACTATCTGAAATAGGCTGTTTAAAAAAAACATAGTCAGGTGTCCTATACAGTGTATTAACAAAAACAACCAAGATGGCATCCATTCCTAACTACGTTCCTATCTGTTTCGAAATTTAGTATTTATGTCCTGCTAGTGAAATCCCCGCTGGATCAGACTACTGTGTCATGAGCACAGTGTAGTATGGGCAATGGCTGCTGAATTGCTGTGAGTAAAAGTGGGTAATTACAGGTCTGGAGCGTGGCATTCGTTGAGTCACTGACTGGTTGATAATAGTTGCTTGATTGAGTAATTGCGGGTTTGACTGCCACGCTGACGGGTGGAGTCTGTAATGATAGTACTATCGTCGGTTCATTTAAGCCCTGATGCGGACTGGTTCGCACAAATAGCACCAAAGAAGGTCAGTTAACAACCGCTCAGTACAATATTGATATAATAACCACACTCGAAGGTAATGATACTTGAGCTGAGATCAGTCTGACTCGCTACAGGGTTTAGACACACAAAGTCACCTACTATAAGCACCTGCATTTTTAACTGAAAATATACCTCACTGCCACATCGATAAGTCTCACTAGAAACACATGCTTATATGTACAGTGCTGTAAACAAAAGTATTTACCCCTTTCTGATTTTGTTTCCTTTCTTACATATTTAGGCATCAGTAAAAAAAATACACAATAAAAACCTGAGTGAAAGAAGTTTTTCAAAAAAAAGTTGTTATAAAAAAGCTACCTAAACCCGTGTGAAAAAGTAATTGTCACCTGAACTTAATAACAACAGCTGCATTCAAGCATTTGTGACACTCGTCAATAAGTCTCTAGCATAACCATGCAGAATTATTTTGGCAGAATTGTTTAATTCAACGACATTGGAGGCTGAATTAATTGGATTAATGGCTAACTCTATAACTTGTCCCCCCTTTCAGTAGGGAGCAAAGCTGACACAATAAACAGTAACAGAGTGTAATTTTATGCAGTATTCCCATTTCACAAAAAATTATAATATGCATGTTAATATGATACCATGTGCAATATCACATCATGTGCAAATATCATACAATGTGTAAAACGTTTTTAATTTGCACCTTTTCGTACTTTTTGAATATAGACAGTATTTCCCTCATATTTTATTATATTGATTTCTCTAAAGTTATCCCACTTCACCATACTCTTTCACTAACCTTACCCTTACTAACGTACCCTTATCACCTTACCTTTTTTACCCTACCCCTACTACCTTATCTTACGTTTACAACTTTACCTTTTCTTATCTTATTTTATTTTACCCTACCCTTACCATTACCTTTAGCTCTTACCCTACTTTAATATACCCTATTTTAATCTTACTATCCTACATTACCTTATTTTACCATACCCTACCCTACCTTTACTACTTGACCTCATCTTACCTTAAAGATTTTACCTTTTCTTACCTTACCTTGCTTTACCCTACCTTACCCTTATTTTATCTTGTCTTATCTAAATCCTTCTAGACTAAAAGAACACATGCAGTCATAGACACTAACTGGACATTTTAGACTATCTATAAAATATATCCTCTCTTAACCTTTTAGGACTTTTCCAGAAGCTTTTATCTTTGTAAAATTAAACAAGGAAGATACACAAGACACATTACCAGATGCCATCAGGCATTTTATTGCTCCCAAAATCCCTGTCTATCCCTGACACCATTAGAAGGTACATTGGTTACCGCAAGTAAACCGAAACAGTTGTGTCTTATCTCAATGTTTAACCTCTTCACATTTTTAACTGACAAATATTTCCGTTAGCTAGTGCTTCTCTCTTAAGCCACAGCTCTACAGCAACAATACAGCTGAATAGAGAACACTCTTCTCCTTCCTCCAGGCTGGAGCTAAGCAACAGAGGTCCTGTGATTGGGACAAAAAGGTTCACCGATGACACAAGAACACGATCCTGCCTTTGAGAGAAGTGGAGGTGAGGATATAATTATATAGAGTGATGAAATGTGTAAAAGGACCAGGCCCTCGGCTACTCCCAAAAGAGCAACACCTCTTGGGAAAAAGCAGACCGCCGGTTTTCTTGTGTACTAAAAGAAAACATGGCAGCGGCAGCAGTTCATTAGAAACGAGTCTCTCAGCCTTTCCTGCTCGCTGTCACTGCCATGGTTGTGTCTTTTTGCAACACTCTTGCTGACAGATACGCTGAGTCTCTGTGTCTCTAATATCTTTATTATTCTGGCAATATTGCCAGCCAAGTCACCCTGGGAATTGGTATGCTGCGGCTTTTTTGCCCTGCAGAATCTTCTATGTTTCATTTTAAGAACTACACAAGACCACACAGTAGGAGATATCCTTTTGGATAAAATTTAAATGGTTGCATAAAATTAAAAAGAGGAAATAAATCAATATAAGCACGTGATTAAATGTCCACGCATGTCTTTCACTGAGCAGCTTCCTGGAGCCAATTACATGTTTTTAGGGACTTCAGAGTAAACCAAGAAGAACATCCAAACACCCAATGCTTTAACACTTGTATTGAATAAATCTTATTAAAATCTTAGAACCTGGGCCACCAGGTTGTAAGCTATGCAGACACAAGATAGTATATTATATTATAAATCTTACAACTTAAATTTTAAAACAGGCATGCATTTATTTTTTGGCCTTTAAAAGAAAAATGTACGTGTTTGTAAATACAATAACTACAAGAGAGTATCAAAACGTTTTGAGACACCCCGACAGAAGGCAGCACAAAGCTCCACAGAGTGAAAGATTGAACCCCACATGTTTTATGTTTACTAAAAAATATTTTTCCCACAGAAACAAAAATTGCATAGCTACAAATAGCTTAAGAACATCTTATTTTCTTTACTTTTTCACTACCTGCCTGCTGCTAACCACATAGACTTTTTAGAGCTTACACCAACACTCTTACTGGCATGCTACTTCTTGCCGCGGCTGTGTAATGGCTTCTCTGTAAAAGTTTGTTTTAATAAATAATAAATAAGCAATCAGCAAAACATATTTATTTTTGCTTCGGTAAAAACAATAGCATTTTCTATCAGCAGCTGGTTTAGCCAGCTGTTGTCCTCAATAAATGGCTTTCTCAGACACTCAGCATTCCTGCACTGACAAAAATAACCTGTTCCACACCAAAGAGTTCAGCCGCGTAATTATAGGTTTTATTTCATAAAGTGTGCTTTCCTTTTGCCCGTATTTTTGCCAGAAAATAAAAATAGTTTGACTAAAACTCTGGGTGTGTGTACAGCTGGAACTGTGGCTGGGATTTGGGGCTTCTGCTCTGGGGGTTCGGGGGATGACCTTGAGGGAATGGATGCAGCTGAATGAATAGCAGGAAGACACACATTACCCAAAACAACACAACACACAGTGTTTCCCTGCCACTGTTGTTCGCAAAGTGAGGATTGAAAAGTGGTAGTACAGTGGTAAAGGTGGTAAGCTGCTGACTGACAGATTGTGGGTTCAGTTCCCAGTATCAACAAGCCACCACTGCCTGGCCCCCAAAGCAATGCTCTTTACCCTAAGAGATAAATGTAAGAGGCTTTGGATCCTGAAGGCTTTATCTGACCACATTTTGGTTACTATATCCTGCTCAGTATTGTGATTTACCACAGAGCCCTGTTAAATTCACAATCCTGATTGGTTGGAAGATTTTGTTAAGCTTTCTGTAACTGAATTTTTTAGTCACTTAACAAGCTAGCAGTTTAACATTAACTCATTAGAGGTCTTGGAACTTGAATGCTAAACAGTGCTAAGAATGAAAATGTCTAAAGATGTCAAAATCAGCTTAATAAACAGAAATCTTCCTCGTATCAACAGGGATGTGTGTAGCTTTGTTCATTATTTTTTTAATGATAGGCATGTAAGCAGTTTTTGCCTGACTTTAATTATGCACACACACACAAAACTGATCCTCAATAAGGTTGTTTGTATTGGTTTTAGGTTGCTAGAGAGCTTGCATAGAATATTTTAGTACTGGGATGTGATGTGGAGAAAGTGGTACTGCAGTTGGACTGCTAATCGGGGTCTAAATTCCAGCACCACAAGTTGCCACCACTGGGACCCTAAACAAGGCCTTTAACCCCCAATTGCTGAGATGTATAAAGAAGATAACTGTAAGTCACTCTGGATAAGAGTGTCTGGCAAATGCTGTAAATATACATTAATTTTTTGTCATTTGCCAGACACCCTTTTCCATTGTGAATTACATTCATCTAATTTTTATTTTACATTTACAGAGCGACTTACATTTATATCATTTTATACAACTGAGCAATTGGGGGTTAAGGGCCTTGCTCAGGAGCCCAGCAGTGGTGGAGCTGAGAATCGAACCCACAATCTTCGGGTTGGTAGTCCAACACCTTAACCATGAGCCAACACTTCTCATTTTAAACAACTGGGCAGTTGGGGGTTAGGGGCCTGGCTCAGGGGCCCAGCAGGGACAGCTTTGTGCTGCTAGGAATTAAACCTGCCATTTACCAATTTGCAGTCCAACATCTTAACCATTGAACTAACACTACACCACTAACCTTACTATTTCATAAAGTTTTACCTCTACAACCAATAAACAGCTTTCATAAGCTTTAGTATTTCTACTATGCATCTTTTAATATTTTTGTGTATTACACTGCAAAATAAATCAAGTTTTTATTAGCTGTCTTAGGTTTTTTTTTAACCAAATTCCCGCAAGACCACCACACTAAAACGTTCTCAGTTTGTCCATCATTAAAAGTTTTATGTAGACTCTTTACACTACATGCTTTTCCTTTCATAAAAGCTCCTAATTAGAAGCACGTTTAAAGGCTAAACATCCAAAGAACCTGTGGCAGAAACCTCTCTTTTACACCCAATGTCTTTCTCAGTGGGACGTGAGGATCTCTTTGCTGACAGGTTTGAAAAGGCTTCAAGTTTTTGGAGAGAGGAATAAGGTTTTGCTCTGTGGTTTGGTTTGCATGTTTTGGGAATATATCTGCTGTTGTATTTTTGAGAAATGTGTGGCTCCAATTGGGAAAAACTGTCAAGTCAAGTGTAAATGAAGGCAATCGACTTGTGAAAATCTCTCCTCTCGACTGCACATAGCTGTCAGACGTGGCTATGCTGTCTACCCTTTTTTTAAAAGTCTCTCTTTTGCCCTTTAAGATTTTTAGGCCATCAGCACTTGAAATCATTGATTTGGTTTGTGGCTTGAATATCTGCTGTCCATAAGAAAGCTATACATGCTAATAATCAGTTATAATTTATACTGTATTATGGTTAATAGGGGAAGTGTTAGCTTGGCGGTCAAGGTGTTGAATTGCTGATCAGAGGCTCATAGGTTTAATCCTCACCCCCCACCACCAAGCTGCCACTTAAGCAAAACCCTTAACACTCAACTTGTAAGATACAAAAATGTAGGGGGTGTAAGGGGTGTCTGCTAAATGCCAAAAATTTAAACGTAATATTATTGAGACAGTCAAACTTTTCAAGACTTGTAAGATGAACTGCTACACAAAAATAATCATTAAAAAGGTGATTTTAAAGGTTTTTTTCAGCATTCTACTAAGCTAAAATACACACACATTGTAATTAGAGCTAAAGAGATAAAGATTCGGTCTGCCTACACAGTATCGTGAGGGGGTTGTAGTGGCTTACTGGTTAAGGTGGTGGACTGATACCAGAAAGACTGAGGTTTGATTTCCAGCACCACTAAGCCACCAATGTGGGCCACTGAGCAATGCTCTTAACCCCCAATTGCTCATACGTGATTTACACCAGTGCTGTAAAATTCTCGATTCTGATTGGTGCTCAAATACCATAGTAGTAGTGCAGGAATATTGTAGAATTGGCCTACTAGTGTGGAATATTTTAGTAGGGTTGGAATATCCTATTAGTGTGGGATTATTTTACTTGTAGTGTAGTAGAGAGGGAATATTGTAGAATTAGCACAGTACTAGTGTGAAAATATTGTAGCTGTAGTGTAGTAGTGCTATAAAATTGTAACAGCGTATTAGTGTGGAAACGTAGTAGTAGCGTAGTAGAATATCGAATATTAAAGTAGTACTGTATTGGTGTGGGAATATTGTAAATTTAGTGTAGTAGTATATTGTATATTGTAGCTGTAGTGAGGAAGAGTGGAACTATCGTGGAAGTAGCAGTGTGCTGTAAAATTGTAGTAGCGTATTAGTGTAGGAACATTGTAGTAGTGGTGACCTTCTAACCGGAAGATTGCAGGTTCAATTCACACTGCTTGGGCTGTAAGCAAATTCCACAATTGTATATATACGTCTAAGTCACTCTAGAAAAAGGCGTCTGCCAAATTTTAGAAATGTGCATGCAATCTGTAGAGGTGGTTATAAGTAATTATAGTTTTCATGAAAGTAATGCTTAGAGGCGGAGCACTGTGGGAGTTTCAGTGATGTCATGATTTTAGTAATAACACAGATTATTACTATGAGCTGCTGAGATTACTAAAACAGCTGATGCTGCTGGTGTAATAACAATGTTTAAACAGTGGTGGATTTCAGTATCATTGAAAAAACATCACACTGCACGGGTCACAGTAGCCTCAGCTGCACTTACCAGGCCGTCGCAGTTGCTAATGGCCACCGAGGCTCCTTGTATACCCGTGATGTCGCCAACGTACAGGCAGTCTGTGTTTAGCGCCTCTGAACTTGTGCCATCCGGCGTCTGCCACTCCATCTTGGCTCCGGGGGCCACCACGCGCGTGTTTGGGTGCAGACGCAGGTGGAACTCCCGGCCGAAGACGGTGACGTTGTAGTAGAGCCTCTCGCCGTCTCCTTGCGGCTTGACGGCCGTTTCCGCCTCTCTTCGCCAGCGCCTACGGAACTGCCCGCGTGCTGCACTTGCTGATACCGCGTGTGACAAGAAGCGGCCTTGTGCGTCGCTTAGCACAGGCCTCACCAGTCCATAGTCCCCCAGAACGTGCTGCAGGGAATCTTCAATTACACACACAGACAGAGACACACACACACTTCTTTTATTTTACCATAATCAAAAAGACAGAAAAATTGCTTTAATGCATGATGATGCAAGTGTGTGTTGCAGTGTGCATGCATTTTTATTTGTGCAATTTATGCAGTGAAAACTACTGGTTAATGCAACAGATCTATTGATTAAGTATTTCTAATAAAAATTACGGATGCGGTTGACCTGGGGTTAAAAAAAAACAATAAATTTGACTGGCAGTATTAATACACCCTAGACATGCCTCAGGTCAAAGCACTTTTCTTGTTTTCTCACTGCTCCGCTTCCAAACATTGCCACGTGTCCTGGGCTTTCTGCCTCGAGCCACCTGCTCCACATGCACATAAAACCGCGACTGCAGCACGAATGCTTTCGGTGCTTGGAGTAATTCTCACTTTCTGCGCTCTGACACTGAATACTGAACCGCTGAGGTGAGGAGCCACACCTACGAGCAAAAACAAAAAAGTGTAGCTTATCTCCTTTTTATCACCTTTGTATCATCGCTACAGAAAGCAAACAAAAACACAAGCACTGAAAGAAATCAGAACTTGTATGCATCCCGTTTGGACGCATCTGTGTTGCCCTGCACGATTATTACCTTAGCGCTCAGTGCGCAGTGCCATGTGGAGACCCGAGCGCATTAAAGCGCATTACAACGCAATGCGCGCAAATCATCTTAACTATAACACACATAAAACGCACGAGCTCTGGTGCAAACAGACGGCACACGAGATTAACGCCACAGCAAACCGAACTATAAAAAGTCCATTCGCACCGATGTCTCAGCAAGTTCACAAGGAGAGGTAAAGCAATTTATGCGCCGTTTGCAGGACCGGGGCAGGACTCGCCCAGTGCAACAGATCACCATCATCATCAATACCATTAGTATAATCACCATTATCAGCAGCAGCAGCACCATCATCATCATTAGAATCATCCAGGAAGGATGTATAAGTGGATGGATAAAGAGCGTACCTAGGCTACTGGCGATGTAGAGGCCGTGGGCGGGCAACAGCAGCGCGGAGATCAAGATCGGAAACGCGGCGGCGGGATTCATGGCAGCTCCGAACTGCGCAGGTGGGAGAGAGACGGAGTTCAGGATCCGGAGGAGGAAAGTTACAGCGGAGAAGGAGAGAGAGACAGATAGAAAGAGAGAAAGAGAGAGAGAGAGAGAGAGAGAGAGAGAGAGCAAGCAACTTACTGCACGCAGCACCGGAGACGAGGAGAGACTCTACCTCACACCCTCTCTCCCTCACTCTGTCTCTATCACTCTTCCTTTCCTCTCCCTCTTCCTCCCCTCTTCACTTTCTCTCTCACTTTCTTTTAGTGTCAGTCTCATTCTCTTTTTTTCCAACAGTATTTTTCTGACTCGCACTTTGCGTGTCTGTCTGTATGTCTGTCTTTTTCTCTTCTCCACAACATTCTTCTCCTGTCCCAAACCAACCCGTCCTGCTCATCCAATCCAGCTAGGTATTTTACTCCATAGCAGATAGGGCAGATTTATCTATCTGAAAGAATCATTCCCCCGAAAAAGGAAACATTTCTTTGTTTTTGTTTTGTGTTTGTGTGAACTGATGAGAAAAATCTGCAGGACACGCACAAACTTTTTATTACGTTTCTGAAGAACTTGAATCAGATCAATAGCGCCCCCTGTAAGCTAACCTGTAAACAGCATTGAGTTCAGTATTGTTTTTTGTTTGTTTTATAAGTTTAATTAGTACCCTGGGTGGTGTTTTTTTATTGTTGTTTCTTATTAGTATTATTGGACAATCAAAATGCAAAACATTTTAGGGGCATACTGGCAGAAAAGAGTAATCAAACTGAAAAAATAGACATTTACATTTCATAAATTTCTGGCTTTTGAACACTCCCTTATCCAAAGCAACTCTATGTTAAGGGCCTTTCCTAAGGGCCTACAACTTCTGATCCTCTTTCAATATTTAGGGTCAAAAATAATACATTGATTACAGTTATATTTAAATTTCTGCACCCATGCAACAAATTAACTCTTTCTGTTCAACTGTGTGTTTCGTACTGTCATTCATCTAATTCAAGTATTGGCTTTTCTAGTATATAATAAATGAGTTCTACCTCTACAGTTTAGCCACAAATAAATGTCAGAGTTTCAACAAATCTTTTATAGCTTCATTATCAGATCAATATGTGAAATCGTTTATGTTCTCTTCTTTTGGCATTAAATAAAGCATTGTTTAATTACATTATTTTGCACTGTTTGAAAGGAACTGTTTGGTTCTTTTTGATTATACGATCTACGAGGCGCTGAACATTTACATTTACATTAGCTCTTGTCCAGGGCGACGTACAAAATTGCTTTGAGTCACATCATTGAACAGCTTAATACCGGTACAATAGTTAACAAATCAAAGTGTAACAACCACAAAAACTGTTGAAAGAGCTGTTAAATGTCATGTGCTAGGTATTTAAGAAAGGTGGGTTTTCAATCATCTCTTGAAGACAATCATCATCAGAACTAACCAATCATCCTGCTTTGATGTTTCTACTATAACAGATATAAGTTAAAGCATTTTAATATCCCATGAAATGTATAGAAATGACCTAAAATATGAAATTAGAAACACATCATGTAACTGCGCGATTTAATATTATATATACATTGCGTACAAAGAGTCAATTTATTTATTAAATTCCAATTTAACCCTTGTAGCATAACATTTCGTGGATTATCTCTAAGAACAAAACCTGTCATCCAATGGCATTGATCCTGATCATACAGATTGCTTTGTAATATATTCCACCATCTCGTCGTTGCTGTCTGATGTATGTTCCTGTACACCATGTGTCCTGCCTGCCGCCTCCCGTTCCCTCTGTGTTACCATGACAATCCCAAGCCCTGTACCTGAAAAAGTTCTTTCTGGAACACATGGATTTTTATATATTTATACCTTTAAAGCAATTCTGCTGTATAAACCTTATAGATAAAATGTTTTTTTTTCTTACACTACCAAAAGCTTTGCATGGTCCCAAAATGCATGTGGATTATTTTAATGTGTTTGATGTGTTATTCTGTTATTATTTTTTATTTACTCCTATATGATTAAGCATTGCTTTTTTCAGCTGTCTATCCCAGAAACCATGGGAAATTCAGATTCCGGCTAAACCAGGGGGTTTTAAAATACAGCCCGGGGTCTGCCACCACATTTGAACTGGCACTCCAATGCCAAAGAAATCTATGTTTTACTCATATCATATCTGTATTTGATGATAAATTTTAGCTTTTAAACTAAAATCCCCTTTAGGCATTGAAGTAGATTCATTATTTGTTCGATTCCTCACCAACAGAACGCTACAATAAACACGTTAATGTTAAAATTTTAAAAACGCTTCATGGTGATGATCAGATGTTACCGCACACCAACCAGCAAGAAATAAAGAAAAAAAACCACACAAAAATACAAAACAGCTGGGAAAGAGAAAAGTCAATTCAGAATTTAGGAAATTTAACACAAAGTGGACAAGTAATTATTATTTGTTCAATGAAAAAAATGGCTGTTTGTCTCATCTGTCATCTTTAATCTACTATATTTTATTTATGTCTTGAACAATTTAACAAAATAATAAATCAAAATGAATCTAGGGAAAGGAGGAAAAATAAGTAAATATAAATTCATAATAAAATCTTTACAAGAAAACTGGGAACCACTCCAGAACAGGAAGACCAACTCGAATCTCAGAAAAGAAAGGAATAATTATTTGGACCAACCAGTAAAAACTTTAGGCACCTAAACACGCTTGTGCTTAATGGTACAAAAATTGATGTAGTAAAAGTAAACTTTTATAGAAGGTGGTGGAGTTACTGTAACCTACCTCTTACAGGTCTAGCAAATCTCCAATAATTTATGTCACTGAAATTATTGAAATCTTTTTCATTCTTCCAAGCGGAATCTCTAGGGCTCTTCATATAATTTGTTCTGTAATAATCGCATCAGTGTGAAACTTTTTCTATTACGCTAGTCAGTAAATTGTTTATGTAGTTCTTTTTCTTTTTTATTGTTTTTTTCCACATCCGACATTAACTTAAAAAGGAATTTCTAAAAGGCACATAATCAGAGACACTTTAGAAAGGGTCAGCCAACGTGGTCCATGTGTCGGGTCACACACATGGCAACCGTTTGTTTGCATGAATTAGCATAACTTATGAGCAAAGGGACAGACTTTAATTTTGCACTTGAAAGCATTAATATGGAAAGCCAAGGTTGAGTGGCATCCGGTCAAAACAAATTCATTAAATATTTATTTGTGTTTGTGTGTAACATCTAAAATGGCAAGTCCTTTATAAGGTATATTAAACACATACACACACCAGACCGGTTGATACCATAACTATCAAAGCCTTGGTTACATAAAGCAAACAATAGTCTACACATCCTTAACACATTTTTTTAAATTTTACATACTGTAATAAAACCTCACACATTTTTAATTCGTAGATGTTCCGTCTCTCAGCTTGATAATTTTGTCCCTATTTTTCTAATTCAAAAGTAGGGGTTTCTTGTTTATCGTTCTATTCTTTTTATATAAAAAAATTAGTGTTTATATATATATATATATATATATATATATATATATATATATATATAAATATATATATATAACACTTTAATCTCATACTGAATCCTGCAAAGGCACTTTACTTTGGTAAACACAACTAAGATGTACCAGGGGTTATCAAAAGGTTTTAAGACACACCAACAGATGGCAGCACAATGCTGCACGCATGGATTTGCTTCTTGTGACTGTCCAAACAGCCTTGTGCTGCCATCTGTTGATGTGTCTCAAAACTTTTTGATACACCCTGCTAGAACTATACATCTAAGCTATGTTTTTTTTCTTTTGCTTTACATAAAGGCTTAAAATTTTAGTTGTACTATACTAACTATTAAAGACTTTAGGCCAGAGAAGAATATGGAGTAGAAGGAAGCAGGGATCAAACTTGCGGCCCAGGAGGTGTGAGAAAAACATGTCAACCACTAAACCATCATGCTGGGTCTCCCTACCACCAGATGATAACATGGTAATTGTACAATTACTGTAATTATTATCAACAAGAAGTCTAATATTGTAGTCCAAAATACAAAACTTAACCCCCCTGCGTGTTTGAGATAAAAATAAGGAAATGTAAATCACTCTGATGTATTCCAGCCACAGAGGTCACAAGCAAGTTACTTCAGTGCCAGTCCCAAGCCTGGATATATAGAGAGGGTTTTGTCAGTAAGGGCCGCCTTAGGTGCTAGGTGTGTAATATGGAAGGAGGAAAGAAGATAAGGAGACTTCGTGGTGAAATGTGGAAGTTCAGGATAGTATACAGTAAAAAACCTTTAGCCAAGAAGAAGCGGGATATGAAAAAGACTCAGGAAAGTAGACAGAAATACCAGGATTTGTGGCACAGAGTGAAGAAGGAAGCAGAAGGCATATCATGTACTATCATAGTGTATCATGTACACTAGGTTAGACACTAAAGAAGGAGAGCGGTTGGCAAGGCAGGGGGATTGAGATAGGTAGGATGTGCAGCAGGTAAGGGTTATTAGGGATCGAGATGGAAAGGTGCTCACAAGTAAGTAGAGTGTACAGAGAAGATGGAAGGAGTACTTAAAAGTGTTGATAAATGAGGCAAAGGAAAGGGAGAAAAGGGTAGAAGAGGTAAACAATGTGGAGCAGAAAGTTTGAAGAATTAGTACATACGAAGTTAGGATAGCTTTGAAGAGGATGCAAATAGGAAAGGTGGTTGGTCTGGTTGAAATACCAGTGGAGGTGTGGAAATGTACAGGAGAGGCAGCAGTGGAATTTCTTACTAGATTGTTTAAGAGGATTTTAGTGAGTGAGAAGATGCCTGGGTAATGAAGGAGTGTAATGGTACCTATTTCTAAGAACGGGGGGGGGGGGGGGGGGGGTTGCTGATGCAGAATACAGAAATGGTTGTATGGAGCGTCATTGTGTTTTTGTAGACCTGGAGAAAGCATATGACAGGGTACCAAGAGTAGAGCTGTGGTATTGTATGAGGAAGTCAGGAATAGCAAAGAAGTATGTCAGGGTGGTGCAGGATATGTATGAGGAAAGCTGGACAGTGGTGAGGTGTGGAGTAGGTCAGACAAAGGAGTTCAAAGTGGAGGCGGGACTGCATCAGGGATCAGCTCTGAGCCCCTTCTTGGTCCCTTCTTCTTCTTCGTGGTGATGGATCAGTTGACAGAAGAGGTTAGACAGGAATCTCCTTGGACAATGATGTTTGCAGATGACTCTGATGTAAGAGAAAATATTATATCTAGTATTACTTTTCTAGTATTTTAAATACAGTTGCCTCATTAAGCTTAAGGAAGGTTAAAAAAACAATTTGGCCCTGTGGTGTAATGAACACACACTTGCCCTAAAAAAGAGTAGCCTGAAAAATAAAGCATAGCTGGAGGAAAATTAAACTAGAGTTTTACAAGGCTGTAATCTGTCCTATGGAAAAAACAATAAAAACTGCTAGATCTAATTACTTTTTAACTCTATTAGAAAAGAACAAACACATTCCCAGATATTTATTCAATACAGTGACTAAATTAACTAAAAATAAAGTATTGACAGGTGTTGATATTTCCAGACAGCACAGCAGTGATGACTTTATAAACTACTTCCAAGCTCAATACTATTAAACATCAAATCGTAACAATGCAGCAAACAGCTGCAGTGTCACATCAGATAGTTCCCAGAGAAAGAATTCGACTCATTTGTTACTATAGGAGAGTAGGATAAACTCATCAAATCATCTAAACCAACAACATGTATGTTAGACCCTATTTCATTTAAGCTCTTAAAAGAGGTGATTCCTGAAGTCTTAAGTCCCCTTTTAAATATTATTAATTCGTCATTGGGCTATGTCCCCAAAATATTTAAAATGTCTCGCTTAAAAACCACAACTTGAAAATTTTTCTTAGAGAGAAATGGTATCTGTAAGGATTTACAGTCAGGATTTAGATCCTATCTTATTACTGCTCTAATTAGAGTTACAAATGACCTGCTGCTATCAGCTGATAATGGTCATCTCTTCCTATTAGTACTATTGGACCACAACATCCTATTGAATAGATTAGAAAACTTGTTAGGATGGTTTACCATGGTTTAAATCATACTTAACTGACCGCCATCAATTTGTAGCAGTGAATAAAGAGGTATCAAATTGTTCGCAAGTACAGTATATAGTACCTCAAGGCTCAGTTTTAGAATAGTTACTTTTTACAATTTAGAGGCTAACCCTGGGAAATATTAACATCTTATTGTGTTAATTATCGTATATAAAGCCCCTGCATGTAATAATCTAGATCACTGTCCAACACTTGATGGCTGCTCTGTCAATCCTTCCCTGTTAATTAGGAATTAAGGTGTGTTTTTTGACAGCAATCTTTCCTTGTATTTCTAGCATTTGTAAAAATGCATTTTATCATATTAAAAATATATCTAAATTATGACCTATGCTCTTGAGGTCAAATGCAGAAATTTTAGTTGCATTTATGACCTCAAGACTAGATGTTTGTAAAGCTTTATTTGGTGGTTGTACTGCACATCTAATAAACAAACTTCAGCTGGTTCAAAATGCAGCAGCTAGAGTTCTTACTAGAACCAGAAAGTATGATCATATTGGGCTGCAATATTCAGGTTAACCGGTACCAGGAACACCCCCAATAACACACAATATATTCGTATATTATAAGTCAAATGGCATCTGTTTCTTTGTTATTTCGAACTCACTGTCGCAGCCAGCACAGTTGGTGGATCAGCACTTAAAGGCAGCTTTTCATCGATGATCTTGTCCGCAATATTTAAATAAAGGTGACTTGACTTGACTTAACACGCCGAATAAGGGTGTCTGCCAAATGCCAAAATATAAAAAATTTAATGCTGAAAATTAATAGTGTTTTTAAATTGTTAAAGCTCTCGGTTGTTAATTGGCAGGTTGGGGGTTCAAGCCAAGGGCACCGCCAAGCTGCCACAGTTGGCCCCCTTAGCATAGCCCTTAACCTTCTCTTTTACAGGGTTGAGGCATCTTACCTAATATTGGGTGGCCAAAGCTTCAAACTGACACCAGAAGGTCTGAATTTTATAAAAACATTTGTTGGCCAAGAGGTCATCTTTTGGACATGTAGAGCAACCAAACACAGTTTCTTTAGGTCAGCATCATGCTTAGCGGCATGAATGCAGTCCCTATAAAACTAAGTTACATATTATAACCCTTGTGCCTGATGGAGGAAATGGAGACATTGTGTCGAGTGATGACACTAGGGGTAACGTTTGGAACCAGCATGTTGAAGGGCAGCCTTAATCAACCATATGACCTACCTGCCTGCAGAAGCACCTCATAGCATAGGTAAAGATCCTCAGCAGTAGCCTTTTCTAATATTTACCTTTTAATATCCCTCTGGAAGTTTTGATGTTGGGACCAGGCCCCTCCCCAAAAGGGCGGGGGGCCCTGCAGGGATCACGTACTGCCAGCTGAGGGGTAGTATGTAAAGACTCTTCTACTTCTAGGTACTGACAGGAGGCAGTACAGCATAGGGTAGGCCCCAGAGTGGGCTCCACACTAGTGGAGACAGCCATACCTGGGGACATGGTCATAGATTAACACCTACAGAGATGGGGGAACACTGCACAGGAAGCCTCTTCGACAGTGGAGGGTACACACATGGGGCCGCACGAAGCCACGAAGGGAACCCCTGACCTGGTAGGCCTCGAGGATCGCTTCCATTTTTAAACAGCGTCCCTTTTTACTGTCCTCTGTAGCAGACAAAGAGCTGATTAGAGTGTCTAAAGCTCTGAGTGCAGTTTAGGTACACCTGAAGGGCCCGTACCAGACACAACAAGGGCAGGTCAGGGTTTCCCTGCTAAAGGGTGAATGGCTTGTAAGGTCCCTCAAGGGAGTGGTGGGAACCTTGTTCACTTATCCAGGCCTGGTTGCAAGACAATCTCAGATTCTGGAGGTGCAGTCAAAAAGAGATAATTGAGGATGCTTATGCCCGCCTCCCTAAGGGAGGCTAAGGCAAGCTTTGTAAAGACACACGTGGACAGGGACAGCCTGAGTTGGGGGCCCTTTTACTGATATGCATGTCCTTTAAAGGCAAATTGTAGAAACGATCTTTGCCTTGGAAGGATCAAGACATTAAAGTATGCGTCATCAGGTCTACAGCCACGAACCGATCCTGGGGCCTTATGCATGTTAGCATGTGCCTGAGAGTCAGGATTTTAAATGGAAACCTGTGAAGGGCCCAGTTCAGCATTCTCAGATCCAGAATAGGACTGCCCCCCTCCTTTCATTGGGTACATCATCGCGGCCTGGGGGGCCTCTGTGCGCAGGACAGTAGCACTCTAGTCTCAGACTGAGGTCTTAAGAATGCCCCGGAAAACTGAATCGCATAACCATGCTAAATGGCCCTGAGAAGCCACTAGGAAGCACTGGAAGTTTCCTCCAGCATTAGGATACCTCACAAGTGGTTTCCACAGACACACTCTGAGTAATCCAGGTGGGATCGCTGTGGCTGACTTGGGAAGATGCAGTGGTCAGAGGTCAAACATCCTTGGCAGTGCAGAACCTCATTACGTGGCTGGCACCACTGATGGATGCGAAATCCATCTGGCTGGCAAACGGCTGAGGTAAGATGGGAGCTCGACCCCATCCCCCTGTGGGGAGCGTCCAACTCGTCCGCAACCTCCTCCCTTGGTCGGCTCAGAAAATCAGAACAATGAGCAGAATCACGAATTTATACCTGAAAGTCCGATGTCTGACCGCCTATGTAAATTCTGCTCATCTAATTTTATTGGCCTTTTCGAAGTACTTCGGGCTCCCAAGTGTGACTTCTAGTGTCATCATTCAACACAACATTGCAGTGAACGATAGAAAGAGAACTATTATCCCAGAGTGCAATTATTGATTGTTTACTTGACACAATCTGAAACACCTCTTCCAGAAATCCTGTAGAATCCAACCAATCAGAGTCACTTTGAAAATCCTGTAAACATGCCCAGTTTTGTGTGGCTTTAGCGAATAGACACTGTGTCTTTACCCTGTTTTTCTGGCTGGGATATGCAGGAAACTAATTTTATTGTGCTGTAATTTATGTGTGACAAAATAAAGAATGTCTTTTAGTGTGTAGTTTCACCTGAGCAATTGTTTCGGTTATATAATCCATGTCATTTTTTTTGTTGTTGTGTGTGACAGAAAAAGCGAGAAAAAGAGAGAGACAGAGCTATCAACATTCTAGAAGCAAAAATTTCTATATTGAGTTCTGTTTAATAAACCAACAATGAGCATCAACCTTTTCGTTTTTACAAATAATAAAAACAACAGATGTACCCATCTACTGGCTGCTGTGTTTATTTCTATCTTGTTTATTAAAAAGAAAAAAGAAATATGTTTCTTCCAGTCTAAACAGAGTTCAGGTTTGTGACAATGAAAATTTTCAGGGCAGCTTTAGTGACTGAGTGGCACTGTCATGATCCATTAGTTCATTGGTTTAACTGTGTGTATATACATTATGCCCCCCCCCCCCCGGTTTCAGCCTTTATTTGTGAGGATGTATTTCATGTTTTGTTTGTCCTGGATACCTGGTTTCAGCTTTCTGCTCCTTCCCTGCCTCAATTGTACAGGCGCAGGACACACAGCCCAGATTTGAACAAAAAACTTATACCTCCAGTGACCATGACAGGTCATGATCCCAAACGAACTTTGCAATTTTTCCCAATTATTCAGATTCCAGAAAGCAGGAAATTGATTCAGCTTCATTTAAACATTTCGGCACAGCATATTAGAGTGAAGAATGACTGGAATGGTTTTGTGTGTGCGTGTTTTTGTTTCAAAAGAACAATTTTAGCAATCTAAATATACCTATAAGTGTAGGGTGTGTGTGAGAGAGTGGAAAAATTCAGCATAGTTCCTGACAGTGGTTAGTGATACACACATTTTTTGTCTGACATTTGTCCATTGTATATTTTTTTTAATCCTTTCCAGACTTCAGCAGAGGTGTAAACAGATCAGCAAGCGATGATCTGGCATCGAACCTCATTTAGTGTTGAAATTCATAAAAGAACCACAGTTTTAGGTTTAACGACTTTAATTGCATTAATAGATTGGACCAGAAAACAAAATTACACAAATAATGCTTTTTTTAGTTTCGCATGGTGATTTTAATCCAGGCCACGGTCTAGGTCCCCTGGAGATGGTCAGGTGATGGGCGATGGGGTGGCAGGTTGTGTTTCAACAAAGGTTGATTAGTGAGTCTTTTTTATATACCTATGCTCTTCTAAAATATACATTTTAGCAAAAAAGTTTAAAATATAAAAATAATATAATATATTCTATCACTTATCTCCTTGGATGAATGGGCCAGTCATGTGACATGGTGGGCCTGGTCCGCCTCAGTTCTTCGGGTAGTCCTGGGTTCATTATAAACTCTAGGTAAATTAAATCCCAAGTTCGAGATTGTTTGGCATTAAAACTTGCCTCTTTATAAACTGATATTTTACACTTTACAGCGTTAGCTTAGTGGTTAAAGTGTGAAAATTGTGGGTTCAATTTACCATTGCTGGTCCGCTAAACAAGGTTCCTAATTCCCAGTTGCTTAGTTGTATAAATAAGTTGTATAAATAAATGCAAGTCGCTTTGGATACGGGTGTCTGCCAAATGCCAGAAATGTAAATTTACAGCCATCAAACCCTTCATTAATATACTTATTATTTTCAGATTTGTGTAACAATGACTTTAAATAACAGCTTTTCTCATGCTTTTACATAGACAGTAGAAATTCTGACTGCTTTTGCTATGGTCATTTCACTAGAGGGCACTCAACAAATTGCTAAAATCCATTAAATCCTTGAACTCATGAATCACACACACACTAATTCCTTTTGGATCTGGTTGTTTCGATTTGCACTACTAGTTAACTACTAATTTATCAGTGTCACAAATGACCTCTTCATTACATTTTGTGTTTTGCCACCTTTCAGTGTTTTCACACAATACAAGACAGTGTTCTTTTACTCTGTATATGTTCAGCCAAAAAGTTGTGCTTGATCCTGCTTTAAAGCAAAGTTTTATGACCTTGAGGGAAAAAAGCCCCAGTAATAACCATGCTTCTAAAATACACTGTATGTGTGAAACAATCCATTAGCTGGGGGTTAAATAGGAAAACACTCATAGAGGCGCAATTGAAATAAAATACTGTCTTTTTTTTTATTTGGCAGTACAGTTTTTGTGTTTGTAATTCCGCAGACCTTGAACTGTGTACGTAATTATTTTCCATAAAAGATTATGTTTCGATTTTCTGACAAAAGCAGCAACCTAGTTTGAGGTCAACAAGCTAAGCGCTTTGACACTTCAGGTCCAGGCCTGCATGGTTTCTAAAAAGACTGTACTCCACGAAAGCATCTTCTCCATTTTGACGCTTCAGTAAAATGCAGAAAAACATCCTTTGAGTGCATAAAAGCGAGAGCCTGGAGGTGAGTAAATCACAGCGATTGAGTAAAAGCCTCAGAGAAAGAGCGCTAATAGATTGGTACATCGAGGACATTGCTTTATACAGCTGTTTCATTTTCTACGTCTGGAGTAATCAAGTCAAACTTACTCAACTGTTACAGTTGTCTTCGGGAGAAAAAGAAAAAAATGTATTAAGAGTTCAAATTACAGCCTGAAATATAGATGTAATTGGAACATTTTGCAGAGATATAATACTTTGAATGGTCATCTACAATAGATAGTAGATGCTATACTTTAAATATATTGAAAATAAAAAAAGGATATTTTCTTTTTAAAAAAAAGTTAATTGAAGACTTGCTTTAATTATTAATTCAATAAAGCATTTTTGAAATATAAATTAAGATATATTTCCTGATTATACTATAATACACAAAACTATTTGTTTATTATTATATTAGTGTAAACACACAAATACACTTAACGTTTCAAAACAGTTTATAAACAGAATATTAACGAAGGGTTTGGTGGCTGTACAGTGTAAATTATTAGATAATGAAAAGATGATGTGTAGTGCTAATCCCAGCTGAAGTTTGTGCAGTGTAAAACATTATACAATATTCAACCTGGGTTTTAGTTTATGCAAAGTTTATAAAGGACCCCGGGTATATGGGAAAGCTGAGGTGTACAAGGCCACAAACTACCGTTCACAGAAAGGCTCAGGGCGCACTCTATCAGGCATTTGGGGGCTTTCAGGACATTGAAATCGGACATCGATATGGGCTACACTGCATTTGTCCGGTTCTACAACCTGAATCTAGCCACAACTTCGGTATCCAGGGTTCTTATGACACTGGGACAGTGACTTGCTGCTATGGCGACATGGGCAGCTTGTTTTTAAACTGTTTCAACGCAGCTCATTTCAGTTC
This sequence comes from Bagarius yarrelli, assembly GCA_005784505.1. NCBI lineage: Eukaryota > Metazoa > Chordata > Actinopteri > Siluriformes > Sisoridae > Bagarius > Bagarius yarrelli. Next base: position 2,201,227 of record VCAZ01000064.1, read on the forward strand.
GAAAGGCATGCTGAGGGTATAGCAAGTGGTGCAGTGTCTCGTTCCCTATCATATACTGCTTAAATAGGTACTACATTGTAATTAGTAATAATTACATTACTGATCAGTAATAATGTTCTATATATTATGACTGAAGATAGTATAAATGAATTTCAGACATACTGCATCCACACTCAGTCATCCTGCATTTAAAATTCTGTTGGATGCGAACCTCAAAAACCGTGCGGGAGTAGTAGGTCATCCAGGACTTTTTTGTGTACTGTATTTCACCTACTAAGGATTCAGACATACTACTCACCTCACATAATTTCTCATGTTATATAATATGGAAATATGTAATTTCTAGTCTATGGCTAGCGTAGCTCTATGTGTAACAAATCCCACTGAGGCGAGACATATGTGTAGGTGCAGTTTATTTAACAATATTGACAAAACATAGAACTTGACTCAACTTAACTTGACTGTACATGTCAAGTCACCTTTATTTCAAAATCACATCAACATACACAATATTAAACACTTATCAAAACACTCAATTTAATTAATATCTATAAATTTAGAGTCCCCAAAATGAGCAAGCCAGATGCGAAAGCCGCAGGGAACCAAAACTCCACCAGTGACATAATGGAGAAAAAACCTTGGGAGAAACCAGGCTCAGTTGGGAAGTCAGTTCTCCTTTTAACACACAAACCAATAGGTTACCTATACTGCACCAAAGTTCAAGATCGTCACTGGGAAACTGCCTTTTAGTCTCCAAATGCTGTTCCACCAACTGGGCTGGCGGCGGTGAGCTCGGAAAAACAAAAAACAGACATATGTTAGTGTAGATGCCATTCGATTTATGATATACATTTTAAATATATTGTGTGTTACTGGTGGTGTTCCCGGTTCCGGTTGACCTGATTATTGCAGCCCAACAACCCTTTAGAAGATTTGAATAATAAAAATGTCTGTATTATATTTGGGCCAGGTTAAATAGATGAGTCTTTATTCTAGTTCTAAACTGGCAGAGTGTGTCTGCCTTCCGAACAGTGAAGAGTAAATTATTCCAAAGTTTGACCGCTAAATAAGAAAGGAAGCTGCCACCTGCGGTTGAGTTTGTTATTCTAGTTATTATCAGATTGCCAGAGTTTTGAGAGCGCAGCGGACGTGGAGGACTATAATAGCATAGAAGCTCACTCAGGTACTGAGGTGCTAAACCATTCAGGGCTTTATAAGTAATTAACAAGATTTTAAAGTCTGTTTAATATTTAATAGGGAGCCAATGCAGTGTTTGACAGAACTGAGCTAATATGATCATACTTTCTGGTTCTAGTAAAAACTCTACCTGCTGCGTTTTGGACCAGGCGTGCAAGTGTTACAATAATCTAATATTGAGGTCATAAATGCATGAACTAAAATTTCTACATTTTACCTTGAGAGCATAGGTTGCATTTTAGATATATTTTTAAGATGATAAAATGCATTTTTTACAAATGCTAGAAATGTGTCTCTTAAAAGAAAGATTGCTGTCAAAAAGCACACCTATGTTCCTAATTAACTAAAAAAGTTGACAGAGCAGCCATTAAGTGTTGGACAGTGATCTAGATTATTACATGCAGAGGCTTTATGTCTAATAATTAACACATCTTTTTTTCAGAATTTAGCAAAATTGCCGGCCTATGAAGAAATATAAAGCTGAGTGTCATCAGCATAGCAATGAAAGCTAACACCATGTTTCCTAATAATATCTCCCAGAGGTAGCATGTAAAAATTACTTGTCTTAGAACTGAGCCTTGGGGTACTCCATACTGTACTTGCGAGCAATATGATACTTCTTAGTTCACTGCTACAAACTGATGGTGGTCACATAAGTGTGATTTAAACCATGCTAACACACTTCTACTGATGCCAACAAATGCCAATCTATTTAATAGAATGTTGTGGTTGGCAGTGTCAAACGCAGCACTGAAAAGCAATAGCAATAAAGTTGAATAGCACTAAAAGGAAGAGACAACCATTATCAACTGATAGCAGCAGGTCATGACTAAACATGAACACTAGCATAAACACAGACTCTCTAAACTTGATTTTACTTGAACACTAGCATAAACACAGACTTACTGGACAGTGGTACACAAACAACAATCCCCAAAGACACATGGCAACAATGGGGCTATATAAACACAGGGAACAGATTAACTAGACAAGAGACACCTGAGCACAATAAGCAAAACATGACCAAACTAACTAATGAACACATAACACAAGGACATGAGAATCACGTGACCGGAACACATAAGGAACAAAGAACACATGAAAGTAAAAAAGGAGCGGGTGAGGGGTGGCGGGCCTCTTGGAGCTTGGCTGTAAAGCAGCCGCCATCTCGAAGCTTGGCTGTGGAGCAGCAGCCATCTTAGAGCTGGGCTGTGGAGCGGCGGCCATCTTGGAGCTAGGCTGTGGAGCGGCGGCCATATTGGCACTTGACTTAGTAGTGGAGCCATCTTGGAGCTGGGCTGTGAATCAGCGGCCATCTTGGAGTTTGGCTTTTAAGCGGTGGCTAACTTGGAGCTTGTCTGTGAAGCGGCAGCCATCTTGGAGCTTGACTGTAAAAGGGCGGCCGATAGTGGGGGTTGCAGGGTTACTTGTCTGGTAATCCCACAGTAAACGAGCAACTGCTTAGCTGCACCGCATAATCCATATATTGCGTTAGGGACCAGTGAATTTTTTTCCCTGGCATCTTAAACTGAAAAGAGTCATTCAGTCCTTCACAAATAATGTCCTCCAAATAATGATGAAAAGTGAGACAGTTTGTTTAGAAGAATGTAATAAAGTTACGATTGCATGTGAGAGTGCATTAACACAAGTAAACTGTTAATGTCTTGTGTTTGTGGTCTCTCTGTAACATAAAAAACTGTTTTTTTATGTCACGAATAAAGGCACTTGAACTGAATAGTTAAGATTAAAGAGTGTCTGGAATATGTAATAACATGATGATGTATGATGTCGTATTTTAATATATAAAAAATAATTGTCATAACTGACAAATTGCTTTCAAATGTGAAGATTGAAATCCTTTGCTTTAAATTCTGTTATTAAATCATCATCCTGTCTTTGATCGTTTTTCTCTTACACCCCTTTTTTCATTAAAAAACAGACTGAACTTTTTTGAAGCATTACTTAAGGCTTATTGTAGCATTATAATGTAGTATCTATTTAGATCTCATTTGTGGAAATAACCTTCCTCTAAGTGATTTCCTTCTTGTCCTATTTAAGGCGTAATGAGCTGAATCATACGGAGCGAAGCAGACAGTTTACTAAAAACGTATGTTGCGTGTTTTTTTAACGATTCGTGTCATTGATTCTCCCAGCAGTACCACTCCGCCTATCGAAAATTACATTCCTCCACACCGGATAAGTTTAATTAAACCTGTTTTGTGGAGAGCTGTTACTCCTTAGCTGACTCATTGATGATTCATTCCAGTAGCTGGCAAATCAGTACAAATTTTCTAAATAATTCATGGGCCTATGATATACATACATCAAAAATACAAACAAGAATTTTAAAAAAAATATTTCTATTAAAAAAGTATTTTTTTTCATCCATCAACAAATATTTCTATGTATTTTTATCCCATTGAAGATTTACCCTCAATTTAATTCAAACTACCAGGAAGCAAAAAATGCTATTTTTGGAGACTTATGATGTCATAAATTATAAGAGCCTATCATTTACATTATTTGGCAGATGCCCTTATCCAGAGTGACCTACATTATCGCATTTATACAACTAAGCAATTGGGGGTTAAGGGCCTTGCCCAGAGGCCCAGCAGTGGTGGCTTGGAATCGAACCCACAATCTTCGGGTTGGCAGTCCAACAGCTTAACCGTGAGCCACCACTTTCCCTCCTATCAGGGTTCAGTATGGACCTGCACAGTTGGTTTAAAAGGGAATGAGGTTGGCTTCTTTTTTTTGCAATGTAGGTTGCACTGGAGTGTAAAAAATAGATTTATATGCTATTTATCAGAATTTACTATTCTTCTTTCATTTCTGGCAGGCCTACCTCTGAGTGCAATTCGTTCTCAAAATGCAGCTGCATGTGGTTTTTTTTAACCTACCAAAGTTTTCACACCACTCCACTGCTGCACTCCCTTCATTGGCTCCCAGTAGCTGCACGCATCAGATTCAAAACACTAATGCTTGCCTACAAAGCCAAAAAAATGGAGCAGCACCCTCCTACCTTCAAGCACTCATCACTCCTCGCATAGCACCACGCTCCCTCAGATCCACAAGTTCTGCTTGACTTGTTCCACCATCCCCTAGGACAGAAGGTATGTCTGCCTCAGGACTTTTCTCTGTTTTAGCACCAAGATGGTGGAATAAACTTCCCATCAATGTCAGAACAGCAGAGTCACTCGCCGTCTTCAAGAGACATTTGAAAAACTACCTCTTTCTCAAATACCTAGGTTTTGACATTTAAATAAATAAATAAAAATAAAAAATCCTATGCTACTCTTTCAACAGTTTTTTGGTGTTGTTAAACTGATTTTTGAACTATTGTATCAGTATTGAGCTGTTCGATGATGTGACTCAAAGCACTTTTGGACAAGAGCGTCTGCTAAATGCTGTAAATTTACTATTTATTTCACTTCACCATTTTATTAAAACTTTGAAATTCATACATACATACATCCTACATGAAAATTTTTACTCTTAATATTTAAATTTCTGGTATTGGTGAGACACCTTTATTCCTAGCAACTTTCATGTATAAAAATTTTTCATTCATCTAAACAGTTGAGGGTTGAGAACGCATGGTCTTCCAATAAGGAGTCTTTAAGCTCAACCACTGAGCTACCACTTTTCTGACTTTTGTGAGTTTTGTAAGTTGAGATAAAGCTCTCTAATTTTAAAAAATGCCAATTAGTACTGGTTGTATTTAAATTCAGAAATCTGTTTATTGCAGCTTTGGTTGAAAAAAAAAATGTATCAGCTGTGTGTTAGCTAAAGATTTTTAAAAACATACCACTGTGCTGTTAAAAAGGTTGCATTTGTCTCTTTTTGTAAATGACAACAACACAACTGTTACAGTTTCACCATCAGCAGATTGTATGTTAAACTAATACATATTGCTGGAATGTTAATCGCATCCCACGCAACGTTGTTCAAAAGATCACATAACGACACATTTAATCCTTTTTAGAGTTTACAGATTTCGCCAGCAATTACCTTGGAGTGATTATTTGCTTCATGCAGCAGGTATGAGGCAGGCAAATGGTTAGATCTGTGGCACATGGCAAGCAGCATGACGGCCAACAAAGATGCAGTTGATTTTAATTAGCCAGTTCAGCTGTATTTAGTTCAGAAATCCGGCTTTTCGGATGCAATAATTTTACTCAAGCAGATCCAGATCCAGATGTTATATTAAAAGGCATTTATAAATCCAGGGTCCTGGGGGGCAAAACCATGCAAGGTCTATTTAATAACCAGAAAAAGAAGTAAAACAATGAGATCATTAATGGACGCAATAGACAAGAGGACAGCCTTGGTTCAGCCTAGCCAAATGTAGCATTAATCGCTATACATACAGTGCCTTGAAAAAGTATTTATACCCCTTGAACTTTTTACATTTTGTCACCTTACAAGCACAAATTTAAAGTTTGTTTATTGAGATTTTATGTAATAGACCAACACAAAGTAGCACATAATTCTGAAGTGGAACAAAAATGACATATATTAAATTTTAAGCAAATAAAAATCTGAAAAGTGAGGTGTGCATTTGTATTTAGTCCTCCTGCATCAATACTTTATAGAGCCACCTTTTGCTGCAATTAAAACTGCAAGTATTTTGTGGTATGTCTCTACCAACTTTGCACACCTAAAGCCTGAAATGCCAGATTGGATGGGGAGCTGTGAACAGTAATTTTTAACTCTTGCCGAAGATGCTCAATGGGCTTTAGGTCTGGACTTTGATTGGGCCATTCTAACACATCAATATTCTTTGATCAGAACCATTCCATTGTAGCTCTGGCTGTATGGTTAGGGCCATTGTCTTTCTGGAAGTTGAATCTTTTTCCCCGTTTCAAGTCTTTTGCAGCCTTTAACGGGTTTTCTTCCAGGATTGCCCTGTATTTAGCTTCATTCATCTTCCCATTAACTCAGCATCATATCTGTCTCCAGTAAAAAAAAAAAACATCCCCACAACATGATGCTTCCACCACCATGTTTTTCAGTGGAGGTGGTGTGTTCAGGGTGATGAGCATTGTTACTATTTTGCCACACATGGTGCTTTGTATTTAGTCCAAAAAGTTAAACTTTGTTTTTTTCTGAGCTGTGGATTTCTGCAGCTTCTCTAAAGTGACCATGGGCCTTTTGGCATCTTCTGTGACCAGTGCTCTTCCTGTTCAGTCTGCCAGTTTAGGTTAACAGCCATGTCTTGGTAGGTTTGCAGTTGTGGCATTCTTTTTCCATTTTTAGATGATGGATTGAACAGTGCTCCTTGAGATGTTTAAAGCTTGGGATATTTTTTATAACTAAACCCTGCTTAAAACTTCTTCATAACTTTGTCCCTAACTGGTCTGGTGAGTTACTTGGTCTTCATGATGTTGTTTGTTCACTATAACAAAACATTTAGGCCTTCACAGAATAGGTTTATTTATACTCAGACTAAATTGCATACTGGTAGACTCTATTAACTAATTAGGTCATTTTTGAAGGCAATTGATTGCACTGGATTTTATTTATGGGTATCAGAATACAGAGGGGCTGAATACAAATGCATGCCACACTTTTCAGGTTTTTATTTGCTTAAAATTTTGAAAACTATGTATTACTTTCGTTTTACTTCAAAAATGATGTGCTATTTTGTGTTGGTCTATCAAAGTCTCAATGGAACACATTGTAGTTTGTGGTTGTAAAGTGACAAAATATGAAAAAGTCCAAGGGGTATGAATACCTTTTCAAGGCACTATATATACATATATAGGTCACGTGCCACCCTCACTTATACAGCAATTGTCGACTCGCCTAAACGTGAATTTCTGCACTTATCTGATTAATATCTGAATCCGATCTGAAAATGTTGAAATCCATGTAATTTTTTCCTGCTTACACAATTGTGGGTCATTTCCCATCTGTACTCCATTGAAGGAAAACAAATAGAATTGGGTCACTTGATACATGCGGTGTAAATGTAGCCTAAGTTGCCTAAAGTATGTGCACACCACTATCAAATCAAAAATGTTGCTGCAAATTTGGAAGCACACAGGCGTCTAGAATGTCTTTGTATGTTGTAGCATTTTAACAACTCAAATCCTGTTCCATCATAACAAAACCCCTGTGCATCAACCCCCTGATCTTCATGAAGCCATGGAGTGTTCTGGATGTTCTGGAGTAGAAGAACTCTAATGTCCTGTACAGAATCCTTATTCTGACTCAACCCCTTTAAACTGAACACCTTTGGGATTGACTGGAAGCCAGACTAAACCCCAGACCTCATCACCTGAATAAAATAAGATATAGTTAGGTGTCCACAAACTTTTGGCAATATAGTGGATTTTGTGTTTTGGTTTTTTTAGAAATAGTTGTTTTGTAAATTGTGATATTAAACTCATTTTCGCTCTCTAAGTTCTTGTTAATAAGCATCTCAGATTTAAAAAAGATGTCTGACACATTCTATAACAGACTTGCAAGCAATAAAATTTTTAGTTTTATTAATACCGCTTAAGGATATCAGATAAGAAACCTACACTAGTATACTAGTAACAGGGGTTAATGAGTTTATTACTGGTAAAATTACTTTACATATCTGGCAGATAATCTTGAGTCTGGAGCAGCATCTACTGTATTTGGCTTTATTTTTTATCTAACTGAGCAGTTAAAGATTAAGGGTCTTGCTCAGGAGGCAGTGGCAGGTGGGTGGTGCTGGGAATTGAACCGATTGTCTTCAGATCAGCACTTACTGTAAGAAGTTTGTTTTGGGTAATTTATTTATATAACAAATTCTCTCATTCAAGCAATATTATCTGTCAATTTGCTTAACAACAAACAATAGTCTGCTATTTTATTATTATTATTAAGACATTTAATCCATCTTTTTTAGATTTATTATTATTAGACCAAAACCCCAACCATAAGCCACCACTTATGTATCTGGTTTGATTTTATTTAATCTAAACAAATATCTTGATATACTCAAACATTTTTACACATTTTACAGAATTGTCAGACAATTAAACCCACAAGCCTATTGTATGGCTTTAGAATAAAAAATCATAAGGTCAGTAAGGTCAGATGGTGTCCTGTCAAAGAGCTCTAACCTCTGCATGTTTCTGTCTGCAGAATACAGACAAAAAGTGTTCAGCAATCAAAGGCTGAGAAATTCAGGAAATAATCTACACTTTTGTATAAGCCGCTCTGAGTAACTGTGTGCACAAGAATATGCTGCACATGGTGGCACCCGAAGTATGCAGAAAAAAAACAATAAATATGTCACCGGTTTATAGTACACAGGTTTACTAAATCAGTTGTTGTGCAGTTACTTACAAAGTACAATAATTGGTCAACATTCAGGTCCAGATGTTAGTCTCACTCTTCATTCTATAATCACCTCCACACTTCCTCTAGATTGTGTCATGTTACTCTGTGGATTTGATCATTTATTCTGAACAGTATTAATGAGATCAGACACTAGATGAGAAGGTCTGGGGTTCAGTCAGGGTTCCAGTCCATCCCAAAAGTGTTTAGTTTAAAGGGCTTGATTCAAAAACATCCAGAACACAGCATGAAGATCAGGGAGTTTTGTGAGAAGAGACATTGTCGTGTTGGAACAGGGTTTGAGTTTTTTAGTTCCAGTAAAGAAATAATGTAATGATACAAGATACAAAGACATTCTAGGTGACTGTGAGCTTCAGAGTTTGTGGCAACAATTTGAGAAAGACACACTTCAGGGTCCATAAACATTTGACATATGGCATATGCAAGTCTAGGAGATAGTCGTCTTTGGTATATTCGAATGGCAGGTTTTTTTATGCTTAAATGCTTTAATAAAAACCTCATGTTTATAATTCCCTCAACTCTTCTAACTCATCCCACATCCCCAAATTTTTCTTGTCAAGATCTCACTTATTTCTCAATTCCACAGTCATATAATTAGTCGTTCTTTGACACTCGATATATTTAAGCGCATTAATTCTTAATGAAGAGCTATATTTATCCCTAAACGTGAGAAGAATCCATGGATTATTCAGCATACTCGGATGTATGGAAAGTTCTCGGTCACTACCAAAGAATGCATTTCATTTCCTTTCACTCTTCTTAATTTTACAAGGGAAGCAATGTATAATTAAACTATATGGAGTTGCCTGCCAGCTTGTAGAGTACCGTGACATGATACAAACAAAAGCAGCATCAAACACTGATGAGAGTTAACCCATTGTTGCGTGCTGTCTGCACAGGAGAACAGAGAAACAAGAAAAGTAGATGCAACAGTTATTTTATTCGACATAAGAAACAAAAGAGAATCGATTTAGAAAAACAAATAAGGACTGTAGAAGCTGGAAAAACGGACCTATGCGAAAGCAGTTAGCATTAGCTTTAGCCTTAAGTATATAAGTATAAGTATATTCAATTCATTGTCATTGTGCAAGGTACATGTACAGAGCCAATGAAATGCATTTTTCGCATATCCCATCTTAGTAAGTTGGGGGTCAGAGCACAGGGTCAGCTATGATACAGCGCCCCTGGAGCAGGAGGGGTTAAGGGTCTTGCTCAAGGACCCAACAGTGGTTGACTTGTTGGAGGTGGGGCTTGAACCCAGGTGTTTCTGGTCTTCAGATTAACAACTCAGCACCTTAACCATTTGAGCCACCCTGCCCCCCCCAGTTAACAATTAACAATTAACAATAGCGATAAGCAGAATATACACAAACCAGAAACACTTCAAAATAAGTCTGTGCACCCTTTGGCGGTTCTGAGGAAAAAACTAAGTCTTTTACCATTACAGTACCCCTCCCCCTAAGATGCAGCTCCTGACGCACAGGGGCTTAGGGCTTTGGTTTATACCTGAGGTGGCAGGGAACCATGGAGGCAAACGAGAATCGGGACGGGGCCCTAGGGGGTTTTGACTAGCCCAGAAGGGGAAGCTAGAAGCACAGCGAGGCCAGAGTAGGAAAGCATGGAGCACCGCAAGGCCAGAGGGGAGAGCAAGGAGCACAGTGGGGCCAAAGGGGGGGAACGAGGAGCATGGCGGGGCCAGAGGGGGGAGCGAGTATCCGTGCAACATCCTCCTCAGTCAAGGGAGCAAGGAAGCTGAACGATGTTCTTTCCTGAGCCCGGGAGCCGAGCAATTAGGAGTGGTACTGGTTAGTGTCCCCTCTGCAGAAAAACAGAGACCCATTGTAGACCAGCACACTAGCGTTTAGTTCAATAAAGAAAAAGGTGCAGAGGCTAAAATCTGAGAAGGAAGAAACCAGGTCGGGAAACTCATAATTTTTTAGGGTTCCATCGCCTTAGTCCATATCAACCAGCTGCACAGCGTTAGAATAATCTTTTTCAACGAAGGAAAAAAAAGAACAAGGGTTGAGTAGAAACAAAAAGAGAAAAAAAACTCTTGTATCCGCAGTTTGTAGTAGGTAATCGCTTTCAGACAATAGAGACGGTGAAACGACAACCTAGTAACACACATAACGCAATTACAAAAACCAACTGAAAGACAGGAAATTATATACACAAGAAAATAAACGGAGGAGATGAGCTTTACCTGAAATCAATTAAACAAACTAGGAACACAGACATGAATAAAAAAAAAAAAAACGCAAAGAAATTGAAAAAAATGGAAACCCTTCAAAATAAGAGTCTGTGCACCCTCTGGCGATTCTGAGGGAAACTATGGCTCATACCGTTACACCCGTACAGACACACACACACTTGTTAGGTCACTAATGTAGCGTTAAGATTTACTAAATGAGTAAGGAGTCTTCAGTGTCAGAGTCTTTGTTGTTTTAAATTTAAAGCCCTTTGTAGGTAGCAAGGGAATTCAAAACTGTTGGTGCTGGGATTGTTGAGTTCAATTCAGCTTAAATTAATCAGTTCAATTAATATCTTGGGCTTGTGCTAAACCTAAAATTCAGAACATTCTGAATAGGAAAAAAAAGTATTTTAGAAAAAAAAAACAATGTAAAAAATAAGAGTGTGGTGCTTTAGCAATTTTTGCAAACTTAATTTTAATTATAAATGCAAGGATACCCAAACTTCTAATTCGAATATTCTGTTTCAGTGTATATTTTTAACAGGTTTGCATTTGTCATGAAAAGATAAATACTAGGATCAGGATCAGTATACTTTTGATCAAGGATCTTAAACTCTGCTTGTTTTTATTGCCAATTTTGCTTTACTTAATTTATAAAATGCAGGTATGAAGGTATACTCTTGAGAATGTTCTAGTGTAATAACAATACATTTAGCCAATAACTTGGTCTTCTATTGATTGCTGTAGAATGAATAAATGTTCTAGGAATTTGATTATTTATCGCATATCTGGCGGCTCGCGCTAATGGATATGGACATTTTTAGCATTGTTATATGTTTAACTTGACCATTTGCTCCATGTTTTCTGCTTTGCTGAGTTTGCTATTTTTCAGAAGCACTTTATTATAATTTTTATTGTGTTTGGTCTGATTTGTCAGAAGTGCTTCATGAACTAAAATAAAATTATTGGTTAGGAATGGTATGTTGCCAGGCCAATTAAATGCGAATCAGCTGGACTGATAGCAGTGCTAGACAGTCAAAGCTCAAATACCATCATTAGAGTTGAGCTTGCTTGGTTTTAACTGTCATAAGAAAGTGAAAAAAACACAGACTTCATCATTTCTATGTCACAATCAGCATTATTGGCTCTTTGCAGGACAGTGTGGTCTGTCTAGATGCGATACAAGTTCTTAGAAATGAATATTTTTAAACTTCTCTTTTTCCCATCTTGCTTCTACAGGCCATCTGCGTCCCTCGCTCTCCTCTTGTCACCCTTACAGAACGCCAACTCTCCTCATACTTTCACATCCATGTGTAAACACACACACAAACACACACATACAGCGTCTTGTACGGATCCACCCACACTCTCCTTGCACAGATTTGATGCCACAATAACTTTCTAAGCTGCCTTTCTAATGCAAAACTCCAAGATATCAACAGATGATAATTCCTAAACGCTAAACTTCCTGTTTGTTTAGAACATCGTTTTATGCTGAAGGTGTTGGTGCATTGGTGCAATGCAGCACCTTCTTCGTCTGATCGGGCCAATAGTAGATCAGTGTTGGGCTAGTGATCAAAAGATCATAGATTCAATTTCCAATATGACCAAGTTACCACTGCTGGGTCCCTGAGCAAAGCCCTTAACCTTAAACTGCTTATCTGTACAGATGAGATAAATGTAAATCACTCTGGATAAAGGCGTTGCTCATAATGTAACTGTAAATAATAATACCAATATAGAATCAAATTCTAAATTCAAAATGTGTTGTCTTCAAGTGGCACAACTTTCTACAAATCCATGATATCACTGGTAGATTGCAAATCTGCAACCTTGAGATGGCATGTTGATTCACAAATACAAGTCCAACAGAAGCAGAACTGGCATAGCTGTCTTGGTTTAAAGCAAATTGTAAATTTGTAAATAAATAAAGCCTTGCAAGAGATTTTTGAGGTTTTTTTGAGCAATTGCAGTAAATGAAGCCATGTTATGTTGAAGTGGGGGGGGGGCAGGTTGGGGACCTGCCAGAGAGGTGAAGATCTCACAACTGACAGATCCGAGCTGCTTTCAGCTGCATGCAACACGGGAACCATTTCTGTTTAACCGCTTATTATATAACAGAGACCTTGCGGAGCATATAAAAGAAAAAAATACCCTTAGCTCATTAGGTAAAATATTTAATTCAAGGAGTGCATAAGAATCCAAAAAAAGAGAGAAAGAGAAAGGGAGATGCAAATAAAATAAAGATACTCTGGTCAGACTTGCAGAGTTGCAGAGTGTGTGTTAATTGAATATGTTGTGGAACCAGTGATGGGCAGTGCATTTGGTACCTGGGCCTTCAGTGGGCACCTAATCTACCTCCTAAAACCACCACTATCACGTCGCAATTATAAAAACCTTCAGATTTGAGACAATCAAAACAGTCTTTTCAATATTTTCCTATTTTTGTTCACATTTTCAAACAAGTTAGCTTCAGGGTTAGCCAACCTCTTTTCACAATGTCTAGGAAAGTCCTCCTAGAAAATGGATTTTTAAGTATGGATTTTTAACTAGACATGTAATAATGTGTGCAGATCACTACAGACATGTTTTGCTAGTCGAACTTGGCTGTACCGTTTTTGCTCTAACCAACCAATCAGAGAACGGAAAAATGCTGACGTTACTGTGGACCAACTAGCTGGCTTTGAGAGAAATCTGATTGGCCAAAAAAATTAACATCTACATACTTGTAATGAAAGCACTGCAACCAAGAGAAATGCTACGGAATAAAGACAATAAACTGTTGGGAGTTAATACAGTTTAATGGAATAAATATTGGAATTAGGGTGGAAATGTAGGTCAGTGTTTCTGATAGTGTTTAGGCAGCGGAGAAAGGACTTACTGGCCAAAGCTTAGCACTGCTTTATACTTGGGTATTTTTGTGCATGTGCCGACAAGTGTGTGTTTGGATGTAAATGAAAGTAGATAAAAGGTCTTACTGGAGTCTCAGTCAACTCTGGTTAACTTGTTTCTCTCACACACACGCCACACAGGCATACTTGGCAGGAAACCTCAGTACAATGTCTGTGTGTTAGAGGATGAGGCTCTAAGCCAGACCTATCCTTCATCTATCTCTTTTGTGTTCTTGTCTATGTGTTTCTGTCTATTTTTCAGACTTTTTGTCTGTCTGCTTCTCTTTCTGTTTGTCTCACTCTGTCTTTTCTTGTCTATTTGTCCCTTTCCATCTCTTTATTTTATACTCTTCTTCTCTCTCCTTCTTTCTCTGTTTGTCTCTTTGTCTGTCTGCCAGTCTCACTTTCTTTCTGTCTGTCTATCTATCTGTGTGTCTGTTTGTATAGTATGTCTTCTCTCTCCATTTCTTTTCTCTCTCTCTTTTTCTCTCTCTCTCTTTCCTTTATTTACCTTATTTTCTTATTTAAAACAGGGATTGCATTTGGTGCATATGTGCATGTTTCGTTACACAATTTTTTTGGTTTGGTATAAGATACTGACATGTAGAGGGGAAAAAACTGTAGATTTAATAGGAAAAACTTTTTGTTTCCTAAATAAGACAGCTTTTTAATGGGTGGCTGTAGGTTCAGTGGATAAAAATGTCATAGATCCCTTGATGAGACTAATCAGACAGCTGTGCTCTTAATCTAAAATCAAAGAATCACATCCTGTTTTTTGGTCCGATTAGATATTTTTGATTTATGTTGTGGTCATATATCAATCGGATCACTAAAAAGATGAAGACTTATCCAAATGACTAACCACCCAATTGCACCAGAGTTCAAACGAAACAAACAAATTTAAAAACACCCTAAAATTATTTAACATTAATTATTTTAAATAAAATAATGATATTTTTGACTTCCGTCCTCATTCTTGCTGTTTCTATGGTAGATTTCTATTGAAATAAAAACTTGGCAATGTTTATACATGCAAGAATATGAGATGGGCAAATCTGTCAAGAAGTCAGGTTATTCATGCAGAGTATTACTTGAAGAATGCCGGTTGTCATGGATTCCCAACAGTATTTGGTGCTCAAGTGGTTTTGCTGATGAATGAGCATTCATCAAGTTCCTTTCTTATATTTGTGCCATTTTTAATGTTCCATTGGATGATGCTAAGGAGTTGGGTGGTTTTGCTTGGCTTGAGGTAGCTCTAGTTTTTCACATCCCAGGTACTTTGGATGATTCTTTAAGCCACATTTCCAAACACCAGTTGAAGTAAGGTTGAATCTTGATTTATGGCATATTTTCTTAGATATCTCCTTGATTAACCTACAGTACAGAGACCTTTATAACCTAAGTTCTTAGGCATGTTCTTCATAACTTTTGTGGGTTGCTCATCCCGAAGGTATTTAATTTTTCAAAATAAAAAGGTTTCATTACGTTTTTTTTTTTTACAATTTTAATTAATGGTGTGTCATAGAATAGAGAAAGTCTATGCTAGTCAAAAAAGCTGAAAAACACATACCAGGTCAAGGGGAGGATAAGGGAAAAGTGTGTCTTTACTTTTAATATGACATAAAGAAATAAAACAACTGTTCAGAAAGTGAAGAATTCACAAGTATTACACATCAGGGTGTATTAATTCGTCTGCCTTTGATATAACAAGTTTAGGGTTTCCGATGGTGTATTTTCAGTCCTCCAGGCCCCCTGGCCACAATGTCTGGCTCTTCTCGGGTAAAGCAAAGAGCTGCTGCTGTGGCCTTATTAAAGATCGTCAGGGTTTAAAAGGTCGTTTATCCTGTCTTGCCGCCCTCTCCGGTACTGACACTTGGCATTTCACTGATCTCTTGCTCTAATTAAAAGAAGCAGAGACAGAGGCAAAGAAAAACATGTACACACACACACACAGACAGCAGTTCTGTAGGTTTGTGCATGTTTGGCGAGTCGAGAGAAAAACATTGTCCCATCCCTATTTTGGCAACTTAATTAACAGACTCCAGACACACTTCATCACCACGTTCTTCCTTCGTGAATTCAACAAGTGAGAATATAAGAGCTAAAGACTGGCATGTGACTGAATACTTCAGCCCAAAGTGGAAAGATCAGATGTCGGCTCAAGGTCAGCCGGGAGCTCATGGCTGGAAAAGTTTCTCATTTTTTTTGGCTTATACATGACATGACAACAATTGTTGTCAACAAATGATGGATAATATTGGATTTTATAGTTCTAAGAACCACAGCACAACCAACTGTAGGTTGTAAAAAAAACACACAGATTGAGCCTGTGTGTTTAAGCAAAAAGTGTAAGTGATTTAAACAGATAGATGTGACACACTACATACATCTGGGCTGATCGATTTTGGATGGTGTTTATAAGTTTTATTGTTTTATTATATATTTTTAATTCTGTTTTTACTTAATTTATTTTTTCATTTATATACACAGATGAAAGATTATGTATAACTGTAATATGAGGCCAAAGTGCAAGTGTTTATTATCTATCTATCTATCTATCTATCTATCTATCTATCTATCTATCTATCTATCTATCTATCTGTCTGTCTGTCTGTCTGTCTGTCTGTTATCTGTCTGTCTGTCTGTCTGTTTAGCCAAGCACTTTCCACCTTTACATCTGTCTATTCATTCAAGAGTTAATCTAGTCATTTATCTATCTGTCTGTCTGCCTGTCTATAAACAGTATATGAAACTTGAGCTAATGTTATGGTGAGAAATAAGTATACTGTAATTCTTTTATAATGTTTTGGAATCTGATGGTTTATCGAAAACATGACCCAGAATAACATAAGACTCCAGGTCGAGTTTTTACTTGCATAACCTTATGTTCATGAAAAACAGTTTTGTAATGGGCTTGTCTTCCTATTTTGGATTTGTTCTGTTGATCAGCAAGTTGGGGCAAAAAGGTGCTAAGAGAACATGGCACAAACGTGGCACAAACATGGCTGCCAGACTCTGGAACAACATGTTCTTTTCCGAACTCAGGGAGAGTTTACACCTTCTGTAATCAACAGAAATAGAAAAAATCCAGGCCAGGATTCTGTGCATTATATATCCTCGTGCACCTGCCAGTATTACAGCTAGAAAGTCATTTTCTGTAAAATCAGTGACAGATGGTTAAGATTTACTTACTTACATTTGGTGTGTGTTTGGGGTCTCTCTGAAGTATGCATGCAGCTGTACACGTGAGCTATTCATCTTTCTGTCCTCAAGGTATTTATTAAAGAGCACTCATCTGTCCACATTTTCTGGTTGGTACTACTACTGTATCTTTCTGTGCCACTCTCATCCCTGATTGGCCAGAGAACATTTTCAGATTTTTTTTGCCATTGGCTGGTGGCCAGATATCATCCCTTCCTCTCCATGCTATGGATTATGAATCCTTGGGGTTTTTTTCTGGCTGAACACATTGTCGACCATCTGTAAAGAAATCCAGTGCTAACTGCTCACTGTATATAACAGGAAAAAGCATATGTAAATCAAGCAGACTATCTGTTTATCTGTCTGTATGTCTGCCTGCCTGTCAATATCTATCTATCTATCTATCTATCTATCTATCTATCTATCTATCTATCTATCTATCCTCACAATGAGCCCAGAGATGAAAACTTAATGTGTAAGAATAATAATTCAGTCAATTACATAATCACCGTTTGGGTCCTTATAAAAACCCCTGCTGTGTGTTTCCACTGATGTGTGGGGACGAGGTGTCCACGCTGAGAAGGAGGCAGCTGAAGTGTCTGAAGGGGATTTAATAAAACCGCGATGTGACGGTGTTGACATCATCTGCATTAGCAGCTGGGTCGAACGCTGCGTCTTTAGAGCATGTGTCATCTCCTGCAGATTAGAATACAGACAGCAGCTGATTTTTATTTACTAGCCCAGGTTGCTTTTAAAAAAATCATTAATTCAAGCTTTGTACGTTTGTTTTTAAAATTTTACAGTGGATCTTAAAAAAACTGATCCTGTAAACTAACTAATAGGCAAGCAAGTTTATTTATAAAAAAACTATTCATACACATTTTATACAGTGATGCTTTAAAGTGCATTACATAAAATGAATTAGAATAATCAATAAAGAAAAATATCACAACAACCAAATTAAGAAATTACACATTTTAAATGAGTTTAAAATATAAAATGATACAATCATAGCACAATGCTTATTTAGTAAATGCAGAACTGAACTGATGTATTTTGAGACTGGATTTAAATATAGCTACTGATTTAGCACGTCTGATCTATTCTAGAAGCTGGTTCCAACTGCGGGTGGGGGATTTAGTTTGTAGGCTATTGATGAACGAGAAATAGTATTTTAAAATCAATCCTAATTGTAACTGGCAGCCAGGGAAAAGACCTAAGGACTGGCATGAGATGCTCAAATTGTCTGATTCTAGTCGGAATTCTGATGCATGAAAACAAAATTTTTTTATTGAGTTAACTGCTTTACAACATATTTAACAAAAATGGTTTGGATAGTGGGTAGTTTACATACACCTTTACTATACAAACTGTTAATCAACAATTTTCACACTAATCAGTTCTCAGGTCAAAACTGATGAGTCAAACTGATGAGAAATTAAAAAAACATCCAGGAGGTGCCAATGCTGTAGTAGCGAGACGAGGCTAGGTTGTCGTGCCCCTCCCCCAGCAACTCACAGTTATTTTATTTAATATTATATTAATCAGTATTCAAAGTGGATTAAAACCTTTTATCAAAATTGTCCTGAAACCAAAAACAATACCTGTTCTTATCTTAGGACATCTTTGATGATTTTTTTTGCTCTATTTTAAATATTGACTCCTGTAGTGGTGGCTCATGGTTAAGGTGTTGGACTGCCAACCTGAAGATTGTGGGTTCGATACCCAGCTTCACCAAGCCACCACTGCTGGACCCCTGAGCAAAGCCCTTAACCCTCAATTGCTCAGCTGTATAAATGAGATAAATGTAAGTTGCTCTGGATAAGAGCGTCTGCCAAATGCTGTAAATGTAATAATTACAATAAAATTAAAACATTGAATGTTTCATTTTGATTTTTAATGTAAAAAAAAAAGAGAAACTACAGTTAATTACAGTGTCACCCAGATGAGGATTGGTTTCCTTTTGAGTCTGGTTCCTCTCAAGGTTTCTTCCACATACCATCTAAGGGAGTTTTTCCTTGCCACACTTACCCCAGGCTTGATCACTAGGAATGTTTTGATAACACTTTTGGAATTTTTTTTTGCATTAATCATGGACTTTTGTATTGTTACTTATGTTCTGTAAAGCTGCTTTGAGGCTATGTTCATTGTTAAAAGCACTGTATGAATAAATCTGAATTAATTAAGTTGATTTATGTTTTATTATTCTCTGATTGGTTGTGTCTCGTCCTTAGCATATTAATGTGCATGCAGGGTAAAGCCTTCAGTTTTTTTTAAAAGATAGCTAATGCGAGTCCCACGTTAACTATGTGGCAAGACCCTGTTGATAAGCGATAAGATAAAGTTCATAAAATGTTACAGTAAATTAAATATCCACTTATAAGGGGTGAGTAGAAAAGCATCTCATACTGCAAAAAAATGTCTTGGACTAACTGACACAAGCTCAAGATTATATATATATATATCTTATATAACTCTTCATAACTCTGGTTAGCAAAAAAATCATATCAACACACAATAAATTATAAGCCCCGTCATAATTGCTGAATAAATAGAAATCTGTCACACAAAAAATTATGATTTTTTTTCATCTATATTCTTTTATATGTAACATATTTTTAGATTCATATCTAATAATTCATTCATCTGCCGTAGCCTATCCTAGCTGCCTCTAAAAGGGCAAAAGGCAGAAGGGGTCATATTTAATAATGTAATATTTAATAATATTTCAATTGTGTTACTTTATTTGTATTTTTTGTTACTTATATGGTCTGTCTAAGGTTACTGCTAATTTTATTCTTATTGTACGGCTAAAACCTTAAATCGAGGATACGACATCTCATAATATGCGCTACAAATAGCATAATAAATACTACATACGACTGTTTTAGGGCTCCTCTTAATTATAGGTTTCCTTTTCTCACTCTTCTCAGTCTTGGCAAGCTTGAGCGTTATTTCCAGGCAGTCGATCGCTTTCTGTAAGTCCACGGCAAAGCCACGCTAGCATTTTGGGCCGACAGAAGTATGTTAATTAAGGACAAACAGTTCAAACTAAAGCGGTGTGTATTTACTGCCTGCTTATGATGTACGAATAAGCACAGTTAACCTTAATGAAAGCAAATAGACCTCCAGGGCGTCTATCAACTTCCTACCTGCTCTATAACTGAGCACATGGTCTTTATTATGAGTAACTAGCAGCATCCGCCCTTAAAGCTGGAAAAAGCTAAAAGTCACATTATCCTTGGTCAGCAATTATTATGGACACACATAATTTTAGGATCAAAGAAATTATATAGACAACATTGGAATTGTATACACGGTTCTACACAATTAAAGTTACAGTAAATTCTCTCACATAATGCAAAAAGAATAAAAATAAAGTCTCTGCTATACAGTTGTTGTAAACTTTTTCTAATCATCAAAGCAGAGACCAGGAGATGTTGGGAGATGTTTCAAATAGAAGTTACTCTTCATTGAGAACTCGCTGTGCATCGCTGTAGTCATCCAAGTCTGACTAAATCTCAGCACAGTAAAGTTTATATCTTTCAAAAGGGAGGAATACATAGAGGTGGAAGCAATCTACACAAAGCATGCGGGAACAGTGTTGTTTGAATGTAAAGATGCTAAACCAATCAGCCTGACAGTATGGTCACATTATCATAGAGACAAAGGACAGCTGTACCTTGATCTTAGCATTTACTCACTTGTTGATTAGGAAGACACCTGGGCTACCTGACTTGATCCTCTCAGAATGTTATAATTGTTATATTGAAACCTAGATTTAACACTTTCTAAATTTGTAATCCAACACAGTATAGCTTATGTGTGGTTAAAAATCAGACAACAAAAGTCATAGAGTTTGGCACAGCTGGCTGACAGCTACGTCTGAACTACATCTGATTCAACTTTTGCTAACAGATCTTAAAAAGTGGTTATTGTAGGCACTGTGAGAAGCACAGTTTCCTGCTGCACCAAGGGCTTGTGATCTTCTGGCTGGAGGGCAGGCTTTTGAGCCACGAGCTCCAAGGTCTTTAAAAGAGCTTCTTTTAGTGGAGTTCAGAGCATGTGTCTGTAATTAAACGCTGCCAAACTGGGGTCTGGCATTTTATTCTGGATTGAGGTGGGCAAATGGAAGGCAGCACAAAGGATTACGTAAAACAGAATGCGAGTGGGGTGGAGAAATACTTGAGAAGTTGCCCAGAAAAAAAATGCTAAACAATGTTATGATGTCAGTGGAGTTTAGACATTTATATTCCTGACGTTTGGCAGCTTAACTTATCCAAAGAAACTGATTTATCTTCTATTTTGTCTAACTGAATTGTTAGGAGTTAGGAGGGCTTTGCTGAGATCCACTTTGACCTGCACTTACAGAAAGTGTGCATTAGGGGGGCAAATAGGCAGGTGTGAAGAAGCTTACCAATTGGGACACCGTGAAGGTATTAAATCAGACATACTATATCCACCATGTTAATATTATTATCTGACATTGTCACAGCAGCACAAAAGTGCAATTTATTTACAAGGAACACTGTTTTTTTCTGAAATCCTTATTTATTTCTTTTCTGATTTCTATCCAATCCTCCATTTGTAATGCAATTGTATAATTAGATTAATAATAATCTGACTAAATATCTCAAAATAAAACATAAAGAAAGCAGTGCATGTACATATTACAGTATTTTGCCTTTTCCTGAACACCTGATTAAGATTTGAAATAAAACAGGAGACTGCACAGGCCGAGGTAAAAAGGAAGGCAATCTCATATTCTGCTCGCTCTCGTAATCCAATAATCCTTCCTTTTTATTTGCCCTGCGGCTCGGGCGAGCCCGAACAGAAATCTTTAGCATACGCAACTGATAGCCCATAAGCCGAAGAGGAAATGAGTATGCGGATACCCAACGTTTGACAATAAAGCTAACAAAGAATTTGCTTTAAATTGGTAAATTGGGATTAAATGACTTTAATTGGCAGGGAAATCTTTTGTTTTGGATGATAGCTATGAATTAATTCTATGGAGGGAAACGTGCTTATTGTCACAGTGCTACACAGGACGGCATTACAGGAGAGACCTTTGAAAATATGGCACCTCTCCTGGAAATCCGACACAATCCAACCAATCAGAATGTCAGAAATCATATACTACTTAAATAAGTACTACATTTGAGTTAGGACATAATCATTTGAGTTCCTGATTATTATAAAAGTTTTTTTATATAGTATTATTACAAGTAGTATGAATAAAATTTGGGACATACTATCCAGCATGTTGATATTGTCATGTGGCAAAAGACTTCAGAAAAGTAATTATCCCATGTAAATGGGATAATGTTTATCTGGATTGATATTATTAAACAATTAGATTACAATAAGTAATTTAAAATTACAATAAGCAAATAAGGTTACTTTAAGAACTTTAAAAGTGCCGTGTCGCCTCTTTCTGCTATTTCGAATATGACGAGTCGTCTCTTATGCGGTTTCATGAGATAGTAAAGTATTCATTGTATGCGAAATTCAGAATCCAGGCACAAGTTCACCTGTGAGCCTTTTACCTCTATGCATACTACATAACAGTACACAATCAGATTAAGCATTGTTATATTATCAGATACACAGCCTCATTATATGCTGTTGCTTTTAAATCAGAAAAGCTATTAGCAAAAATAGCTAAGTTGTAACTCACTTATTATAAACAAAAAAAATAAAGCTGCAAATATAACCGCAGCACTTTTGTTTGTTTGTTTTTTTTAATATTAAGACTAATAACGGCTTTGATTCTCTCTTCATGAACCAATCACATGTCCCCCTGATGCACCTTTGCTCAGTCTAAAGTGCTGTTGCTGAGCAACGTGCGGTCTGGTGTTGGAGCTTTCGCCTGTTTGTTCCCTTCAAGCGCTGCTGAGAAGAAGCGGAGACCCGTATACCCGGGGGGCTCTGGATCAATGTCTGAACAAACAAGCTCTGGCGTTCTTACTTCCTCCATTTCTCTAACACACTGGCACTTTGTGTTCTATCTTAACTGTGCACTCGCTACACAGTGCTAGCAAACTGTTTAAACTTTGCTATAATAATAACCTTAAGTCAATGTCCAGATGCATTTATTTTCTACTCAGACAGGTCAGTGACAGACATTTATTAATTAAAGAGGAGTCACCATCTTATCGAAGTTGTAACATACATGACCTACTTTGATGTGTGTTTGTGGTGTGTGTGTGTGTGTGTGTGTGTAACTGCTATAGACAGATGTTTGATCCAACATGAAGCAGCTGAACCTAACAATCTACAGCAGTGTGCTGTAAAAGTCACTACTTAACACTTATGCAAAATAATGTTTTATAATAATTTTAAACTATTTCATTAGTTTAGCTAACATATAGTCGTAAATCTATGTAGCTCTTTTACAAAAATGCCATAAAAGTTTAGTTTAATTGAAAATATTCCGACTCTTCTTTTTTTAATGAGTAACTTAAATCAATATACTCGTGGTGAACATACAAAATACACTCATGAAAGTGAACTATTTTGACACCTTTTCAGACAAATTTGGCCACGTCTTAGTTGATCATAATACATTTTAATCAAGTCCATTTGTGCTGTAACTTGACTAGAAAACTTTAAAAACTACATTTATCTTTTAAAAACTTTTAAAAAGGGGTGATGAACTGAGAAATCATAATTCCTTTTATCTTTTGACATGTGAAAGGTAATTGTGCTATAAAATATCCTGTAAGTTTTAAAACTCAAAACTTTGTTGTTAACAAAGGGAACAACCCAAAGTTGTCTGTTCGAAGAGATAAGCTGTTGTGTTCACATCGGTGGCAATGAGGATTAATCAAGATCGATTAAATGCTGGATTCTTAAAAGTAGGCGAGGTTCATTGTTATTGTGGGGACATTTCCACACCCCAAACTTGATTCATTTACCTGCCAGTCATGGAACTTATTTAAACTAGCCAATGTTTCCAGAACTTTTGCCATCTAACTACTTTCCTAAATACATAACTCACAGGTAATGTTCCACATACACCTTTTTTTACTATAAATGCTTATTCAGGATGAGAAAGAAGTAGCTTAAGGTGATGGGCTGTCGATTAAAAAATCATAGGTTCAACTCCCATTCTCAACAATCTGTTACTGCTCAACCCTTGAGAAAGGCTCCTGACCCTAACCACTCAGATGATAAAGATAAGATAGGATAAAGCCATGATCCTAAACATGATGCAGCATGAAACAAAATGTCATTGGTTGCTTTACCTGTTAGTCATATGTCCTTTTAGACAGGACTTAGTCATTTAAAGCGACCAAGGTTCTCAGACTTTCAGTCTGTAGGTCTGGCTAAACAAATTCCACATTGTAAATCTCGGAGCATTATGTTTATTTTATTTCTCCTTGCTTTAGATCAAGCTCCTGTCTTGGAATGTATTTGGCTGCATGACACTTTCTGTTTTGTGGGACAAGATGACTGCTGTGCTCTTCGGTGGTACCAGAGGTGAACCGAGCGGCAAGTCGTGTTTCTGTTTGCCTTTGGGCCTCTTGTGCATTTTTGCTTGTCTTGTACTTGCGGTAGTGGTTCATGAGGGTGTTGATGAGTTGATTTGTTCCTAGAATAGACATAGAAAATAAAGCAGGCTATCACTTCATCTGTCAACATGTTCACACTCATTTCCCTCGCTTTTACCAAAGCCACTACTCCATGACAACATAATATTGAGCCATATCTCTGTCAAGTTCCGAAGTCTGGTTTAGAAGATAATGTGCTTGTTCTGATATGTAAACTGATTTGTCACATACAACATACAGTGAAATGCAACATACAGTCCAACATTCGCAAGCACTGGTGTGTAATTATAGATTTGATAATATATATAGTTTTGAAGGATCATTTACGGAAGGAGATTCGGGTGACAAATTACAAATATTAAATTCCAAAAATGGATAGAATGGTGCCTCACATCTCTAATGTTAAAGTTAGGGATTCAGTACCCAGCTTCAGCCTGTGTTTAGAGTTTTCATCTGGGTAATCTGACTTCCTCAACCAGTCAAAAGACATGCGCTATAGGCTAGTTAGCATTTCAGAATTGTTTTCACTTAATAAACACTTAATAGTTTATAAACACTGAAAAATAATACAGGAATTTGAAAAAAAGATATAGCAAGACATAGAAGCGATTCTGTTCACGTTAGTCAGATTTTGGGTTCTGCTCCCGGCACTGGTTCCGGTGGATAAGCGATGCAGAAAAGGGTTGAATAAATAGATAAACTAATTGATTGATCATTTGTTGAGTTAAACTTCCTGAACTAACAGTAGCTTTTTTAAAAATGTGATGTGATTTGTTGCCATAAAATTGTGGGATTATAGTAAAAACTGCACTGCAACATTGGACGAGGTGTAATGCAATTTACTTCCGAGTAATTTTCAGTGGTAGATATGAGACTTTAGCATCACATATGTCAGCATCTTCTTCAAAATAATAAACAAAGAAATTAAGATGAATGTAAGTCATGCGACTTACATTTATCTTATTTATCACACTTAGGATTTAGGGGCCTAGCTCAGAGGCCCAGCAGTAGCAACTTGATAGTTCTGGGAATTGAACCCATGAACATTCTGGTACTCACCTTAACCGTTGAGCTATCACTTATTGAAATTTTACTAGAACCACACAGTTGAACTACATCGTTCGCAAATTTTCAACACAGACACAAAACAGACTCAGGGGTTAGTTTTGGATCTGCTAGTACTAGGTTCTCACGTCTCTGGAGACTCACCATCGTTATTACAGTGAGAATTTGTCCTTTCATTATTTTTTATCTGCTTAACATTTCGAAGAATGTTTTTACGTTTAATTTCGGGCTGCAGTTTTTATCACAATAAGCCAATGGAGCCATGTTAGATATAATGAACCTAATTGCTGATCATCTGTGGAGAAACAGAGGAGATGATAATAAAACTAAACCATCAGCAAAGAGAGTCAATCATTTTCCGCCAGTCTCTGTTCCCGGCCTTGACAGTGACAACAGCGGTGATTAATCAGTAATTCACAGTGTATATATTTTTTATTATCCTATTAGATTTTATTATAGTTGTCATATAAACTCTACGGTTCGTTAACCATTTGATCAGTAGATCTAACACACTTACAAATAGCTGCCTAAGATCGAGCTAAGCTTCACACTCTTACACTGTAAGTGTAACAGGGCGATTCTAGAACCTTTTTTAGGCAGGTTTTAGCCCCATTGTCTGACATTTCACTTTTTTAAAACTCACAGAAAAAAGATTTTGGGTTCGTATTCCCTGCAGGGGCCTTTTTGTGTGGAGTTTACATGTTTTCCCTATGTTTGTGTGGATTTACTCCGGGTACTCCGGTTTTCCTTCCACAGTCCAAAAACGTGTATGTTAGATTGATTGGGGATTTTAAATTGCCCATAGAACTGTGTGTGTGTGTGTGTGTGTGTGTGTGTGTGTGTGTGTGTGTGTGTTTGTGTGTGTGTTGTCCTGTGATGGACTGGTGACCTGTCCAGGGTGACCCCTGCCTTTCACCCAATGATAGCTAGGATAGACTCCAGCAGATGCCTGTGACTCAATAAACGTCTATAGACATGGATGGATATCAAAATATATACAATTTAATTAAAATTTTGGAATTTTTTATATACTGCCAGAACAGTTTAACAAACAGTTAAATTGTTAAATTTTCTATAAATTTTATGATCAGTTTTACAATTGTTAGTGTTTATGAGCAAAATATTTCAATTATAATTCTGTAATCAGAAATTACCAGAAACCACTCTTTTTACTTTTCTTTAAAACACTTGCATTAAATAATTGTAAACATTTAAAGCTATATTTCATGCTTGTTTCTATATTCCTGAAGTAAACATGGGATAAAAACATGCCTCCCAGTCCAGCCCTTGGGTTCTCATCAGCTCTTCTCTTCTCTTGTCCATAACAAACCCAAAGCATTTTTCTTTAAGACACACTGGGCCATAATTAAGGCATCGCTGCAGTCTTATATTTAGATTGCTTTGTCAAAACAGACACCAAAGCCATGACTGGACAGAAATAGCGTGGCAGACAAACAAAACAAGAGATGAAATGTGGTTGACTGGACTAAAACGAACTTTAACAGGATGTGTCCTCGTAAGTAAGTTCATGAACTGCTCCCAAACAAATCGTTATTCATTAACCCTCCTCTCATTAAACATCAGACGTGTCATGTTGAACTTTATATCCACATTATAAACTTGAATCTATTTTTTTTTTTGCCAGATTTTGCCTAACCTGAAAAATTATTATCATTTCAGTTTCTGTTTTTCCAGATGGTTCTAAGAAATAAAGACATAATCTCGTACCCCGCTTGTCTCAACCTCTCACTCATCCCTATTAAGGATCTCGTGTTCTTCTGTTGTGGATGTATAAATCTCTTGATAAGTTCCACATGCAGAGGTTAATGACAATGGGGAGGAAAAAGAGGAGGAGGAAGAGATAATGATGTAGAAGAATAGAGCACCGAAACCTTTGTCTGTCTGTCTGGCTTCTTGTGTTACTGCAGTGAGACCCAGCAGCTGGAAAACCGGTGTGGAATGCAAAGATCTCAAATTTTCCTTTTCTAAACAACGCAGATAATAAAAGTTTGTTTTTGTAGTTGGAATGGAGGGTTATTCCAACAACATCGACTGAAAATGTGCTAAAATTGGAGCGGCTTCAGCTTTTATTTTTCCTTTTGAGTGTTAAGAGTCTGGCCCTGGGTTTCATAGTCTTGCATTTCTGTGCTGTTTAAGTTCAACAGCTGTTATGTATTTATTCAAACAGCAATGATGTAGCAGAAGCTGAGATTTTGTGTTTGTTTGTTTCTTTATTATTTTATTGCAATTTAGTTACTACACTGAATGCAGACTGTTACATTAAAATTAAATCTACTGAACATCGACCTCCAAATTTTTAGTAAATGTTTTAAAAGTTGATCATTTGAAACTTTTTTTTATTTATACTATATACAGTATACAATACAATACAATGTATAATATATAATGTGTATGAAAATACTTTTCAATTTAATTCAATTCAGTTTTATTTGTATAGCGCTTTTTACAATGGTGATTGTCACAAAGCAGCTATACAGAATTGAAGAAATTATGAGATAAAAATGAGACAGAAATCAGTTTGTCCCTGATGAGCAAGGCAACGGTGGCAAGGAAAAACTCCCTGGGATGGAAATAGGAAGAAACCTTGAGAGGAACCAGACTCAACAGAGAACCCATCCTCATTTGGGTGAAAACAAGTAGCAGGGATACTTCAGTGTTTCCTGTGATTATTATTAGATTATTATTAGTGATTATTAATTTAGTTTCTTTATTATTATTAGTAGTAGTAGTAGTAGTATTATTATCATTATCAAAGATACTTGTTATAATTACATTTGCCTACATTCTTATCTTTTTATGTTTTATTCTACTGTGGTCGAAAAATGCAAAGCAAAATAAAGCAAAATCAGAAAACAAAATAGCAAATCAGAAAACACAATAACATATCCCAAAACACAACAACATAGGTAGGTAGATATTGCGACTGGAATTCTTACCACTGATTAGGCTAAATATGCATAGCTATAACATGTGTCAACAAGCACTTCCAGACATGGTGATGTCTTCAGACCATCATATGTTGACATCACTGATTTATTCTGTTACATGATTTTCTTGTCTAACAGTGCTATAAACAGTTCTCTACTTGGAGTGCATAGAAATCATGGACAGCGATAAGAATTAGACATTATATATATATATATATTTTTATTTCCATAAGGTGCAGTTGTATGAAAGGCCTAATATTTAGGTTACAAAGGACTCCTTATTCAGGTCAATTATAATTTCCTGTTATTCCATACACGTTAATCTCCTAATATGCATTGCACTTCTTTC
This sequence comes from Bagarius yarrelli, assembly GCA_005784505.1. Lineage (NCBI taxonomy): Eukaryota > Metazoa > Chordata > Actinopteri > Siluriformes > Sisoridae > Bagarius > Bagarius yarrelli. Next base: position 2,229,963 of record VCAZ01000064.1, read on the forward strand.
GCAATATTCTTTAAGGTTTTTTCTCTTTAAGCCTAAAGGTCTGTGTCTCTTTTTTTAGGTTTTGCAACTAAAAGGGAGGAATCAATTCTCCTCCTTTATCTCTAACTCTTCCTCACTGCTATGGTCTCCAATATGGCCATAACTCTGTCAGAACTCGTTAAGGCTACAGGTTTGAAAAGTGGGAGGTCTACAAAAAATTAATTACTAGTTAAAGCCTTCTGTCAATTAAAATTAAAGTTAAATTAAAGTATTTCCTGTATAATACTGCAAAAATATATTTGTTTATTTCTATCATCAATCGTTAAGGAATTCTTGAGAAAATTGTGCTATTTTGCTTTTTGATTTGTTTTTTTTGTTTTCTGATTTGTTGTTTTGTTTTGCACCTCTCGGCCACCATACTATTCTAAATGACTATTTTATCAATTTAAATAATAAGATAATAAATTTATAAAGAATCTTGATATTGAAATAATGTGTATAAAAAAGACCATGTTTCCTATTATTATTATTCATTTATTTCACTTATTTTAATATATATTTCCTTGTTTTTTACCTTTATTGTAATTTGACTTTTTTATAAATAAGAATATTGATGAAAAATAAAATACATAATTATGAAATATGTTATATATTTTATTTTTATATTATTGATTTGCCTTTTATCTATTTAATTTAAATTGCATATATTGCAAGATTCGCCAAACTCTTTAGGAACATTGTGTCCTTTTTTTCCATCTGTTTGAAAACAGGGACACGTGCAATATGGGGATATTGGGTTTTTGTCCTGGATTCTGGCATACCTAGCAGCTCCCCTGCCTGTCAGCTAAAGCTCAATAAACTCTCAGCGTGTGTTTTATGAGGAAAAGAACAGAGGAGACGGAGAGCAGGAGCAAAACAGAAGACAGACAAGGACAGGAGAACAGTCTGGACCGCAGGATTCGGATAGAACCTATAGCTGACATTTTGATAATGAACTCGTCTCAGCTGAGAGAGATGAGGAGCATAATACACATACACACACACACACACACACACACACACACAGACATTTATTAAGCATTGGCTCCTGAACATTATTAGCAAAGCAAGGATCTGCTGTATGAGTGAAAAAAACACAGCAGGATAAAAAAAAAAAACAACTTCATTTCAGAACCAATTAAAATGTTCTAATCATCGAGACAAACCCGAAAATAAAGCAACATAGCAACCAGTGAGTCTTTAAAACTTTTAACCAGCACAAAAACATGATAGTGCAATGTTTTTTCCCTGCACATGTTTATCACTTAGAGTTTTTTGACGTTTTAAGCACGCGAATCTGCAGCGGGTGTGGAAAAGACGTGTGAAGTGTTTTTTTTGGGGCCGTTCTGGTGGATTAAGGCTGTTATTGACTTGACGTGTGGACTGTATGATTCAGCCAAACACATGGTGTACACATGCACATGGTGTACAGATGTCAACAGGCTTTTAACGAGTCATCTGTCCTTAAAGTTCAAAAACATGATCAAAATAATACAGAGGGAAAAATCTGCTTGGCAATATAGATAAGTGATTTAAATGTGTGCATAATTACCAAAACAAATATTGTAGAAGCTACAGAATACTTTATTATAAACTGTTAAAAAAATAAAAGTTTCTCACCTATTGTTTTTCTATTAATCCTTCTGTTTAGTTTGGGTGAACCTGCCATAGCTGTAGCCCTAAATTCCAATTCCTAGTTTATGGGAATAAACGCGGTCTCCCGCTGTTGTGGTTCATCCACCTCATAGTTCAAATCTGTTGCTTTTACATTTCTGGCATTTGAAGGTTAAGGGCCTCCCAGTGGCAGCTCACTGGGAACTGAGCCTATCATCAGTGGGGCAGTGGTGGATCAAATGGTTAAGGTGCTAAGTTGTTGCTGAAGACCAGAAACACCTGGGTTCAAGCCCCACCACTGGCAAGCCAACCACTGTTGGGTCCTTGAGCAAGACCCTTAACCCCTCCTGCTCCAGGAGCGCTGTATCATAGTTGACCCTGCGCTCTGACCCCAACTTACTAAGATGGGATATGTGAAAAACACTGCATTTCATTGGCTCTGTACACGTACGTTTGACAATGAAGTTGAATATTTTTTTTTCAATTCAGCATTCCATTACCTTAACCACTGAGCTACGACTGATCGTGGATTGATTTAAACTTGTCAGTTGCCTGTAGAACACCAACTTGTATTTTTTCCCTCATTTTGTATCTTGATGTAAAAAATACTGTTGTAAAGCTTTTTAATTGCAGCTTCATACGTTTGTGTATAGATGAGCTGCTGTAGGTGCAGGTGTTCCTAATAAAGTGGTCGGCGATTTATTTATTTTTAAGGTGCTGTTCCGGTTATATAAACTGTATGTCATATACCGCTTGCTGTAATGAGAATATAAACTGAAGAAAAGTGAAGGGCTGCACACCGTGCAGAGTTGTTAGTGTTTAAAGCGGGAGAAATAAAGCGCTTTATTCCACGTCTCACGACTTTTAATCTGACCTCGATTAAAATGGATCATTTTCTGTTCTGACTGTGTGTCTGTGCGTGTCCACACAAGTGACCCAATGTTCAGTTTGCAAACACACCCGTCCTTGAATCTTTCTCGTTTACCTTTAGGAGTTTCCATAGAAACCAATGTGTGTGTGCATTTGTGTTTGTGCATGTGTTTGTTCATATGCGTGTTTGCACGTGTGTGTATGTTTGTGCATGTGTGTCTATGCACATGTGTAGTAACTGTGTGCATTCAGGTGTCTTTGTGTCTGTTCATGTTTGTGTATGTATGCATTTGTATATGCATGTGTGTGTGTACATATATATATATAATGTTTGTCCATATGTGTGTATATGCATGTCTGTGCATATGTGTGTGTGTGTGTGTGTGTGTGTGTGTGTATGTGTGTGCGTGTCTATGTTTGTGTGTGTGTGTGTGTGTGTGATGAGAGGTTCCCCTCGTCCCTCGGTGTAGATTTCTATATTACTTACTAGTCAGTGATAAGGTTTAGCTCTGCTGTAGAGACGTGACGGTTTGCTTGACATTCAGCAGCATAAACAAAAGCAGATCCTCTTCTGTTAATGAGGAGGGTTAGGATGAGTAAAAACCTAAGATTATCCAGCACCATATTCCAGTAAATAAGAAACTGAATCATGTATTCGCATCAAATAAGTGAAAAATAAAAAAATATTGTGGTTGCTATATATTATCATCCGTCAGAATTTTATACCGGATCGGTCCACGCCCGGGTTAACAAACGACCACCACCGGCACCATTGACCTACATGGTTGCCAGCAGAAATTGGGCTACTGTTGGTCAAAGGAGGAGAGGAGGAGGAGGATGTGTGAATATACAGAAAGAGAAGAGGAAATACAAAAGTGTAGGATTGAGAAAAGGGACGCTGAATGTTGGGAAAATGACAGGTGTGGTGCGAGGTTACTACTGTGTTGAAAGGAAAAAAAATGTAACCAATATGTAGCCGACTACGCCACCCTGTAACCAGGGACAATTTAAGATTAATCACCAAAAGTAACAAAAAGGTCACACAGGTACGCGGTTTCAAAATATGGAATGCAGAGACGTGGTTACCATACAAAAAGCAGTTTTTATAAATTTATAAATAATCACAAGAATTAAAATCCATTAAAGAAAGATTTGAAGCCTTAGAGATGCCAGAATACAAAAAGGGAGACTGAGGCTTACCTATGGCCGTGAGCTCATTACAGATTACAGTCTCCCAAATAACCCAGCAATAAGCCTCAAATCCTTGGCACACTAACCAAAGTGCACAGCAGTCAAACCCGCCCCAAATTCACAAATGCACGTGCACAGGTCACCCACACACACACACACCCACACACACCGAACACCCTGACACACCCTCTCACACTCTGTGGGCGCATCGCAGTCCCACCAGAGACCACCTGAAAAAGAGCAATTGAAATATACAGCGAAAGAAAAATAACATCTAACCAAACTTTAGTTAGACAATGTAAACAGAAAAGAAGAAAAGAAATAAAATCCAACAAAAGGCGACAATATAAAACAATATATGTCAAAGTAACAAACTAATCTAACCAAAAAAGGAAATAAACACTATACAGAAAACTTAACAGAAGCTGCGTCGCTATAAATGACGCACGCAGCCAAATAAACGTTGGAAATAACAAGTAAATACAAATTTTAAATTAAGCCAAAGACACAGAACTCAGGATCAGCGATGAAAAACAATAAAGTTCTATAACAAAACAAACACAGTATTACAAACAAAACAAGAGTATTAAAAACAAGACAAAACAAAACAACAGCATCCACTGTTGCTTCGCAGGCTTCCTTGAATAATCATGCCTTTATTCAGTCTTCCTAAATAAATGAAACATAGGTTAATACTCGCAAAACACAGCCTGCGGCACCCAGTTACTTTAACCTACCTTTTATCTGATTGCTTCCATTAAAAGATCCACCAACCACGCATGCATTGAGATCAATCGCTACGCCGACCACCACAATATTCTTGTCGTTGGAGAGCGAGAGAACAAGAGAGCAAGCAGCCACAAAAGTTGAGCCACTAATAATCACCAGCCAAAGAGCTACAAACAAAGCAAACTAATTACAAAAAGGGGCATATAAAAATATTCCACTAAGTAACTAGCACATACCTGGCTGAATGAAATCGGGCAAAACCGAAAGGGCAGACCGCCGGAAGTGACAACCTGACGATTTGCTGTGCCCCCAGCTACGACCCGTAGTTCTGGCCCAGTAACCTGTACTAGTGGTCTTTCACCAATACCCTCTTGAGGGCCCAGTTCCGCCACAGATGCCCGCCTATCATGTTCTGACTGTGCAGCAATCGGTCTCCATTCTTGTACCACAGCAATTAAATCTACCTCCTCCTCTTTAGCCACAACGGGTGCCTCTCAGGCACTATGTTCTTATAAACTCGACTCTTAACAATAAACGGTGCACTTGCCTTACCTTGGCTAAGTCGTAAACTACACCACCCTCCTTAGGGGCCTTGTCACTTAATTAACCTACTGGGCTAAACAGGTCCTGGATCTTATGGCGACCTCTTAACCCATATTCACGGAGGTACACCAATTGACCCTCCACCAGTGGCAAATCTCGGACGTGCTTGTCATGCTGAGCTTTACGACTATCAGTCAAGGTCCGCAACCGTTCATAAGCACCAGCAAAGGCTACCCGTAATCTTGTTTAATGCTCCAGGACCCAGTCATGCGCACTGCCCTTTCTTGGCGGTAAATTCCAGCCCAACAAGAAATCAACCAGCAATCTAGGTTCCTGACCAAACATCAAAAAACGTGGTGATTCTCCCATGAACTGATGAGAGTGCTGTTATAACTAAATACTACCTGAGAAAGACACACTACACAATCTCGTTTCCTGGACACTGGCAGAGTGCACAATAAAGTACGGTTAAAATGTTCACATTGCCAGCTGGATGATATGGGGTGGTATGCGATTTCTCCATGCCATAGAGCTTACATAATTGCCGTATTAGCGATGATTCAAAATTTCACCCCTGGACAGAATGGAGGTAACCAGAAACCCCAAATAGATAAAACCATTTACTTACCAGGGCTTAAGCTACTGTCTCAGCTTGCTGATTCCGAGTTGGGACTGCCAAAGTATATTTGCTGAAAACATCAGTCATCGCCAGCACATTTTCAACACCAGAGCAGGTAGGTTCCAATACTGTGTAAAATCTAAGGCCAAAATTTAATTTGGCCTGGATGACAACATCCGTTCCATGAAACCCTGAGCAAGTGGCTTGGAATCCTTAGCCACCTGACACCACTGGAACAAACCCAAATCACCCACCGCACAACCTGGCAAAGTGGAAACGACACACTGAGTTGCCTCTACAGCCGAATCCAACCCTGTTAGCTTCTGCAATGACGCTGGAATTGCTGTGCCTGGGGCCACTCTATCCAACACCTTGGAGCCTAAAGGATTCTTTCTTGAGAGTGCATCAGCATTCCTATTACTCTTTCCTGAACGATATTTGATATCAAAGTCAAAGGCTGAAAACTGGGCAGCCCAACACTCAGTTGCACCAAGCTTTGCAGAGGTCAAGTAGCTAAGCGGGTTATTGTCAGTAAATACCACACACTTATTGCCCACTGCAAACTCTCCAACTAACTTATGTAAGGGGGCAGCCAGTTTAGCAAACGTCTCTACAAACCGCAGGTAGTACCTGGCAAAACCAAGTAAAGATCGCAATTCTTTAAGATGAGAGGGCAGGGGGCACTGAGCCACCGCCTCAATCTTACCAGGATCAGTAGCTTTGCCCCTAGATGAGATAACATGGCCTAAGTATTTCACCTCTTGCTGGAGAAAAGCACACTTTTCCAGCTTACCTTTTAAATCTTGTTGTTCCAGGCAACTTAGAACAAACTCCAACCTCTCCAGATGTTGGCCAATAGAGGTGGAGAATACCAAAATGTCGTCAAGGTACAACAGCACAGACTGACACTGTTGGTCCCCAAATAACCTTTCCATTAGTCGCTGGAAGGTGGAGGGGGCATTTTAAATCCAAATGGCATTCTGTTCCATTAGAACAAGCCAAAGGGAGTGCTCTGTAACAGGGACTTGGTTATACCCACTGGCTAAGTCCATAATGGAAAACCCAGTTGGCACCCAGTAACTGCGGCACCCAGTTACTTTAACCTACCTTTCATCTGATCGCTTCCATGAAAATTGATCCATTGGGATCAATCGTTACGCCGACCACCACAATATGCTTGTCATTGGAGAGCGGGAGAACGAGAGAGCAAGCAGCCACAAAATTTGAGCCGTGAATAATCGCCAGCCAGAGAACTACAAACAAAGCGAACTAATTACAAAAAGGGGCGTATAAAAATATTCCACTAAGTACCTAGCACATACCTGGCTGAATGAAATCGGGCAAAACCGGAAGGGGCAGACCGCCAGAAATGACAACACTGGTGCTCAAACACACCGGAGACGTCTTTTTTATATACACACGCCAATTTGGATAATTACATACCAGACGTCTCCAAGGCATACCACACTATTTAAAGCAACATTCCCACTAAAGAGTAAAGAGGATGTAGAGAATAAGGTTAGATGCAGACAGATGATTCGCTGTGGTGACCCCTGAAAGGAAACAGCCGAAAGGAGAAGATTGTTGTTGCTATGTATGGAAAATGGGGCAGGGGCCAATAATATTTGTCATTGTGGTGGGAGGAGCTTATTTATTGGTAATGTTTTTCTTTTTCTTTTTTCTTTTCTTCCATTTAATGTTTTAATTCTTTAATTCACATTTTTATTTATACCTGATTTTTGATTCTTAAAAGACACTTTTTATTTAAAACTGACTCTTATAATTTTATTTTGTCATTTTTTAGACCTTTTTCATTTACATCTTAATTTATATTTGATTTGACACTGACTTTTTTTGTTGACTTATTTGACTCTATTTAATTTTCTTCTTATTCAACGCTGACTTCTGATTTTGATGCTTTTTATTTAAAGTTAACTCTTAGGGTCACCTTGACTCTTCATTTTAGTCTTTTGATTTCTTTTTAATAAACATCTTAGTTTATATCTGATTCGATACTGACTCTTAATTTTAACTATTACAATTAAGCTGCCTTTTAATTGACTTGACAAAGTTGTAGATGTAAATTAATAAGGTCTTCAGACGAAAAACATGCTTGAAAGAAAACCTTCCACATTCCAAGCTGATCTTTGCGGCAGTAGCTGTATTAGTAGCATAACGAAGTTCATACACTGATATAAGGGTATTTTTGCGGTGTTTAGTGCTGCTATAAGTCTGCAGTTAGGATCGCTTGGAAGCTGATTCACACAAGCTGGGCTTTGTTAGTATGTAAACCATGCTGGATCGCAGTCACATGAGGGCCTTGCGACCAAAACAATGACATCTGTCGCCCATAAGGTTCTGCAAAACATCAACAGGTCCTGTGCAAAACTGAAAGCTCAACATAACAGAAAATAAATTTAAATAAAACAAGCTGGGAAAAACACAGACTGGTCTGAGATCTGTGCACAAAGACGCCAAGCTTCGGTTCATTTACGTGCTGTTAATTTACTTAACATTAAACCAGGCTACTTCTAGTGAGTTTGGCTAAATTCTTAAGGGTAAGGGTTAGGGTAAGTCATGGAGGTCAAACTCAGTTCCTAGAGTGTCACAGCCGAGTAATTTTAACCATATTCCAAACCACAAAACATGGATTTTTTAAACGAACATGATTAGCTGGATCAGGTGCAGTTAATTAGGGTTGAAGCTAAACTCTGGTTGCTAAGAAACTCCCCCCTAAGTATAGCGCATGTTTAGCTAGGAGGTTATGGCTGAAGTAGAGGAAGACGTGTGTGTCATCGGAGGCAGATTCCCAGTGACCTTATGTTCAGTCTGTGTTTTCACTTTAAGAGGTCAAAAAATAGTTTTATAATGTGATGAATGCTGTGTTGACCAAAACAAACTGACATCACAGCGTCCAAGAATTCCAGCTCCAACCTGAAAAAACACGTAGAGGTGCGTGTCGAAATGACTTCTATTTGAACCCTATAAATAATTATTCTGTATCTATGGACACTTTCACCTGATTGTAAACCAATAAGGTGAAAGTTTTCTTATATGCGCTCTCAAATTTGCTTAATTTTAGCCTCATTTCATTTCAAATTTGCGATTTAGCTTGGCGAGTTTTCTATTTTTTGCAGAGTAGTAAAACTACATAAACTGGCAAAATTGCATGCAGTGTTGCCAGATTGGACTTTTTTTGATAATGCCATACAGAAAATAAATGCATTGGACAGGTTGAAAAAATGTAACTAAAACCAGGTGATTTTATCAATTTTTTTAATAGTCTTACAGAAAACATATATAAATTATATATTTTATATGTGAATACTGTCCATAAAAGCTGTTCTTATATACAACAAACATGAACTAAACAGGACTTGAGGGTATTGCTAGCTCAGTGATTGGACTGCTGATCAAAAGATCATAGGTTCAATTCCCAGCACCCCTAAACTATCACTGTTGGGGCATCCATCAAAAGGCAAAAATGTAATGGTAAATGTGATAATGTTACATGAAACCCAGACTAAATTTGCAAAATATCTGCAGTTATTTTCTGTTTCTTAAATAACAATAATAATAATTTTGCATTAACATTATTCTAAAAAAAAATTCTAAAAGCCTCATGTTTACTGAACCTACTTAATGTGTACATAATAAATGGACAGAATGATATAATTATCTTACTATCAAACAAATTTCATTCTTGTTCTGCGGTTAATTAATGAACTTATGGGGCCAGCACATCGACTGGAGATGTTGTGAAATGACTCTATTGGTATTTTAGGATGTAAGTAAGATTCATTTTGAGTCATGAAAGCTGGAATCCACTCATTAACTGTGCACACAAACACAATATGTTTGCTCCGACGTTCCCTGCATCGCAGTGTCTCCTAGCAGCCGAGGTGGAGGCATGACCAGAATGCGGCATTAAAAAACACAAAGCTAAAGATGTGGATGTTCTTTTAGTCTGTTATTAACATAAAATTTTTGTTTGTTTGTACTGTACGCAAAAAAATCAAAAGCCCTCAGAGAATGACTTAAGTACTTTATCTGCAGTGTCTGGTCTGTAAGTTTACTCGCAACAGAAATCATTCAGAATTTAATAGTGGAACAATTGACTTCATTGGAATTATGAACCATAAATCTGTAACATATGGTATAATCTTATAATCCATTGCAATCCAATTTAACACATTTAGCTGAATGTCATGCGTCTGTGATCCATTAGAGTGTGACAAGTTTTAAATATAAATGCACCTGCATGTAAAAGATTTATCAAAGAAAATAAACAGTTTCACGAAGCCCAAAGAGGCATCACAACAAGTCGGAAAAAAAGGTTTTGGAAAAGCATCAGCCAGACACTTCAAATGAGATTCACAGCTAAAACAGACAAGACTTAACCCTAGAGATGTAGTCCAAAAAATCTGTTAAAACGATTCCACATTGGATAAAACCAAAAAGGAATAGTCTTATTTTTGGTGCAAAACACAGCACTGCACATCATCCTGAGAAGACTAAAGTGGGTTTAGGACCCAAAGATCCCCTGAAAGGATTTAAAAGTGAATTGTGTGGTGGTAGCTCAGTGGTTGATGTTTTGGACACCTGGAAGGTCATGTTCAAGTCCCAGCACAACCAAGCCATCACTGCTGTGCCACCTTAAATTGCTAGGTTGTATATAAGAGATAAATGTAAGTCGCTCTTGATAAGGATAAGGATAAGGATGTCGAATGCCTTAAACATAAAGGTAAAAGCAAACGTCTAACATTATGGATTAATTAAAGCATGTGAATGAGCAATACTCGCTCATCACTTCCTGATGTTCCACACAGTCTGACAAATAGTAATCAATTTTGCCAGGACAAATCAAGTTGGTGTAGTCCTGAAGTTCGTGCAGATGGAACTGCAAGACTTAATGAGTGACTGTATAATATGCAGGATTAGGCAACCCATCTTCCTTGAGTTTCTTCCTCCTGCTTGTTTTCCAATGATCCATGTCCTATCCACTGCTGATTTCCTGAATCAGGAGTGTTAAATAAATCAGAGGCTGCAAGAAAGCAGTTCATTTGGTCTTTCCCAGTCCACCTTTATCTGAGATAGAATCTTTCAGCTTCTGATTGACTAAACACACAAAAGTCATGTAATCAGCAGTGTGTAGAGCAGGAATAGTTAGAAAACAAGCAGAAGAAAAGAACCCAAGAAACATGGGTTTCCCAATCTTGATCATATGTAGCTTTATTCATATATAGGATGAATATGAGATGAATCAAAACAAATCCTACAATTTCATATCCTTCCACAACAAAACTTTACCGGAGACTTATGAATTTGTCTTAACTTATGCAGTGTGAAAAATAGAAGAATATTTAACCTCATATATAATAGTATAATATTCATACTGATTTTGCATATCAGTAGACGTGTAAAAGTCTCCGTCAGCCGCCTCGGGGTTAGCTTCATAGATGTTTCTGTCTGTTACCATGGAAACCAGCTCATGAACCTGGCAAGGATGTAATTTTAGAATAAAAGGTAAATGCAGCTGAATTAACTCCAGGATCGGGTAATAGATTATTTATAATATCACATGTGGAATGTATTAAATAAATTCATTCATAATCTGCAACTAACAATATGCAGGATTTTATATTATTACTTAAGTTCAGATTTTCAAAAACTGGTTAATTTTATGCAGCATTAACCTGGTTAAAAAAAGTCTAAAGTTAGACCAACACTAGACTAAATTTTGAGACATGGTCTAGATTATTAATCAAAGAAAAAAAAAGAAAAAAAGTCTTGTTTTATGCTAAATTGGTTCATCCTTCATGTGCTTGTGGGTTCAAATCTAATAGATTAATCAGGGGAAAAAAACAAACAAAAAAACTAGCAAGCAAAGCTATTTAAAGCAGATAACAAAAATAAAGATCTATGATTTAACAAGCTAAAAAGAAGACAATTGTCAAGTGATATTAAGGATGTCTGTCATTAGGAGCGCTCAGAGGATGCTCACCATGGAGATGAGGCACCTAAGTGCCTGTGTCACACCCCTGGAAACCCTTTAAGACCCAAAGGTTGTTTATGGTCGCTAAGGCGACCTCTGCGTTCATGAATTTCATGGTTGTTGTGGAGAACAATAGCTTCTGGGTGACTCATCAAAAGTACAGGTGGGTTCTGGTACCAAGGCGCTGGTACTCTAACACTAGTGCTCTGGATGCTGTTAATTAAACACAAAGTCTTTTAATTTTTACTTTTACAGCTGCACAATTAAGGGCTGAATTTGGCCCCGCAGAGATATAAGAGTACAGTGTAGCTTATTTCCTGTAATGAGATGTAAGCCAGAGTTTCTGTGTACGAACTATGAGTAGTGTGGTTTCTTTAATAATAAGCTGGGTTTGAAATAGGTTTGATCAATAAATATGTCCGGTTTTACCAAATGAAAAATGATGACACAGTAAACTGCCGTTCGTGCTGCTGTCCAATGATTATTATCATCCCGTCCACTAAACGCAAAATAATAAACGGAATTTGACCAGTTTTGTTGAGTATATTCCTTACAATGTAGCCTAAAATTCCTGTTCCTGACTGACAGGAACGAAACCTGATTTGGTCTTCTGCTGTTGTATCTCCTCTACCTCATAATGTGTTTTTTTCCTGCTTACGATGCTTGAAAGGTATGAATATTTGCGCTATTGTAGCTATCCTGTTAACTCCAATAGACATGTTAGAGGCTTGAAAAGAAAACCTCTGGTCTACTGAGATGAAAACTAAGAAAAGAAAGTCCTACATTTTTGGTTAAAAACCCCAACAATACTAACCATCCTGATGTGACTTAATGAATATGTCGTTGGTGAAGCATGCTGGTGGAAGCATCATGGTGTGCAAAATGTTTTCAACAGCAAGGACCAAAAAGATAACACAAGATAGATAAATCAAATTTAGTTTAAAAGACGCTTGAGACCAGGGCAGAGCTTTACCTTTCCACAGGGCGGTAATCTAAAGCTCCGATAAGACTTTTATCCATAGTGAATTACAATTATCACATTTACACAACCGAGCAGTTGAGGGTTAAGGGCTCTGCTCAGGGCTTCTGTTAGCGATTTTGGGCCCTATGAAAGAATATGACTATGAGCCCCTTACCACACACATTCTGCACAATCTAGCACTTGCCCATTAGTATGAATTAAAGCCCACAACTCGCATGAAAATCTTTTAGAGCGAACTTGCTACTTGAACATTAGGTCATCATTTAAAGACATTTATAAAGGGAGTTTATAGTGAGAACCGCTGTGGGTTGCCAGCACTAGCAATTCACAGCTTTGCACTTATTATTTATTTTTTTTTAGAGAATGTAAACGGAGCTCATGTCAACTTTTTTTTGTTATAAGCAAGGAAACAATCACACTCATGAATGAAGCGAGTCTCTCGCTGCCGGCTTCTGTGTTTGTTTCTACTAAAGAAGCGGGAGCTGCGGCTTCCCACCACTTTTGGCTCGATTCCCATCAGAGGGTCAAAGCCGCTGTAAATCACATGCAAAAAGACTGGGACGTGTTTTTCATTGGGGCCGGCACGAACTGCGGACAGATGCAACAATAAAAGCGGTTGTAATTGGGGCGAGAGGGAGCATGCGAAGAAAAAGAGGCATCAGGGGGGAAATACATCTGCTTACACTTAAACGTCTTGCTGCCACGTCAAAGCCACAACTCGAGGAAGATCCAAAGAATCCAAAGTCAAACAAATCATTTGGAATAAAGTGCAGAGTGTGAAGGTTTGGTAACATTTACCATAAAAAAACACAAATTTATAAAATATATTAAATATTAAAAAGTGAAAGCACTTGAAACTTACGTCTTCGTAGAACGAGCCGTACTTCACAGTACTGCATGCGGTTCAAAGAATTACACAATAAATCTACAATGACTTCACACTGCTTTTATGGTCACACCTGTGCTGGAAACGTTTTTCTCAATTAAACTTAAGGATTTAAGATCAGGAGACCTTTAAAGTGTCTTTTTTAGAGCTGAAATTCCATCTTCACTCTTTTCACTGTTTTAATCCCTAACTAAGTTGAATCAGCTAGTTTATGAATTATAATAAATGTATATTCATATAAAATAGATGAAATAATCATGTTGTGTTTGCTGATGCTTGTCATACTTCAGCTGATTATTGGTTCCGTTTATTTTAACAGCACAGAAAAAGAGCAAGAATGTTCCTAGCTGTTTTGATGCTAATGCAGGGCTGGGCTAATACTTAGTTTAGATTGACTAATTATTGTCAATCCTTTATTTTTTAGTTGTTCACACACACATGATCAATTTTATTTGTTGTAGCTTTGTTGCTTACATCCCACTAATATTTTTTCAAATTTTAACAGTAGCAAACCTACAAAAGTGCTCAGGTGTCCATTTACAATTTACCATTTTCCATTGGGGGCAGCACTGTGGCTTAGTAGTTTGCACTAATGCCACACAGCAAGAAGGTCCCGGGTTCGACTCCCAGGGAGTTTGCATGTTCTACCTGTGGTTGTGTGGGTTTATTCCAGGTACTTCGGTTTCCTCCTACAATCCAAAAACATGTATGTTAGGTTGATTAATGATTCTAAATTGCCCATAGGTGTAAGTGAGTGTGTGTGTGTGTGTGTGTGTGTGTGTGTGTGTGTGTGTGTGTGTGTGTGCGTGGCTCTGTAATGGATTGGCGACCGGTCCAGGGTGTTCCTCTCCTGCCTTTCGCCCTTTCAGAGACAGATGGGATAGACTCCAGCAGATCCCTGTGACCCCGAATTAGGAAATAAGCGAGTATAGGAGATGACTGAATAAATGAATGAGTTAATTTTCCATTGACAAAAAACTGACCTGACATTTTATGGACTCTTGGAAGCCCCTTGGTGGCCACAGCGCACTTAGCAGCCATTTACTTTGCTTATGCCTTGGGTCTGCTCTGCCCTATAAATAGATAAAAATGTATATGAAGTGTCATCCGTTGCTGTTACGTGACTTTGTGGCATTATTATTGGAAAATAATTAAGCTCACAGGGCCACACACACTTCATATCACAATGTTGATTATTTTTGTGAAATAAAATTGTTAACTTAAATCTTCTTAAAATGGCATCATCCAACGTAAAATAACGATTGTTTATAGAATGTTATTATTATGTGTGAAATACAAAGGCGGGTTATTAATGGCAGATTGTTTTCTTACCTCTGCTCTAATATGCTCCACACATTACTTACCCTTATTAATAATCCTGCACAGTGATGATTCAAGTCAATGACCCTAAAGCTACATGTAAAGCTGACATAATTATTTCGTCTTTATGGTTCTGTTTAAGGTAGAGGTTTTTTTTCTGGACTTGCAGCGCCACCTGGTGGCCGTTTCTATGTACAGTACTGTATGTATAGGTGATTTTATAACGGGAGATACCTATTTCAGAAAGTTAACAAAAATGTTTACTAACAAAACATTATTTCAGTATTTAACTGAAACATATTCAATTTCAATAATGCAGAACACCAGTTACTCCCATTTTTAACTTCAACACATTTTTGGTTTTATAAAATTGAAGTTTTATTATAGTAGATCTTTTTTGTCAACTCTGTTATGGACAAATAAGGTAATGTGTAGAAAAAACCTTAACAGTTATGTTTGTTTGACTAACAAAAAATACGTTTTTTAGCCAAAAAGTCCTACTAGCATAAATGCTAAGAGCACATGGCACTAAAAAAAATTATGATTAAAAGATTTTAAACGACCAAATGTGATTAATGATGAATTCTGTTTTCCTTTTGAAATTGTGTTTACAATTTCCAAAATAAGAATGGTGTTAGAATTGTTTAGATTAAAATATGTTTTTCATAGAGAGAGAGAGAGAGAGAGAGCACACACCTTTCAGTGCATTACAGTTTATCAGTGAGTAAAATAAACGTGACATCACTTCCTGTACTTCCATAAGAAAGGAAGAAAATTCCACTTGTTTAAAGGAATATATATATATATATATAGGACAAGCTTGAAATGGTTGTAAAATTGACACTAATAGGTTAGTCTTGTTGGTAGCTAACTAGCCTGGAAACTAACCAATATATTTTATTGTCTGCATGTATTCTTTTAACTTATTTTAGAAAGTTTTCATTACAAAATTATATATTTTATTTACATGCACAGCAAGATGTTTGAGTTGGAATCAACATTAAAGTACATAAAAAAAAAAACCAGAATATTTGTCCTATTTAAAATGTTAAGAAAAGAGAGAGAAAATAAGAGTCAAAGGAATCAACTATGATCTAAATGAATAATAAAAAAAAGGCTTGGCTTCTAAAAATCCAGCTCTAAATCTACTTGCTAATCAAACAAGGGATTATCTATAAGTTTCCAAACACACCAACAGATGGCAGCACAAGGTGGCAGCACAGTTACTGAAAGCGCATCTTGTGCTGCCATCTGTTGGCGTGTCTCAAAACGTTTTCATACCCCCAGTCAACCGATGTGTAAATAAAAAAAAAAGACTATACACAGTCTTTTATAGAAAGAAAATAGGCAATACACATTTTATTCACACTTTACAAAAACTACTGAAATCTACAATACCTTCAGCAAGTCAAGGTCATTAACAGGGAAAAAGATGTCATGTACAATACATAAAAACAACATGGTGTGGAAAGGTGATGTGTATTTACTGTTAAAAAAGGTTTACAATTTTATAGTGGACAAAGTGAGGAACAGATAAGAGCTAAAAACGTGACATCAGTTCATCTCACCTCGAATGCCAACTGATGCGTTTCGACTAGTTATTAAAAATCCAAAAACATGATGCGATAAACCATCAAAGGTTTACAAACTAGTTTGGTCCTGAAGCTCTGAAGGTGTCAAAAAAAAAACACTAACTAGCCCCCGTCCCTGTCCACTTCAACAAAAGGAAGTCAAAGAGGGAAATCTAGACTAATTGGCTTCATTTAGAAGACAAGGAAGAAGAATGCACGACGTGGCACTACACAAGGGAAAAAAACAGGAAGTATGGCTGTACTAGAGCTATTACTCATGGACATTTGAGACAGAGATTATAAAGTCAGCTCAGATTGGAGAGAGAGAGAGAGAGAGAGAAAGAGAGAGAGAGGCATACGGAAAGAAACATGCGTGAAACGAAACATCGTCCGGCGAATGGCGTTTATCAAAACTAGGAAAGATAAGAGAGCCCGACCACAGACGCTGCAGCTATAAAAATAATTTGGATTTGTAATATTACAGACCTGATTTCTTGGTGTAGTACAGTAGTTCAGGGGGAAAAAATAAATGTTCTGTTAAAAAGGATGAGAGGTTGTACAGGTGTTCACAGGTAGTGCAAGATGTAGACGTCTACAACGACACAGCAATGACCGGGGCAGGGAAGAAAAAGGAAATAGAGGGCAAAGGAAGAGGAATGTGTAAAGGAAAAAGGGAAGGCGGTGTTGGGGAACTGATGCTGAGAACTAAACAGGAAGTAAACCTACAACACAAAAACATCACTGAGTGCAAGAGTGTGGGGCAACCTGGAAACAACCTCTTTCAAAAAGAAAAAAAAAAGAAGCTGTTAAATTTGTTCTTGTCTTTAAAAATGCAGTCCCGCTTAAAACAATACAACTTTTATTTTAAAAACTCCGAATCAAAATTATCAGAAGTACAAAAAAGAAAAAAAATGTGTGGCTCATATACAGTCAAGTAAAGATTACAGATTATACGTGTGTGTGTGTGTGTTTATATTTATATACTTGTGTGTAGCGAGGAAAAGAAAAACATTAAACGACTGTGGAAAAAGACTACTGGCCTTAAAATTAAAAGAAAAAAAAAAGACAGTGCTACACACCTTCGAGAAATTACGAGCGGTTTGTGGTAAAAATACGGAATGTTCTCCACTTCCCCACAAAACACAGTGACTGGATGCTGGTTGAATACAGACCCGCTGAAGTCTTCCCCCGGCACCGTGTGCCACTCTCCTCTGCCGCATAGGCTGTGGGAGCGTCCATGTTGACCTCGTGCCCAACGTTTTTATGAAGCCTAACATTTCCGGGTGCATAGCTCGGTCGCAGAAACAAAACGGTTTTAAAAAATTACAATAAAAAAAAAAAAAAAAAAAGAGAAAGTTAATGGGCAACCAGTGATCGAGCTGATGCGTTTAAATTGTTAAAAATTTTTCAAAGCTAATCGATCGATCGCGGTGTTAGTAATCCTTTTTTCAAATAAGTGCACTGGAGGATTTGTCGCATTTCAGCTCGTATTTGAAACGTTTGCCACGGCTTTCGTTTTAAAAGGATTACGCTGTTAAGAATATATATTGCACCGTTTTAGAAGTGAGAGCGTGAGTCACTCCTGGCGTCCCGCGGGACCTTAAAAAAAGACTGGCACCCATATAAGCGACACCGAATCTGCTTTAAAAAGACGTGTACAAGAATGAAAGCTAAAATCTGAGCACGAGTGTTTACAAAAAAGCAGAACCGGATGTGATCTATTGCTTTGTCGGATAGTCCGAGTTTTTTTTTTTTTAACCTGTTTAAGGGCTTTAAAGGAACGAGAAGGTTTAATGCACTTGGGTGAGGATTCAGGAATCATTGCTGGCTTTTAGATTATTAAACATCTGACTGCCAATGGCATTATGACCTCCGTTTCCTTCAGCCCAGACCTCCTGTAAGTGCGTGTGACACGCGCTGACCACAAACCTGACGTGTGCGAGCTAAAATGCAGATAATGCATCCTGATAAGACACCACATACAACCTACAAATTACTTGCGCCTTTTTTCTGTTAAACAAGAACTACAATATTGAAGCGCCATGAAAAATGCATACGACTATAAAACATCGATAAAACAGCTTCTGAGACTAGAACAGAGGAAACCGAGCCTCTTTTAGCGTTCGGAAGTGAATTTAGCTCCGCCGAGTAAACACGGAAAATAAAGACATTCATGGATTTTAAATTTAAAAAAGAAGAAGGAAAAGAAGAAGAAGCATAAAGAAAACGGCGTAGTTTAGAGGTCCGGTCGTTTTCAGTAAGTTGCCAGAAGAACGTGTTGGAGGTTGGAGTGTGTGCGCCCTCCACGTTGGCGTCTTGGGGTTGGGGTCTGACTACCTACGTGCAGGCAGGTGCACACCGTTAATGGGGGGATGCTGGAGCAGAAGCAGCTCCAGCTGTGCAAACAGGGAGAAGTGATCTGATGGGATGTGGGGGTGCGGGCAGCCGCTGACGTTGTTCTCCAGGAGCCAGTCGGGGTCATGGGGGCCCAGGACACCCAAAACGTTTAGCTGAGGCTCAGAGCAGAAGATGTAATCGATTACACCCTATAGAAAAAGAGAAGGATATTATTAGTGGTACATTAGGGATTAAGGTGATAAGACTGCTAAGCGGAAGATGGTAAGGGTTTATTCTTAGCACCACCGGGGTGTCACTATTGGGCCTCTAAAGCAAGGCCCTTAACCCTCAACTCCTTAGTTTTATTACAAATGGGGACAATAGTAAGGTTATGGATAAATGGATAAGGACACCAGAATTGTAAATGTAAGTTAGAGTGACTGGGAAATGATGGACTGCTAATCAGTAGATTGTAGATTTAATTCCCCAAGATCAACAAGCTGCCACTGCTGGGGCCCTGAGTAAGGTCCGTAAACCCCAAAATAGTTTTAAAAAAAAAATTGAATACAAATAAATTCCCTATTAGGTAATAACTAGTTTTGCAATACGGCATCATCACAATGTTAATTATTTTCCCAAGACAGACGTCCTGCTGTGTTACATTCTTTATAACAATACACATCTACATGAGACGTTAATCAACAACTTAAGTATATAGTATAAGTATAAATTCAGTCTGGCTAAATCACATTTCATACTTCTGTGTCATAATTAACTATGCCCCTCCCTTTTTTCCTTACAGTTGCATGTCCCGAGTTTACTGACCTTAAAGTCAAAGGTGTAGTTGGTGTAAGGCATGAGCCCGTTCTCGTAGGCGCTCTTGAGCTTAAAGCCGTGCGTAATCCTGCCATTGGACGAGCTGTTCTTGCCGTTGCAGTTAAAGTTGGTCAGACTGTCGCTGTAGCGCAGCTCTTTAAAGTCTTTGTGTGTGCAGTCCACCCCACCCGTGCTCAGGAATTCCACCACACCTGGAAAAGACACGTTTTTTAAATTTAACACCCACACACCTACACCTCATGGACAGGAAGGTTAAATTGCTGTAATGTAAATGCAAAAGCAGAAAACTGTTATAGCAATGGAATTTTAATAAATTAAAAACCTAAACCATTTAAAACCCAATTCTAACTGATATGGGGGGCTTGGGTAGGCTAGTGTAAAAATCTAGATAATGTAGAGTTATAACTCAAAAAATTAAACACCGCCCGTCAGTGTTTAGCGTGCAGCTCCTGTCAATATTCGGCTCTATTAATGTGCGATCTGTTGAGTTGTTTATGGCCTATATAAACAATTTACTCATTAAGAGATGCTAAGTGAAATACGTGGAGTAAAGACGAACCCGAGTCTGGCAGCGAATTGAGATCAGCACACAGCACCAGAGGGATGGCATTGGTTTCTCCAGATATAGACGAGAGCTTGAGGCTGCGTGAGGCTTTGTCCACAATGTTCTTCACCTCAGACAGGAACATCATTGTTTGTACCAGCTTCACATCAGAGTACTCTGGGTCCCAGTGCATGTGAGCATTGGCCACCAGGAGGAGCTGTTTCTCTAGGCCAAGTAGAGATTTGCCCGCTGGTCACATGGGGGTGGGGGTGGGGGGGTTAAAAAGAAAAATGTTAAAAAAAAAAAAAAAATGAAAAAACAGATTCAGGTTGAATGAATTATTTTACAGAGGCTTACCGGTCATCTCCATCATTTCCCTGCGTAGCTCCAGCAGCACCGCCACGCCGATGTTGTCCTTGGTCATGACGCGATTCAACATTGCTTCCGAGCCCTCCGAGTTAGCCATGGCAAGCTGATTAAACTCCACCGTGTGCTTCTGCACAACACTAAACCTGTAAAAACATACCAGCAACATGGGATTAATCTCTTCAAACCATACAAGGTATTTAATACAGAATGCAAAATGCATCTCAATACATAGAATAACAGGAAATTATTAGGTTTATATTATGAATAAAATACAAAGAAAAACAAATAAGACAGCTATCAAACAGTAAACATACAATTTGATTAACACTCATTCAATTTAACATTTAAAGTATTTGATTCAGCATGCACTCAAGTCAAATCATTTGCATGCTGAATTGAATCAATTCCAGTAAAGTTCAAGAAGCTGTGTATTTTTGTGTTTCCATGTTGCTGTAAACATCTATTTATGTTGAATGTGTGTTTGTGTGTAAGTTGAGGTAGTTCAGTGCTGTGTGTTGAGCAGCCTGATGGCTTCAGGAAAGAAACTGTTACACATTCGGGTTGTGACGGCCTGAATGCTATAATACTTTTTTCCAGATGGCAAGAGTGTGAAAAATGAGGGGTGTGTGGGGTCCGACACAATACTCTTAGCTTTGTGGATGCAGTGTGTGGAGTAAATTATACTGTTATAGAGGGAAGAGAGACTCTCATGATCTTCTCAGCTGTTCTCACTATTCTCTGCAGGGTCTTATGATCTGAAACAGTGCAGTTTCCAAACCAGGCAGTAATGCAGCTTTTCAGAATGCTCTCAATGGTCCCTCTGTAGAACATGGTCAGGATGGGAGGTGGAAGATGGGTTTCCTCAGCCTTTGCAGGAAGTAGAGGTGCTGCTTTTTTTTACTTTTTTACTGTCGAGTGATCAGGTGAGGTTCTCCGCCAGGTAGACACCAAGAAATCTGATGATCTTGACGATATCTACCGAGGATCCATCAATGTTCAGCGGAGAGTGTTTGCTTTTCTGAAGTCAACACTATCTCCTTAGTCTCTGAACGTTGACAAGACAGGTTGTTGGCTCTGCACCAGGCTGTTAGCTGTTGAATCTCCTCTCTGTATGCTGACTCGTAGTTCTTGCTGATGAGACCCACTACGGCCGTGTCATCGCCGAACTTGACGATGTGATTTGAGCTGGGCACTGCCACACAATCATGAGTCAACAGTGTGAACAGCAGTGGGCTGAGAACACGGCCCTGTGGGGCCCCAGTGCCCAGTGTGATGGTGCTAGAGATGCTGCCTCAATCTGGACTGACTGAGGTCTTGCAGTCAATAAGTCCAGGATCCCGTTGCAAATGAAGGTGTTCAGGTCCAGCAGGCTCAGATTGTCGATCAGGTGCTAAGGGATGACTGTGTTGAATTCTGAACTAAAGTCTATGAACAGCATTCATATGTATGTGAATTTATTATCCAGGTGTGTGAGATCGCTAATAGTCCTATAGAGTACATAAAGCGCCGCCTTAGCATTAGCGCTGCGTGGAATGTAAACTCTGACAATGAAAACAGTGGTGAATTTCTTGTGGTAAATAAAATAGCCTGCATCTAACAGTCACAAACTCCGCAAGTGATGAAAAGAAGGTAGAAACAGTCAGACAGTTTTTGCACTATTCAGTGTTAATGTAAAACATCACCCACAGGATTTAAATTCAATACCCAAAAGAATTTGATTGAATTCAGCACCACCCAAGAGATTTGATTCAGCTTAGCAGCTTAGCACATCCCAAGGGTTTTGATTCAATTCTGCACCACCCAAGGGTTTTGATTCAATTCTGATTCTTGCACCACCCAAGGGTTTTGATTCAATTCTGCACCACCAAGGGTTTTGATTCCCAAGGGTTTTGATTCAAGTCTGCACCACCCAAGGGGTTTGATTCAATTCTGCACCACCCAAGGGTTTTGATTCAAGTCTGCACCACCCAAGGGGTTTGATTCAATTCTTCATATCAGAAAAAAAAAAATCCATCCTTTTTTTTGCGGAGCCAGAATTTCTCTTATCTACAGGTTTTGTTTGTTGTGTTTAACAAGGCAAATTTTTGAGAAATAAGTACATACTTTTCGCTCTTGTAGAATATTGCACATCCGTCCACGTGTTTCCTGTCTGACTCGGACATGGTCCTGGCTCTGGATTTTGGACTGAAGAATCCGTCATACCCCTGTGCTTTCAGCTCCACCAGAAAGTAACTAAAATACTGCTCCGTCTCAACTTCCTGTCACCGGTTTAAGAGAACACAATCATTGACATTCAATTAATTACAACTTCACATCATATCATTTTAATCAGATGCTACCTGTAGACTGATGATGTCAGCATTGCAGCTGAGGATTTCCTGCATGATGGCCTTCTTCCTGTACTCCCAGTTTAGAGCCCAGGGAGGGCAGTAACCGTACAGCTGGCGTGTGGCGTACTTATCGCACAGTACGTTGTAGCACATTACTGAGAACACGGCTGTGTGCGGAGAAACAGAGCGGCGTAAAAACAATAGGTCTTTTCTTTTACCCCCGTTCTGCTCACCACCTGCTCAGTTAATGCGTAACCAGTGGCACTGAACATGCAAAGCAGCAAGCAGAATAAACAAACCAAGAAGGCGACATGAGTACCTGCAGGTCT
This sequence comes from Bagarius yarrelli, assembly GCA_005784505.1. Taxonomy (NCBI): domain Eukaryota; kingdom Metazoa; phylum Chordata; class Actinopteri; order Siluriformes; family Sisoridae; genus Bagarius; species Bagarius yarrelli. The sequence goes on from VCAZ01000064.1 coordinate 2,253,047, forward strand.
GACTCTCTCTGGCTCCTGCAATATGATCCACGACCTGGACGGTGGCTGCTCAGTTGCAACTTAAAAAAAAAAAAAAAGAGATGGAGAGAAAAATTAAAAACATAGAAACAAGCAAACTGACAGCATTTATGTGATCTATGTGTGGTTTATGAAAATGTTTTCCAACATACATTTTAAACAACTACCATATTCATTAGAATTAATCAAGGTTTATTTTTATTAATTAAAATCTAGTCTAATTCAGTCTTTAGCATAGCTATTATATCTGCGTTAAACTCTGATCCCTCGTTTGCACCGACGCTTCAGCTACTTTTACCAACATGATGGTGGAAACTAAAAAATTAACAAAAAAATCATTTCTATATATCATTTAATAAGCTGGAGCCATTAAAAGTTGGAAATATTCCCTTTCAGACTTCACTAGATCTTACATGGAGACTAAAATTGTTGATTGTTGACAGAAAAACTTACTGCGTTTAATAGCACCAGCGAGATTGTCCAACAGGTAGTTCAGCAGTCGACGGGTACCGTCCGGTTCCTGGTAAAGGCTCATGAGGTCCTGTGCAAGTGGATTTCCTGTATAAAAGGGGGGGGTTGAGAAGCAGAACGTGTTAAATCATTTTCATCGCCATCTGTATTGTATTAAAGGCTTCAGAATGAATATAAACCACCACTCACCTTTTAACCCCAGTGTTTGTAACTGAAACAGTTTTCCCAATTCGAAAGGTAGAACCCGCAACTGGTTGTTGTGTAAAAGCAGTTCCCTGTAGAGGACACGGAAATATGGACACTTCGAAATAGCACAATGACCTCTTTTGACACATTAAAGGTCACTGTGCTGTAAAAACATTCTGTAGGTTTTAGAACTCAATACAGCTTATACTAAAGGCAGTCGGTTAAAACGACAGGTTTTGGAATGTTCCGAAAACATTTACTTATACTAACGAGCACGGGACTGCAACGTTTACTCGGCAGAATATAAAGTGTTCAGTGAATTGTGAAATTACAGTCCTGGAGTAGATGTCTGTAAACACCACAGGGGTGCTGAAGACTCACATCTGATTGTTCCAAGAGCGTTAAGAATTTTTCTGTGGCAATTAAAAAGAATTGTTTGCTGCGGTATAAGAGGAAAAAAACATCATCCCACAACTTGGTTTTGGACTGTTCTACTTTATGGCGCAATAGCGTGGATAATCGCAGCGTCAGCAAAAAAAGACTGACGCCTGCTTCTATATCACTGTCTGCTTAGCCCTGACCACCGATTGGTACATGCACATGATGGGTACATTTTTTAAAGGCACAACTGTTAGCCAATTATACGAGTGGACGTGTACTTGCGAGACAACTTCAAACCTATTTAAACCAAGTGTTCTGATGAAGAGGTTGAACATAGACCAGAAAATAAACTATTACTTCTACATGATGATGTTTTTTGATGTAATAACAGTCTTGATAACATATAAGTAGACTGCAGAGAACAATACAAATTAAACAACCGTGTTAGTTCATGTTCCTTTCAAGGTTAAAATACTGGATGCTTTTATCATTAATCTATTAATTGATCTTTTTCTTACCTTCACCTGAATGGTCAGAGGTGCAAACACAGCTATGTCAGTATTTCCAGATTCAAACTATTCTTTTTATAATAACTACGTGTTTTCTAAGACGACATTTATTTAACTAATAGAAGAAGAATATAAGATGAATGTTAGTTACCGGTTGTTTTTTGATAACATAGTATGGTTGTCTTGATGGTCTACCTTTTTAAAAAATGATAAAAAATTGTGTCTCTGCCAGAAAATTATTAAATAAATTAAATTATTAAATTGTTAAAGATAATCCTGCATGTTCTCTGAACTTGAATAAGAACGCCGTCTTTACGGCCTGGCTTACCTGAGAGACACCATGTTGCCGAGCTCAGCTGGCAAACTCCTGATCTTATTGGACGACAGGTCCAGGTACACAAGGTTGTGTAGCTTGGCAATGTCAGGAGGGATCCGTGACAGAGAGTTGTCACTGAGGTGCAAAGCGGTGAGGTGGGTGAGCGACCACAGGGCCGAGCTTAGACTCCGCACTTTACCTGCGTCACAAGGAAAAAAATTTTTACGGTCAAAACTGACTGAACACGGCATGCAGCCTCCTGCTAATAAAGTGACTTGCGGCTGTAGGTATCACTAAGCATCAGTATGTGGTTTAATAGTGTGTCCTATCATACATTTATTTGCTTAAAATACATGGCAACCTGATTGAAAGGCTGCCAAGTAAACACGGATGTTGCAGCCAGAAATAGGTTTAAAAAATAATTTAAGCTAATTTTATTTTCGGAAAATTAGAATCATGTATAAATTCTAGAATAACAGTAGGGATGAGTTGTTTTTTTTTTTTATCAAAATCTGATGACGATGGCTAGACTGTGAAAGGTGTATAATAGAAAATGTTTGACATTAATTTGATGTCAGCATTCTGTCCAACCCTCTCTGCAAACTACAAGACAAACCAACACCCACCGCTTATCTCCAGCTCAGCCCAGTGAGACTTTTTCCCACTTGCTGCCTCTTCACTGGTCATCAGCGTGTACATCCGCCGGGGATCCGGCGGCTCATATTTCTCCTTGGGCATCCCTGGACCACTGCCGTGAAAAAAACATATATTTATACTAAAGAGCACAGGGCCATGTTGTTTACTTGTCAGAAAGTAAAGTTAAAGAGCCGTGTTGTTGATAGGAAGACTGGGAAGACCCGGGTTCAAGCCACACTGCCGCCAGTCTGACACTGTTGGGTTCCTGAGCGAGACTCTTAACCCTTTCTGCTCCAGGGTCGCTGTATCATACCGTATTTTACTTATACTACATTATTCTTCTACTTTCCTTGGCGTTAAATTTTATGACAAAATTCTTAAGTCATAATTTGTATAGTTTTTACTTAGACAGACATTTTTTAAATGCAATGATCCTATAAATCACTGGGAATAAAATACTGGGCTTGGGTTTTTTTTGTTTGTTTGTTTGTTTGTTTATTTTTTAAATAAAAGTGAATTATTAATTATAAAATCATTTTAAAAAGCTTAAAACATTTCATAATAAAAACAAAAAACACTTCACGGAAAATTATTCTGTATTCTTTGAAAGTTATCATAATTTTATCAGACAAACTAGTTTATTACATTTTGGAAACGATATATTTAAATGCTTATGAATGGTTAGAATATTTATTTTGTCTAATTTTATTTTTTAAACTGTTTGGAAATCAATCATCCTAAGAAGGAATCAGAACCTGAGGTGACTGAGAACACAAACAGCTGTTTACTTCGCGCAGCTAATATTAAATATTTATCTAAAACATTTTTATTCTTTATACGTTACATAAAACATATTATATAGCTGAAAAAATAATTATACCATAAAAACAATTTACTTTTTTTTTTTTTTAGCTTAATGGTTGTTACGTAATTTGCTCATCTTTAGCATGCTAGCGTTGCGTCTAATGAAGCTGCTAGCATCCCAGAGTCAACACTAATGCTAAGCTAATGCTAGAAAAACGAGTCGAATCAATTCGAAACACGGGAACAAATTTCAGATTTATGTTGATAACTATGTGAAATAAACCATCGAATGCATACCATCTAGTCGCATATTATATTTCTGTAGTAAATGTGGTGCGGAAGGTTTTGCGAGTTTGCAAGTTAGCCACATCAACACGACGATTAGCCAACTACTAGCATGGCTAACTATTTCCGGAACTAGCTACGAAATGATAAACACATTACACCTGAATTCACCAGTTTGTTATTAGTATTAGTAGTATTGTTATTAAAATCTGTGATTTATAAATGTGTGGAAATGATCTAGTCTTTCTTTGGTTATGAACACAAAGAGCTAGTTCCATATGTAGCTAAATAGCAAGATCACAAATCGGGTTGTTAAATATTTTTTAGCGTGTTTATTATTTACCTTTAAAAGCATACCAATCCCCTGCAGTGAGTGAGCTCTGGGTCCGGGTTTGGGCTCGGTGTGAACTCGGGTTTGTTCCGCTGTTGGATTAAAAATACAGTAAGCAAAGCAGCATGATGGCGTGTGTGTGTGTGCTGATACTTCTGCCTACATGGCACTAAAGGAAGGGAAGCTTGCCTTAATTGAGCCCAATTCACCCAGGTGCATCATCATCATCATCATCACCACCATCCTCCTCCTCCATATTATCATCTCTCTGGAACTGCTGCACATTTCCAACTCTGAGCACTGATTTTTATTTTTTGAAATGCATAAATCCACTCTGTTTATCCACACAGGTTACATAACACAGGGGTTCCTGAACCTTTCAGCACAAACCTGATCAGAGCTTTAAGGTCTGTAACTGAGAAACGAGACAATCATAAGGAACCAGACAATCATCAAACTATTCAGATACAATATTAAGCACAGTTTATATATAAAATATTTCTTAAAACTCTTTATGTTCACCTAAAAAACCAAAAGAAGATCTGAAGCAGAAAATCTAGAGAATATATATTTTAAGTGAGATGATAGGCCACTGTGTAACTGTAAATATCTTTGTCACATACACTTAACAGCACAGTGAAATTTGTTTCTTTACATATCCCATCTTAGAAGGTTACGGGTCAGAGCACAGGGTCAGCCGTGATACAGCGCACCTGAAGCAGGAAGGGTTAAGGGTCTTGCTTAAAGACCTAACAGTGGCTGAATGGTGATGGTGGGGCTTGAACACAGGTCTTCCAATTAACAACTTAGCACATAGCCATTTAGCCACCACAGCCTCCACACAGACTAGTTTACACCAGGGCTATTTGATCAGTCCACCTACTGGCATGTGGGAGAAATCTGGAGAAACCCTGGGGATACAAACACTGCCTAGACAGTAACCTGTGCTTATAACCGAACCAGGTACAGTGAGCCATAAACGCTTCTTATTTTGCCTTAAGGATTTAAAGTGAGCAGCTTTTTATCGTCACTCTAATTTCCAGAAACTTTTTTCATTGAAAAGCTGGAAATCAGGCAGGAATACACAAAGCAACTTGCGTACATTTCGCTACTATTACAAAAACACTAATGTGGTAGCTAAGTGGTTGCAGAGTTGGAGCATAATCAGAAGATTGTGGGTTCAATTCCCAACCTCACCAGGCTGCCACTGATGGGCCCCAGATCAAGGCCCTATAAACTTCAACTGCTTATTTGGTTTTTAAAAAAAAAGATGCATGTAAGTCACTATAGATAAGGACGTATGCTGTCAATGTAAATGTTTTTTAGTAGGTGAAGTGCAGTCAGTAAAGCTGATGTTTTATGAGAAAATTGTACAAAAAGTATTTCTACACTCAGTTTATTTCATTGAAATTTTTACTCCCTTGATGATCTCTGCACAAAACCAACTCATTTCAGTTAACTTACAATTTAAACGAACAATGAGCATCACAAAGGAATATTTCATATAAAGGTCATTAAAGTTTGAATAAAAAATTTTCTCATATGTACAGGTTGATTTGTGGTTCGTTATTGCGGACAGATACTCAGTAAGTGTTTCTGCAGCTGCGATAATGACTCCTGAATTTGGACAGGTAGATCGTGTCCGAGGTCTTCGACGGCACGGGACAGGAACGCATTGGCTGCTTCCTGGACTGCAGCTCGGGTCACCTGGTCGTTCTGGGTCCACATGAGAGGACGGGCCACCTTAAAACGCTCTGTAATGGAGTAGCGAAGATGACCTGATGGACAGAAATAAGACCTTTACACTTCTGAATTACATTTTAACGTTCCAGAAAGAGTTTGCTGAATGTACAAGAAAAGGAAAGGATTTTGTTTTGTACCTGTTATTACTTCCTGATAGCTGAGCATGAGCATCCAGGCCAGCTGCAATAGCTCATCCCACCTTTTCCATCTCTCTGGGCCATCCTGTAAAAGAAAATAAACAAACATGTTCAGAGCACAACATAGAAAATTAAAGTATATGAACTAAATCATATACAGCTCTTACCGACGGGTCTGGCGCCAGTGTAGATGTGTGCAGAAAGTGCAGCAGCAGGTTGAATGACATGGGCAACACTCGCTGCTGAGAGCAGGACTGATTCAGCAACAGCTGCACCAACTTACACCTTAGCAGGTTACTCTGCAAAGTGCTCAACAACAAGAATCTAACAAACAAAAAGGTGTGATTTAATGACATCCTATAAACTCTTAAATCCTATAAGCGCGTTAAGACTTGCCATAGAACAATTCAGTTAGTATTTTGACATGCTGTGCTGTTGTTCTTTTGCACCTCAGTTTACTTCATTAAATAAACATGCATGTACAGCAAATGTCTGGCTTGTGACTTCCCCACATGCTCAGGGTGGTAGCACACAGAATGCGATTGTGTCATAGAAAAGGGGAACCAGGGACTTTAAATCTATAGAACGTGTATGCAAAGATGTGAGGTATTTTTAGTGGGTTTTTTCTGTAAATGCATTTTATGCCAACTCATTAGAGGGTAAAATAAACAACACATCAGGAGAAAGTTTTAGGCTTTAACCGAAAGTCTGCAAAGAGAATTATTGCATATCATTCTATAATGAATGTATAAAACTAAAATAGGCCTTGATTGATTGGCTTCCAGGCACATAACATTAATTTAATAACTAAAAAGGTTTTTTGAGAAAGATATGGTTAAGAAAACAAAAGGCATTTATTTCACCAATCCTGTAATTCCCCTTTGGAATTTGACTTTGGGTTTATTATATCATTAAAAATGCTGAACAGATTGAAATAACTTTTCAAGTTACTACTTCTAAGAATGTCTTTTCTTTATTTCTTCTGTTTATGAATCAATTAAGTTCTTCGACCTGATGTAGTTGTTGATGACAGCAAACCTGGCACTTAGATTTGCCTTCGGTTTCTTGTTGTTGTTTTTTTTTACCTGAGCCTTCTGCACGGTGCCATGCTGTTAAGGCTGTTATACAGCTCCTGAGAGAGCTTACTGGAGCTGCAAGTGGGTCTAAGGTCCACCTCCATGGCCAATAACAGCATCCTCTGTAGAATTAGCAGCATCCTGCAGCCATAATAACACACATGAGGTAACACACACTCATTTAATACTCACTATCATTTAATACTCATGTCATAAACACGTGCATTACAGTAGTGGTTTTAGGATCAGCATTTGTGCCACCTTAGTTTGGACCAGTCTAGAGTGACTGAACTGGAAGTTTGAAAATTGATGACATACAAAACTGTTGCTTTACCCCAGCAGTTCCCTATCTGGCATGCCACGCCGAACCGCCTGTAAGTATTTAGCATGCTCTTTCTCTAGCTGTCAACACTGCACCGTGTGACGCTCCCCTTAATATTCTGCTTTAGTGATGTGCGGTCTGTTAAGTAGCTTATGACCCATACCTATCACTAAGTAACTTTTGGCTGTCTCTAAAATTAAAACATGGCATAAACAGACAGATTTAGTGACACAAACATCTGGTACAATGTTTTGCTTTACAAGGGGTCTAGTTTAAAGGTAACAATTGGTAAGCAAATATTTTTGTACAGTCTGTTTAGGGAATTAATTTGTCACACATCATGAGGTCAGAATTGTGGGAAGGACAGAGCAAATCCAGGAACAGTATACATAAGGCAGGAAGGAATTATAACACACATTTACGGCATTTATAACACACACAGACATTCTTATTTAGAGCGACTTGCATTGCCCAGTGGTCGAAACCTAGTTGGAAATCAAACCCACAATCTTTCGGTTAGCAGTCCAATGCCTTTACCACTAGGCTACCAACTCCCATACACACACGCACAAAAGCACCGACACACTTTTATTTAAGCTGCAGTAATATTTCATGGCATGCAAGGCCCTTAACCATCAAGTGCTCAGTTGGATAAAAAAAAAAAATAAGGAAAATTTGCTCTGAATAAGGGCTTCTGCCAAATGCCAGAAATGTAAATGTAAAAGTTCAGACTGTTTTAATAACTATGTCATTTTTATGACAATGCAAGTCCTATGTTTTAGCACATGAATAACACATTCATAACAATAGTTTTATGAAATAACATACCTAAGACAGCAGTTCCGCTCACTATTTTGCATTTTTTCATTCTCAGAAGATTGTTTAGCTGCATCTACTAACCAGATCAAAAGTTCCCTGAAAGGAAGAAGGTTACAAAAACTACTACTTACTAATCATGTTGCACTGTAATGACCTAAAGCACTTTTAAAATAACAGTGTGTCTTACTCACCTGACCTGTCTGAATCTATAATCGCATGAAAGCATTTCGTTAGCGACTGAGAGGTGAAGCTGCAGCATAGGAAGCTTGACATAAAAGTCGTCTTCCAGAACCTGCAGCACATACTGAAAAAGAAGACAGCGCACCTCGCAGTGCAGCTTCCTTGCCCTGTCCTAACACACACACACGACAAAGTCCAAAGTGTTACAGAAAAAAAGACAAAAAATTACACAGAATCTGTGACATGGTAGCATTTGGGTGTTTCCCACCTGTTCAGACATGATGGACGATATCAACTCCCAGTCCCATGAGATCGTGGATTTGTCTGCAGGGCGGTATCTGGAGAAGATTTGTTGTTAATATTATATCAAATTTAATGTAGACATGCACAGTGCATAGTGCATAGTGCTACTAGAAAAAGTATTTGCCATAGTGCTTGCATTTATTGGATGTTACATTACATTTATAAATACGTTTAATATATGGCTACATGTTCTATACACTATAATGCCAAAAGCTTGTGGACACCTGAGCATCATAAATATGTGATTTTCAGCAACTTTTTCTCTCCATTCTGCTGTTAGATAAAACTCATACACTCTTCTTCCTCCTCTTTTCGGCTGTTCCCTTTTAGGGGTCGCCACAGCGAATCATCTGTCTCCACCTAACCCTATTCTCTGCATCCTCTTCACTCACACCCACTAACTTCATGTCCTTGTTTATCGCATCCAAATACCTCCTCTTTGGTCTTCCTCTTTGCCTTCTGCCTAGCAGTTTCATTCCTAACATCCTCCTACCAATATATTCGCTATCCCTCCTCTGTACATGTCCAAACCACCTTAAGCTGGCTTTCTTGACTTTTTCCCCAAAACCTCTAACATGAGCCGTCCCCCTGATGAACTCGTTCCTAATCTCGTCCAACCTCGTCACTCCCAAAGAAAACCTCAACATCTTCAGCTCTGCTACTTAAAGCTCTGCCACCTGTCTCTTTCTCAGCGCCACTGTCTCTAAACCATACATCATAGCTGGTCTCACCACTGTCTTGTACACCTTCCCCTTGTTTTCCCTTGTTACCTCTTTCACACATTCTCCATTGCTCTGGACTGTCGACCCCAAGTACTTAAACTCCTGTACCTTCTTCACCTCTTCACCCTGTAATCTCACTGTTCCACTTCCCTCCCTTTTATTCAAATACATGTACTCTGTTTTGCTATGACTGACTTTCATTGCTCTTCTCTCCAGAGCAAACCTCCACCTCTCCAGGTTTTCCTCCACCTGCTCCTTGCTTTCACTACAGATCACAATGTCATTTGCAAACATCATTGTCCAAGGAGATTCCTGTCTCACCTCATCTGTCAAACAATCCATCACCACAGCAAACAAAAGGGGCTCAGAGCTGATCCCTGATGAAATCCCACCTCCACTTTGAACTCCTCTGTCTGACCTACTGCACACCTCACCACTGTCCTGCTCCTCTTATACATATCCTGCATCACCCTGACATACTTCTCTGCTATTCCTGACTTCCTCATACAATAATTCCTGACTTCCTCATACAGTTCTTCCACTCTAGAGTTCTTCCACTCTAAAACAACCAGAATACAGCATGTCCTCATGGAGATCAGGGTTTTTGCACAGGGACATAGTCATGCTGGAAGCAGGTTTAAGTCTATTAGTTCAATTAGAGGAATAATGGAATGCTACAACATACAAAGACGTTCTAGACACCTTTGTGCTTCTAAATTTTTAGCAACGTTTTAAAGAGAAATCACATTTGGATCTGATGGTGCCCATTTTTTTAAAATAGTGTATGTTATAAGGCCAAATTGTAACTATGACAACAAGAAAATTAATACAAGGGCTTCAGTATAAATTTAATTTCTTTTTTTTTAAACAAACTTTAATATAATTTGAGTATTTTAAACTACTGCCAGAGCTGCTGTTATAAAACATTAATCAATAATTCTGACCAATGAGAAATGAGAATTCAGCAGCACTGTGGTATCAGCTCTGAGTTGTTTTTTTTTCTATTAAAAAATAGGTGTGGGAAAAATTATTTACTTACAAAAACTATATTACAAATTAAATGAATAATTAACAGGGGAAAGTATTTATCACTTGGAAGCAGAAAGTGGTATCTTAAAGGGTAATGTTTTGGACTGCTAATCAAAAGGTTATGGGTTCAATTCCCTAGACCACCAATGATGCTACAATTGGGCCCCTGACTAAGGCCCTTAATTATCAACTGCTGAGTTGTATTTCAAAAATAGGTACATGTAACTGCCAAATGCAAGAAATGTAACTGGAATGTAGTACAGACAATTAATTATATTTAAGTATTCGACAAAAGACCTGGAAAATTCATGGAATTTTGAAACAGAAATTTCCAGGCCTACTAAAGTTTTTGGAAAATAAATAAATCCACAAATGTTTGGAAAAATCTCTAATCTATATTAAAATATATTTTGATTAATAATATTGGTTAAATTTTAATAGTTCTATTTTGTATTATAAACTACAGCTTGCCTTTTTTTAGTTATATATATATTTAGAGACATTTTATCAACATTAGGTCATAAATATTTACCTTATATTCATGAAAAAGTCGAGGAATTTTATTAGTAAAAATGTGTACAAACGCTGGATCCTTTATGAGCACCACAACAATTGAATAAAGTCAAGTGATCTTATTGCCAGACATTGACTAAACACATCTCATAGTCTTTAAAACGCTCATATTGACAGCCAACATTTAATTTGATGCATTATAGTAGTGGTTCCCAACCGGGGGGTCTCGACTAAAAAGGGGGCCTCAGAGAGCTCTGTGGGTGGGTCGCATTATATTTCGAGTGTTGAGCAGTGAGCATTGAGGAAAAGGATCATATTGCATTAGCTAATTTTATCATCCCCTGCTTGACCAAAAAAATTTACACAAAAAAATTCTCACTGATTTGCTGAATGACGCAGTAATACAGGACCCAGGTGAGGAAGCTCCCACTAATTCGGGTTGCAGTGCTAGCAATACTGGAAACACAAAAGGCAGGTAATACCAAGAGCGATAGTATCATTGAATGTGAAGGGGGGCCCCCCAAAATAAAACAAAATAGGTTGGGAACCACTGTGTCATAGCATCTATAACATTGTAATGATGACGATCACCATCAGGTCGTGACTCACTTCTGCGTCCTCATCAGCAGGTTGTAGGCCTCCAGTGCCAGCACCCGAGTACACTGCGGTTCCAGCAGGATTCGTCTCAAGAGGTGAGCCGTGATATCAACAGGAGGGTAATAACAGGGTTGTATTAGGTCGGAGAGAAGCTGCAAGGTGCCCTCTGTATAGTTCTCGTCGATAGTGCTATAGACCAGACTCAGACTCAGTCTGCACAGAGGCTCCGGCATGCCAAATTCATTGTCCTCCTCTTTCACGTTGTGCTAATAAGAAAAAGACACGGATTAGGTGTAATCTTATTGAAGAACCTATGTGTATGTTTATTTTTAAGTTGAGCAGAAAACGGATTTAAACTTGTTGAGCCCTAAACGTTTATTGGCTTGGTGCCTGCTTGTTACAGTTAATGTTTTGAAACACTATGTTAAAAGTAAGTTAACCCAATCCTGTTTTAAGGAGGCATGTGACTGTTTAAAGGTTTGATCTGTGTCTAAAATAAATAGATTTTAATGAAATAAATTGTCATTTCTTTTCATTAAAATCACAATTTTTGAACTGATGTTCACCGTCCATCAATAGCATTTTTACTGATTTACAGACTCAAATTAACTAAATCGTCCCGAGAAGCATGAATCGAATCAAATCGAAATGGAACATCTGAATTGATAACCAGTCCTAGTTTTGAGTCTGTCTAACTAAAGTCTACCTTTAGTCTAACTCTAACCCACCAAACCCTACAGAATTGGTCTTCTCTTCCACATCAACATTTGCTAGATTATGCATAACTCCACCTCATGGACTTCAAGGGTATTTAGCAGCCAGGTAAAAAAAACAGCACAAAGAGTGTCAGCAGGTAAGTAAAAAAACTAACTAGCAATCAAATTGGCAAAAATTCTGTCTTATACACATCAATACATATGACATAATCATAAACACTTCAGCATAACTATGGTTTTGTTAAATTATTAAATCAATGTCTTTTGTTTTCTTTGTCATTATTTATTACCTTTGAGCCTTGTTAAATGTTTACTGAAATCTAGAGAACCTCTAAAAAATCCTCTGTGACCAGCTGGACAGCAACATACATTTTTAAGAAATAAGCAAAGGAGACATTTACCAAATCCTGATCTTGTGCCCCTAATAAATATTTCAGCTTTCTGAACTGCACCAGAGAAATCTGTTGTTTGTTCTCTCTACAGGGCTCATCTGAGAGATTGTCTGCATCCGTGCTGCTCGCCTTTAACACCAAAGCAGAATCTCCAATACCCAAAGGCATGTGTGGTGGTGGACTGAGAGTGTAAGGTGAGTTTACAGCACTGATGGGTGGACTCTTCATGTCCAAATCAGATTCTGAAAAATCACCGGCAAGGAGTTCTGTAGACATAGGACCGGCGGTTTGGGGAGTCCGGTCTGTTGTAGGCAGCACCTGAGGTTCAGGCTGAAAGTTTGTTTGAGTCTGTGGATGAGGTGATAAGGCGTGTGTGAGGGGTTCTTTGTGTGGTGCCACACATTTGAAGAGCTCAAACGGTGATTTGGTTTTATCAAAGCCACTTAATGTGTATTTATGGTCCTGGACATTGTCACAAAAAATAAGCGATTCGTCAGAGAACACGGCTTCGTCGATTTCGCTCGGGCAGTAGTATGAATTCTCCGAGCTAATAGGGGAAAACTCTACGTTTGAGCAATTGTGTGAAGAGTCCAAGCTCTCTTCGAGGTCAACATTCTTTTTAGCTAGTGGTGACGTAGATATTTTCTGAACTTCGAATAACTCCAGGATTCCTTCTGAATTCTCACTAGAATCTTTTGGGCTGCTAGCTTGTAAACGTGACTGTATGCCTTTTTGTTGGTTTCTGTTAGAGTTTTCCTGGTAACATGACGCAGGATCAGGAGATTGGACGCCATTACCATCACCCAAACAAATCACGTTCTCATCAAAGTTTACGGCATACGATGGCAGGTGATTTTTTCTGCGTGTTTTGGCAAGTTGCCTCACACGTGATTTAGGCTTGTTATTCAGATTGATGATTTCTATAGTGCAAGGTTTTCTGTCTGTTGAAAAGTGGTGCTCTGATATATCGATAAGAACCTAAGATAAACAAGAAGACAAATACAATTTAAATGTCATTAGTAGCAGTATTTTAAAACTATATTTTATAGCAATCTTTTACACATCAAATAGTATGTGTAAATGAATCACGGCAGGAACTGAAGTAACGATTAAGGAACTGAAGAATTGTCAGACTGCAAGTGTTATAGAACTGGTTTTCAGGATTTACTAAGAACATGTTTTGCAAAGAATTAGGAAAAATCACATTGCCCGAGTTAATGCACATCTTTCATTTTCATATCTTCCTTACATTCCAAACTAGCGTTTGTGAAAATGCCATATCTTCTTTTTAACTGGCATATTTTCATGTTAATTTCCACATATTCCGCTTTTCCAAATTTCGTATATTCAAATCAGGAGAGCGGTGTGGGGGGTGGGGTGAAGGTTTGATTTAGCTCACTCTAAGAGCCCACAAACTTTGGAGGCCCCAGAGATCTTTTGAGTCTGGCAAGGGGCCTAAACTCCTATTTTTTCATAGGGCGTAAAATTGATAGCGACCCCCTGATTCCTGTTAATTCTCATACATTCCCGTTTATTACCATATATTCCCTTAATTCGTATACATTCCTCTTAATTCCCATATATTTCCTTAATTTCCATATATTCCCTTAATTCCCATACATTCCCGTTTATTACCATATATTTCCTTAATTCGTATACATTCCTCTTAATTCCCTATATTCCCTAATTCCCATATATTCCCTATATTCCCATAATTCCCATTCCCATATTCCCTTAATTCCCATACATTCCAGTTTATTCCCATATATTCCCTTAATTCGTATACATTCCTCTTAATTCCCATATATTCCCTTAATTCCCATACATTCCCATATATTCCCTTAATTCCCATACATTCCACTTTATTACCATATATTCCCTTAATTCGTATACATTCCTCTTAATTCCCATATATTCCCTTAATTCCCATATATTCCCTTAATTCCCATACATTCCAGTTTATTCCCATATATTCCACTTAATTCCCATATATTCCCTTAATTCCCATATATTCCCTTAATTCGTATACATTCCTCTTAGTTACCATATACTCCCTATATTCCCTTAATTCCCATATATTCCCCCCTTAATTCCCATATATTCATGGAGAGGTTCCAGCCTTAAAGATTGGAATAATTTGCAAGGGTTTTAAATGAGCTCGCGGGCTGTTGTCTTGTGAGTTTATTTGCGCTCGGATCCTTTTGCATTGATTTGCTGCTATAGAAAATTCCCAAAAATTTTGCAAGCCTAATTCTAACACCCCACTTAATTCATAATGGGTAAATCCACAAGAGGGCAGTAAGTAAAAGCATTTAAAATGTGAATAGGAAAATTATTAACCCTAGTAAATAGGTTTGGAAATTCAGTGAAGAATGCAAATGAGACAGTATGTAAGAACGTCAAGAAAATGGGACAGTAATGTAGGGGTTGGGAGTAGTAAATAAATATGTGCATGGGAAATTAGTAAAATGAGCAGTAAATACAGGGGCACTTAGTAAAGAGGCAGTTAAAGGGGAAAGCAGTTAAGTAGGCACTTAATTAAAGAGAGGCACTATTTTTAGAGGGGCAGTTAATAAGTAAGGCAGTCTGTAAACAGGACAATTTTAAAGGAAGAGCAATTAGGAAAAGGGGCAGTGAATAAAGAAGGCATTAAATAAAGGGACGGTAATAAAAGGGGAGAGTGGGACAAAACCAGTGGTGAAAAGAAGAGTTAGGTTAAGTGTTAGTGTTTGTTTCATTAAGGGTTTGAATTATTGATGGCACAACAGCTGTGCTGGCTGCATGTTAGTAAAACCTCCGGGAAGGTGGCAACCCATGAATAGAAATAATTACCAAAACTATTCCATTTGTTTGTGCTGGTTTGGTTTTTAAGATATTTTAAGATATTTTTTTTTTCACAGTGTGACGTCACTTTCCACCCCATGTTGCCCAAATGTGGGGTGCCAACTTTCCGGAGGTGTTGAAAAACTTAAATAATCTTCATATATAACATTTTAAATATTCATAAAAACGAAGTAAAGTGTGATATTCAGGATCAGTCTTTATTTAATACAATATACAACTATTTTCGTAATTATTTACTGATGATTAATAAACACAAGTAGAGAAACAGATGAATATAATGATAGACTAAAAAATTAGGAATATAAACAGTACAAAGGAGGAAAATATATAACACGTGTTTGGGCAAGCAAGCAGGTGGCTAAAATTATACACATCTTATTTAGGGTTGTTTATGGGTTTTTTCTTTGTATTAGACACAAGCAAATATCTAAACCCAATAAACATTTAAATTGAATCAAAAACAAAAGGTTTATTTTTGTGTAAAGACAACAGAATATTGAGACTTACAGGAGTAACAGGCAGAAGTTTAGCTCTGTTAAACGGTATGCCATCGTAGCCGTCATCTTTATAACTGCTTACAAACTCCACATCCGAGTCCTTATCACTTCCAGAACTGAGCGAAATAACATCAGTCATGATGTTCATTCACAGTCCCGGTATCTGATTTAACCATTGAGCCCAAAAAGTACTAAAATAGAAAGTTAAAATAAAAGCGGTCTGAAATCATGGTTAGCTGGGAGGCTAAAAACAAACGGAAGTATACAAAAAAACACTCCACACTCACACCTTTCCAGAGCTTGCTGCTAACTCGGTGGGTTAGCTAAATAAAAAACCGAATATGTCCGAGTGGTGATGCATAGATACACGAAATAAAGTATAAGCACGTTTTAAAATATGTATCTAAAATGATAAACGACGGCACTTTATTAGAGAGCGACGATAAGAAGATGAGCTCACTAGCTAAAGGGAGAAGCTTTCAGAAGTGAAACTAAAAGCGGTAGCGAGATAGACCGAGTAATTAATTAATTATTAACAGGGGAAAAAACAAATAAATAAAACGTTAACATACATTCTTTTTAAACAAGGTTATCAAGTGCTATTTTAATTAACTGGTTTTAACAAAAATGCAGTTTTATAACCGATGTGAATGTATGTATACGGGAATGTTCAGGGTTAAGCATGTGGATGGGGATGTAGCTCAGTGGTAGAGCGCATGCTTTGCATGTATGAGGCCCCGGGTTCAATCCCCGGCATCTCCAGCCCAATTTTTTTTATTACCTAATAAAAATACACCTTTTTATTAGAAAAATTAAACTTTAGTTTTCACACTGATGAATTTTCTCAGCCCAACTTTAATCTGGGTTCTGAATTTACAGCCTTCTGCTGCTGCTGTTACTCCCCAGTGCAGGGGAAGAAATCACTTAGACACACAGGTTTAAAGGAAAATTCTCATATTTAATGCTTAACAGAGTCAATAATAATTAGTAAAATTAATTATTAGATAATAAAGAATAAAGGTTAGAATAAACCAGTCCTGTAATATGACACTCTCAGCTTGACAGATGAAGAAAAATGGAAATGGTGCCATGGAGTTAAAAGTGTGACCGTAACCCTCATGGTGTTCGATTTTTTATTCCATGCTTTATTAACAGTTAAATTAGAAGAAAAAACAGTTAAATAAGAATAACAAAAGTTACATGGTTGACAGGAAGACAATTAAAAGGTGAGTGTTTGTGTGTGTATGAAGAAAAGTCACGAAGAAGGTTAAACAAACATGCTTAATAAATAAATCCTAATATTTACCACATACACTATACTGCATCTATTGAACCACAAAAAATATTTCCCTAAGCATAGCGTATTTATGTAGTTATGTTAATTGCCCTCAGTGTACTTAACAAATGGCATTCCTTGTTTTGCAAATTCTCATATGTAAACTCAGACTTAGACTTTATATAATAATTCGAAATGTAATATCTAATTGGTTGCAGTTGTTTTATTTTAACGTATCTACATCACTTGTGTGTTAAGTACCAACAAATAATCTTACCAAAATATTTACTTTTTTTGCATAGATTGATATTTGGAGGCTAGTTATAGTTATAGTATAATTCTAGTTATAGTTATGGATGCAGAAATATTTCATGAATTATTTCACAATACATTTTTTAAGGTTGCATCTGTCTATTATATTATGATGTGATTTTTTATCAGATCTCCAACGAAAAAGAAAAAGCAAGTTTAAATCAGGTTTAGGTTGCAGCTGTTCTCTTATGTATAAGGCTAACGTACAAGTAATGCATTGAATTGCCCTTCCATCAAAGTTGCCTTTATTCATTTAGAAAAATAAACAGCATTTTCAGTTGAGGTTTTGGACTTAGTGATATATATTAATGTTGTAGAGCAATAAAAAGTTTACCAGTCTTTAAACTTTTTTATTACTGTATCTACAAAAGACTATTTAAAAAAAGTTAAACATTTAAATTAATGTTTAGAATAATATGGTGAAAGTTAAATAATAATACATTACTTAGTTATTTATTTCACCAGGAAAATATCATATACAAACAAATTGGGCTCCTTGTGAACCAAAATTTTGAAAACCACATTTTATAAACGATTTTAAAGTATATAGAAACCTGAAACAAAAGAACATGTAATGCTTTAAAAACATCTGAATGTTTGTAATGATATATCATTATTTTACCTAAAAATATTAATGTAGTTATGTAATTCTGCCTGTTCTTGTGGCATTAGATTAATTAACAGGAAATCTCATTATATCAATGATTATAGGGTTATTATTTAAAACCGATTTTTAAAATACAGTTTTAAATAATGTGGAGCATCAACCATACACCAAACTTTTACAACTTAGATGTAATTTCACTGTATTTATAAAGCTTGGTTTATTTTATTTAGAAACAATATTGAAGCACTGGGAAGACCAACAAATTCAAAAAAAATCTCTCTGAAATGTTGGTCATTTTGTGGTGGAAAAGTACAGCTACAGCAGGGCTGGCCCAAGCAGAATTTTATTTTGGGGCCCCTTTGGCTTTGTCAATTATTGTCAATCCTATAAATTTACCACACTCATTATCAATTTTATTTGTTGTAGGTGTGTTGCTTACACTAATGTTATGTATTCTGTTAACATAATTTTGCGTTGTTTTTTTTTTTTAAATTTAATGTGGCATTTTTGCATAATTATAATTATCATCATTATAATATAAAAAAAAAAAGAAAAGTAATTTCCTGTAATTTTGGGGCCCCCTGGTGGACCTCAAAACATCTAATAATATTCAGTGTTGTGTCTGGAGCCATTTACTTAGAGCTCTTGCGAAAAAAGAGCTAATGATCAAGTCTTTTTATACACACGGGTAAAGTCATGAATGCATCAACCATCTCTATCTTCCTATTTCTTCAAGTCAGTGCATAACATTCAGTTTTGGAGTCATTGTCACACATCAGGAACGGTTACATATTCACTCACTCATGCTGGATCTTGATCATGTGACATTTACAATGGCCGTCTATATGACCACAGAGTTCCTCCAACAGCAGTTGTTAGGGAGACCCGGGTTCACATGGCCCTTTGTGGCTTTTCCATCATTCAGTCTGTAACACACAACTCTATTCACACACACACACAGACTTAAAATACAGTGCGCACTACCCTTTTGGCCTTCGAGTCGGCGCTCACCTTTGACCTTGGTCATCTTGGTCACCAGGACAACGTGGTATACAATGTGGCCTCTTGACACTTTTTCCTCTTTCCTCTAGACGGGGAGTTTTGCAATAGTTGAGGTTAGATGAAGTCATACTATCTTACCAGGATTCTAAATATATAGCATAAAATATAGTTTTAAAGTAATTATAATAACTAATTTTCTTTAAAAAGCCAGAATAAATATTGGACTATCCGTACTATTTTTTCAATTTAGTTTTAGACTTAACCTATGACATTTGGTGTTACTTATTTAAAGGGTTTTTTTTTTTACCTATTTACCTGTGTGTAATATTTTAAACTACAGCATCTGTTGCTTTTAAATTACATTTTTAATTCTACAATTTAAAAACAATAAATGAATAAAATACCTGTAAATTATTGTGTGTGCTGGATGGCAATGTCATTGGTGTAATTTGGTGTAACTAATTGAAAAAAAAGTAAAAAAGTTAGATGAGTTACACCCCCTTAGAGCGATGTGATGGTTGAGAGACGTGCTCAGGGGCAGAGCAGTGGCAGCCTGACAGTGCTGTCTTGAACCTTGATCAACCCAGGGGGCTTAAGCCACTGCTTCTAAATAAATGAATAGAAATAATAACAGTCATTGCTGTTTCTATACTTTTACCTTATTAGATTCTTAAACCTGATTAATCACAAGGTGTTAATTATTTCTTTAAAACAGCAGATTCGACTATCTTCCAGCTTCAAGCAAAATCTGCCCTTTGTAATGTAACGCTATGACACTTTCTGGTTTATTAAGAGACTTTTGTAGGCTCTTTTTTCCTTCATGTGCTTGTCGGATCAGGTCATATCCGTCGGACTTGCCCACTGGTCTGCCGCACAGATTGACAGCACATCTGGAAACCTTATTCCTCTGTTATAATCCTAAACTCAACAGCACATGTAAGAATCCGACATGCGTAAACGTACTTAACTCTAAATCCCTCTTCTGCGTTCAGACTCCAGCGTTCAGTCATACCGGCTCTCTCTGTCAAATGCCCTTTCAATTACAGTTCAAATGACTTGTGACGTCCAGTGTGGATTTTAGTGGGACGGGGATTTTAACGTTTAATACAGCAGATCTGCTTTAATCTGCGCTTTGTGTGTTGAATCCTTTTGTTAAGAGGATTTCGGTCCAAAAAGTAACCGTCTGTCAAAAAAAGAAGAAAAACAATAATTCCACTGTAAGCTTTAAACATCATGATACACACACACACACACACAGCTGGCCAGCGTGGTCTACCAGGGCGGAGCAGCCTGTGTTATGGGGACCATTGTGTTGGAGAGGACGGGGGACCTCTGGAGATGAGAGGGACACATCTGTTTAGAGGGCAAAGGCAGGGAAGGGACTCAGAGTTCTACGGACAGAGCGTAGGTAAGGGCTTGTTTTTAAAATCCTTTTATTGTTATTTTTTTCTCCTCTAGTTTAATGACTTAACCAGAGGAAAAGACATGCGTCATCCAGCGCAATACCGAATTTATCACGTTTGTAAGTGTGTAAAATTGATATTATGGTTATTTATGCATTTTACATCATATTTTGAGGACATGAGCGGCTGAAAAAGCTTGGATTTATTAGTTTTAATAAACAACTGACTCATTTTTGGGTTTTAAATGGATTTAATAGCATTTACTAACGCTTGACTTCATCATTTATTTTTGCCTCATGTTAAGTTTTCCTTGTTCATTTCATGTCACTTTAAATAAGCAAACATTTTAAAACGTATAAAGTTTTACATTTCGTTACATTGTTATATAATAATACATTTTTATTGTTACTGTTTTTCCTTCAGATTTTTCTACTGTTATTGATGTTTCTGTAAAGTTATTTAATTCCAGTTATTATTACCAAACAGATATTCCCTTAATTTTGTTTTGTTTGTTTAAGTAAATAAGACCAAAAAAAGCTGTGTTTCATTTTTTCACTCGGAAACTGGAAAGCACATCATCCTGAATCCTGATGAAATTCCCAGGTTGAAGAACAGCTGTATCTTTGTGACACTGAGCATATTAGTCAGACTAAATTATGTAAACATTCCTTCTTAGAATCTCTAAAGAAAACCCCTCTGTGTCGGTTTTAGTGTAAAAATATTTGAAGAAAGGTTTTATTTATGCTTGGTCATTAGGTTAAAAACCTCAACCCTTAACTGCTCAGTTGGATAAAAAAGGTTGTGAGAGTTCAACTCCTAGTTGCTACTGTTGTGCTATTAATCCAATCCCTAACCATCAGCTGTGTAACATGAACTAAATCAGAGTCGTCCTTGAAGGCTGTCCACTAAATATTTTCAAAGAAAAATTGGGGAAGTGGTTGTGATTGTGGGTCCCAGAACTACCAAGCTGCCACTGCTGCAGCCCTAAGCAAGACCCTCAACTAGAAACGTAAATGTAAGGTGATGAAAGACTGCAAAAAAATTCCTTTTACTTGATTTATATAGCAGGAAGTTACCCAGAAATGCTGGCAGACTGAATTCCTTCAGAATTCCTCAAAGGTTTGCCTGAACTATAAAATCTGTTTTATAAAAATGCATGTTTATGTAAAAACTCAAATGTACACATGACTAATCTTATAAAAAGCATCCTTACACAAATCTTTTTACTGCTGCTGGGAAGGTTTGCTCGTAAAGACGAGTAAGTGGATTAAAGACGGGTGGATTTATTGGATTGAAAAATCGTAGGACAGGATAGGGCAGGCATAGCGGGTGGATTTAATTTAATGCGGATATGGTGGTGTAAAGGGGCACCGAGTAGTTTGTAGGACGTGAGGATTTAATTAAATTACTAAGAGTAATTTCATTAAGGAAAAGAGAGAGAGATTGAGAGAGAGAGAGTGGGGGTAGACAGAGAAAGACAGAGAGAGAGACAGAGATAGAGGGGGTAGACGGTGAGAGAGAGCCAGAGAGAAAGAGAGAACGACAGAGACGGATAGAGAGAAAGAGCGGGGAATAAAAAGAGTCGGAGAACGGCTGGGTGTAAAGAGACAGTTATGGAATGAAGAGATGAAATAGTAAAGGTCCCCCCAGGGAGGGGAAAAGAGGGCAGGGTAAAAAGAACAAGGTGGGGTTAGAACACAAAGATACTTCTGTTGAATTTTAAACAGCTTTAGCTTTTTCTTTCAGTAAAGCTGTTTTATTTGTACTGTGACTGATTCGTGATGGATGTGATGGTTATCGGGGGAAGTGATAGCGGTGCTGTTGTTGATGACAGTGAGTTGGTATAAACCCTGGGCAGTACATTTAATCAATTTATCAAAGGTTTATGGTTGAATGATATACATGGGAATGGACATTTGGTGGTTTGTTGTTTTAGGAAATTAAGCAACAGCAACAGGTTGTTGTGATAGAGCTTAAAATAGATATTGAAATTAATAGGGCAAAAAAACATCATGTCTATAACATGTTAAAGAGTCTTCTTTTAGAAATGTTTAAAAATTTCTCTATAGATGATTCATAAAGTGTCATAAAATAAGTCCTAGGTGATAGAAGTTTAGAGGTTTTTTTTATAAAAAAGACATAAATTTAAAACCCACCAAATCACAACACAGAAAAAAACCTAAGAATAAAGAAACATGGTCATGACTGTGAGGCCTCAAGAAACACTGGAAAACAAATTAATATTGACAAGAATTCTTATTAGGGCTGACAATAACCACAAATTTAAGCATGATTAAAAAAATCTTTCTTTCTTCTCCTAAATTGTTTATACTGTTTATAAGGTATAAAATATAAAAAAATCACTTATTCCTGGATAACGCCATGCTTAATTTTCAGTAATTACATAAAAGTTAAATATTTACATATTTACTTTTTTACAAAAGTTAGAAATACATCTAAAAATGTTAATTTTAAAATAAAAAAACAACAGAAAGGTTAAATTAAGGTAGAAAATTATAAAACACAAAAGGGCAAAAATAAAACGACAACAATTCCAAAAAGCTAATCCCTTTAATGGTCTGGGAATAGTGATGGAAAATTTGATTCTTTAGAGAGATTTGTTTATTTTCAGTTTGTTCATAAAAAATTTCTTAAAATTACATATTTTTTTCGCCAGCAGGTATTACATACTATTACTATATATATATATATATATATATATATATATATATATATATATATATATATATATATATATATATATATATACAGTACTGCTGCACTTTTCATCCGCTTTCTGCTAATTGCTATAGGAGACAATGGTTTCTTTTTTTTCCAGAAATATTCCAACACACGCCGAGTTCTATCGCTCAACAACAGTTCGTTCAACCCGGGCTCGTTCACCAACGAGATTCCCTCTCTCTCTCTCTCTCTCTCTCTCTCTCTCTCTCTCTCTCTGTCCCTCTTTCTTGTTCAGATTCCAAACAGAGACATGTCAGTGATTGATGTATTCTTTCAGCAGATCCAACCAATTACATGCATCTTCACAGCGCAAACTGGATTGCTATTTGATGACATGACGCAAATGAGAACGAACTAATAATGTCACATTTTTTTGTTTGTTTTACATTTAAGAACAATAATAACAACAATAATAAGAAAAAAATAAATAATACAAGATGCACACAAAACACCAGCGTTTACAGTACTGACAGTGTTCATCTGTCTTTATGTTACATTACACTGTTTTTTATTACAATCAAGAATGAGAAATATGTCAATGGATTATGTAAACAAGAACGATTCATTCATTCATTCATTCATTCATTCATTTTCTCATTCTTCCAATCGGGGTCACAGGGATCTGCTGGAGCCTATCCTAGCCGGGCAAATAGGCAGGTGGGGTACACCCTGAACAGGTCTCAAGTCCATCACAGGGCCACACTCACTCACTCTTATGGGCAGTTTAGAATGACCTAACATGTTTTTGGACTGTGGGAGTAAACCGGAGTACCCGGAGTAAACCTAAGCAAGCACGGGGAGAACATACAAAGAGACCCCTTCTTGCTGTGAGACAACAGTTCTAACCACTACGCCACCATGCTGCCTTGCGACCAGCTCATCGACCTAAAAGATTTGTTCAAAAAGAAATATTTGTTCACTAACGTAACATCACTATCTGGGGAGGAATTACCATCTGTACCATCTATTGTTTATAATTAACTGTATATTAGCTCTTTGTATTAACCAACCCCCAGCATGAATGTGTAAAGTGTGTAAAATTATATAATTGATGTGAATTTACAATATTTTACCCTCTTTTTAGTCTGCAGGTGCCCATGGATGTTCGCTATATACAGCTTCACTGATCCACTGAAGATGAAAACTGTTTTTTTCCCCTCTATGAATTTTTATTCATCTTAAATGTTGTGCAGTATGAAGGTGCTTGAGTGGGCAGTGCTTACACTCAGCCTGTGTGCTTACAAGTGGGTGGTGTCTGTGCCAGTGACCCCACCCACTGCTGCAGCAACTCCAGAAACTCCTTCTGTCTCGCCCACAGTGGACGAGAGCGCAAGGCTAGTGGTGAGACTCTGTTCTGTAAATAATTCTCTGTTTTGCATCAAGTGCAACATTTTGGAAAATTAGGGTATATATGATCTAGCAGTTAATCTATCTATTTATCCATCCCTAATAAAAAATCCCAAATTATCAATTTAAATGTCTAGATGATTTTATTAAGCTTAATGCTCAAATGTCCCTATTGGTGCTTAAATAGGATTGGCTTATGAAGTATGGCTACCTGCCTCCTCCTGACCCATCCACGGGTCAACTTCAGGCTTGGACCGCAGTCACACAAGCTTTGAAAGCCATGCAGAGATTTGCTGGATTGCACGATTCTGGAGCACTGGGTATGAAAACACACGCTTACTGTTCCATATCATTCTTTAACCTTTTAACCGTTTTCTCTTTCTCTCTCATTTGTTTAGATGAGGAGACGCTGAGACTGATTCAGAGTCCACGTTGTTCACTTCCTGATGATGAAAGCAGGAGTCAGATTCCAGAGTCATACTCAGATTTAGATACTAAGCTTCTAGGTGTGAGGATGAAGAGAGAGGTTTCGAGCTGGGCTCAGAGAAACATTAACTGGAGGTTTGTTTCGGGATTTTCTATACCCTAATACTGGATCATTCATTAATTCATTTATCTTCTTTACCTACTTATTCCCTAATTCGGGGTGACGGGGATTTGCTGGAGCCTATTCTAGACGGGCAAAAGGCAGGTGGGGTACACCCTGAACAGGTCACCAGTCTATCACAGGGCCACACACACACACTCAGTCATGCCTATGAGCGATTTAGAATGACCTTACATGGTCTGCTTTTATGCATAAACATAGAAGATTACTTTTCTGTAGCACACCTGGGTTCTTAAAAGCCCCAAGAGTCAGATTCAGATTTAGATACTGAGATTTAAAGCCCAAAGATGAAGAGAAACAGAGAGCTGGCCTCAATAGGGCAGAAAATATGATCTACGTTTAACAGGCAATCATTTAGGCCATTATTCATCATATTACATTTATCAACTCATAATTTATTACATGACATCCATCTAGTAATTAATAAATTTACCATTCAACATCTATCAATCCATTCATGGCTAAATGAGATCCATTGGACAATTTTAGTCATATGACATTCATCCATTACTCATCACCATCATATGACATCCATCCATTCATTATATAGCAATCATTAGTCCATCATTTATTCATCTTATGACATACATCAGCCGTCCATCAATCATCATTCATTACACATCCATTTATTAATCATCCATTATCCATCATATAACATTCCTAATTCATTACTCATCAATCCATCATCACATTACAATCATCAGTCTATAATTTATCATTCGTCATATGACATCTATCCGTTAATCCATCCGTCCTTTATTAAATGACATTAGTCATTTCTATCAGTTTTCATATGCCATTCATCCATTAATCCTCATAGACTGTAACAATCATACGTCTATCAATCAATACGTCCTTTATTAAATGAGCTCCATTAATCCCTCATTTGTAATATGACAACATTCATCCATTAATCCTTATCCATCATATGACATCCATTCACCCTGTAAGGTTAATGATTTATGTTCTTGTGTCATGTTTCATGTTTATATAGTGTTTTATGTTTTTTGTTTTGCTTTATGTTTACATTTTTTGTTTGCGTATGTTTTTATGTTCATGTTCATTGTTTATCCATTTGTTTAATTTCTCTTTTGTTCCCCATGTGTTCCTGTCACATGATCCTTCTGCCCATGTGTCTTGTTCCCATTGGTTAGTCTTGTGTTTTTACAGCCTTTGTGTTTTCCATTGTTTTTTGTTGCGAATTTTGGTTGTGTCCCTGTACTGCTGTCGTGAGTCTGTCAAGCTAAGTTGAGTTGTATTTTAGTGTATTATAGTCAAGTTCATGTTTATTGTTTAAGCTAAGCTAAACTAAGCTAAGTTACGCTACGCTAAGCTAAATTAGGTCAAGTCATTTGAGGCTATGTTTCATGTTTTGCCAAATGCTTATGTAGAGTGTTCACAATGTAAATAAACTGCACCTTTGGGTTCTCAAACTGCTTGCCTCCATCCAATTTATCCATCTTATAATATCTATTCATCCAACTATCATCCTATATTTCCATGATTTATCCCACAATCCATGATTTATTAAACAAAATCCATCCATCATATTACATTCAGTAATTTAACATCCATTCATTCATCATATTACATTATTACGCTCTCTCTATTTCACTCTTACTGTCTCACTCTTTTTGTCTCTTTC
Organism: Bagarius yarrelli; assembly: GCA_005784505.1. NCBI lineage: Eukaryota > Metazoa > Chordata > Actinopteri > Siluriformes > Sisoridae > Bagarius > Bagarius yarrelli. The sequence continues at coordinate 2,279,815 of VCAZ01000064.1, forward strand.
TCACTCTCTTCTGCGCTTCTCAGACTGCGCATGTACCCGCCTTCCTCCCCTCTTTCCCATGAGATGTTCCGTTCGCTGGTCTTCTACGCTTTAAAAGTGTGGGCAGAACCAACAGCTCTGGAGTTTCATGAGGTCAGATGATAATCTGCTCTAGCAAACACATTTTATAAGAGTGATATTAAATAATTACGTGTGGATCAGTATATTGATCAACTACAAAGCATCTTTGTCCTATGACACTGTTGCTAAAATTGGACAGGTTGGAGGACCAGAGGGGGCAGATCTGCTGATTGATTTTTTGCATGGTTCACATGGCGATGACTACCCATTTGACGGAGCGGGTGGAGCTGTTGGTCATGCCTTCTTTCCCTCTGACCCGGAGAGAGCAGGAGAAGTTCATTTAGATGCAGGGGAGGAGTGGGCATTCCGACAGCCAGGTGACACACACATACACAGACACTTCAGATTCTGTACCACATGTTTGGTATAACACCTTCATTTAATTGTGTGCTTTGTGTGCCAACAGCCTCTGAGGGCACGGACGCGTTTACAGTACTGGTGCATGAGCTCGGCCATGCTCTCGGACTCTCCCACTCTTCAGTGCGGGGTTCAGTTATGAGGCCGTATTACCAAGGGCCCCTTGGAGACCCCCTGCATTTCAGTCTGGGATCTTCAGACCAAGAGCACATCACCGCTCTTTATGGTAACACTAAACAGAGTGTATCAAAAGATTTTTAGATAAAAGGATTAGAAGCAAGAAAAATAAAAAATTCATTCAAAAAAATGAAAATTCGATTCATTCATCTGCCCAGCCAAAATTTAAAAAGAATAATTCATTTATCAATTAATGAAACTACACATCCATCATTTAAACAGTCAACCGTTTAAATGCAATCCATTTCTTTATCTTTTTATTTAATCATTCGTAAGTCTATCTATACAAGCAGTCATTTATTCATCTATGTAACGGCCCATCCATCCATCCATCCACCACTCCATTCACCCATCCATCTATCTATCTATCTATCTATCTATCTATCTATCTATCTATCTATCTATCTATCTATCTATCTATCTATCTATCTATCTATCTATCCATACATACATACATACATACATACATACATTCATTCACCAATTCATCTATTTTTAAGTCCACTTATGCACACAATAATTAATCTATCAATGTATTAGCATATCCATCCATCCATCTAGCCATCCATCCATCCATTATTTCATCAATTCATCAATTTATCAATTCATCAGTCAATCAACATTATACCCAGCCCTGTATTTATAAAAAAATATCTATTTAACAATTGATTGATCAGTTGACTAACCACTGATATGCTTTCTCCTGATCTATATGCTACCATTACTTTGCTAATATGTTCATCTTCACATTTGCTAGTGCAGAAAGTTTTAATATGAGGTACTTTGTTCAGGAAAAAGAGGAGACCATCCACAGACAGACAGTCCCGCTTTAAATACAGACGCCAAACCAAATCATCAACGCAGAGGGACACACAGACTAACACACATGCACAGACAAACAAACAGTCACCTGGACAGGTATGATGAACATCCATGCAGGAGAAATGAAAGCTTTTTTATATACAGTATCTGTGTTGATAAATGGAGTGTTTGTTCACTTCTTTTTTGTTTTATTCCAGTCCTGTGGATCGCTGCAACACCAGTTTTGATGCTGTTGCTAAAATCCGAGGGGAAATGTTTTTCTTCAAAGGTAAAGTTACAGAATTTGATACTGAAGCTGACCTAAAGCTGTATATAAGATGATAAAATATTTCATATCAAGTTGGTTAAAAGTTTATTTTATGTTCCTGCACTGTATTTCAATATTTTGCCGAACCAGAGAAACTGAATAATTTTTCAGGATTGTAAGTCGATCATTTTTTCATCTTGACTCACTGACTTAAGAGACTGGAAGTTGGAAAACATGACATTTCTATACCTATTAAGTTTAATATTACAGTTTAAGAAGGTGTTCATTTAATTTTTAATTACAGCAACATCCATATATCATCCATATGTTGTGCTCCAACCTTGTCACTCCCTTAACATCTTTAGCTCTGTTACCTCTAACTCTGTCCCACTGTCTTTTACACCTTGCTCTTGATTTTCACTGATTATCTTCTGTCACAATGCACTCCTGACATATTACTCTACCCAGTCCAACCTGCCTTCACTCTCTTCTTTATCTCTTTTCCACACTCTCTGTTACTCTGGACACTGTCAACCTCAAGGATTTAAAGGATTTAAACTTCCGTGACTTTCTCACCTCCATACCCTGTATGTAATCTTACTTTTCCATTTCTCTTCGTTTCATTTACACACATGGATTCTGTTTTGCCTCGACTGACTTTCATTTCTCTCCCCTTCAGAGTAAACCTCCCCTGCAGGTTTTCCTCTACCTTCTCCCTGCTCTCCCTGCAGATTACAAAGTCATCTGCAAATATCATTTTCCAAGCAGATTCCTGTCTAACTTCCTCTGTCAACTGGTCTACACCATAGCAAACGAGAAGGGGCTCAGAGCTGATCCCTAAAGCAGCCCCACCTCTACTGCCTCTTAAACCTATCTGTCTGACCTACTACATACCTCATCTCTGTCATGATCTGCTCTTACATGTGTTGCACCACTCATACAATTCCACAGCTCTCCTCCTTGCACCCTGTCATTTACTCTCTGTCTTAATCTGTTTTCAGGTCTTAGTATGTGGAGAGTGAACAGAGGAAGTCTGGTGTCTCGCAGAGCCGTGTCCGTGCAAAAACTCTGGGCCGCCCTTCCTGCGTCTTTGCCGCCGCTGAGTGCTGTACTAGAGAGGCACGAAGATCACGCCATCATCTTTATCAGCGGTCAGTTTCTCACAGAAAGAAACATCACATCTTATACACAAGAGTAAAAGCATGAAATAAACTTAAATAACATATCTCTTCTAAATGTTACTGATGGTAAAATATTGAAAATGGTATTAAAAAAGTATTATAACATAGCTGTTGATTTTAAATTATATTTTTTAATTGTTGGCAAAAATATATTTTATATATATTTTATAATAGAACAAAATGAATGTCATAAACACTGTTAATAATTGACACAATCACTAACAGAATGCAAAGTCATTAATTTGTTCTTTTCACTGGCTTTATAACTTTATACGTTTATAGAGTTGTATGTTATTTTTTTATATACTGTAGTTGTGTGTCAGATGTGTGTTATCATCGTAATCAACTGTCATGGTGTGTTTTAGGTTCTCACTTCTGGCTGTTTAAGGATCTGTCCCTGCAGAAAGGTTTCCCTCTACCGCTCTCTGCTCTAAACTCCACAGAGTCAGACAGCCAGATACTCGGGGTGCACTGGAACCCTGATAAAGGAATAGTGTGGGGGACAGGAGAAGAGGGAGGAGGGATTGGGGTTGTGTGGACTGAACTCTTGGAAGGAGGAGTGAACGGAATTATTCCAGAGGCTGACGGTGAGGAGTAGAGAAGCATGTTTATTTTAAAATTTTTAATTTTTGTGAGGGAGCAGTCCCCCCTCGTATGTGTAACTTTAGTAGACCCTTTAACACACACAAACAAAATTCTCTTTCTTACACACACACGCACACACACACACACACACACACACACACAAAAAAAACAAACACCCCCTCCCACACACACAAACAAACCTCTCACACACTCACACACAATCAAATCTCTCTTACACAGAGTCAAACCTCTTAAATGTTTATGAGTTTTGGTTTATTTTGTCCATTAGGTTCTCTCCTCCTCTTTAAAGGCTCCTTATACTGGAAATTTGCTCACCCTGGGTCCACCCCTGAAAAAGGCTTTCCCCGATCCGTGGCTTCCGATTGGTTGAACTGCCCAGACACCTCCCCTCAACAGCCTGCTGAAGTCTCTCTGATGTCCACTGATGCTCAGCAGGAACTCCAGGACAGAAAAAAGAAAGGAGCACTGGAGCAGATCAGACACAGGGGAAAAAACACAGCGAGATTAACAGAGAATTCTAAGAAATGTCCCTGCACCAACAGCGCAGCGCCCCCTAGCACCAGTTGCTATGTCTCGCTGATCAGCCTGCTCTTATACACAGTGACTTATCAGGCATCTGCATCAATTTATACAACAGACTCACATCCTGTTCATCTTTAGATCATTTCTACTGTATATTCAGGTTTTGTTTAACTGTCTAGTTTTAGTGAACCTGAGACAGACATAGACAGAGAGATTATTTTTATAGTAATCAGAGATTTGCTTTCATATTAACTAGTCTGGACATTCTCAGCTGTCCTCTCTTAACAAGTGGGTTTTTTCTTTCTTTTTACTCACCGTTTTGTTGAATTGTAGTGCATAAAATTTCTTAGACATGTGTACTTCCTGAAATATTAAAAATCTGTCCATCCGGTACAACTACCCAAGCCACACAGTCACAAAGATCAGAAATTTCCTTTTATTTTGATGTTTGATGTGAACTTTCTTGACAAAAAATCAGGCTAACATTATTAGACCGGAAAAATTACAATGAAGGATGCATTGTTTTTTTATTATAAATAACTTATTGTTAAGATTTTACAAATATTTCACACAAAAACAAGTTTATATCTACATAAAAATTTTATTTGGCGAACTAACAATGGCAAACTGACAATCCTGCTCCACCGTTTGTAATAATCCACCAATCAGCGGATTAGTTCTCTTGTTGCTGGGCAGAACTCCTTGCATGTCCAATTACATTGAATACATTGAATTACCAGCCTAATGCTAATTTAATGACTTTAAAAGTATTTTTTGTATTTTCAATGTATTCTTTGTATTTTAAACTTTAGTCTCGATCACTTGATCATTTAGGTAATAATAACATTAAGTTTACAGTGTGTATAATGCCATTGATATTACATCATATCCTCACAGTTAGAAGGCCCAGGTTCGATTTCTGGGCCGGGGCCTTCTGTGTGGAGTTTGCATGTGCTTGTGTGTGTTTACTCCGGGTTCTCCGGTTTGGAGAACATGTATGTTAGGTTGATTGGTGATTCTAAATTGCCCATAGGAGTGAGTGTGAGTGTCTGTTTGGCCCTGGAATGACCTAGCGACCTGTCCTGCATTTCGCCCTTTCAGAGACGGCTGGGATAGACTCCAGCAGATGCCTGTGATCCCGAGTTAGGGAATAAGCGGGTATAGAAAATAAATGAATGATTTTTATTGATATTATATCATATAATTCTATTGATATCACATCCCAGATGAAAAAAATTATCAATTTGACATTTCACATATTGTCTCTACCACACACATCTACAAAACACATCTATTAATCATTAATAAATCAAATAAGACTATATAAATGATAGAAATAAGCAATAGAATTTAATTTAATTTAATTGTTACATCACTCTCCACAATCGAAACCAAAACTATTTTAACTCAATGACCTCTTTCTATCGGAATGTATTTCTACAATAATACTGAATATCAAATACCAATATAAATCCTATCAACAAACACAGCTACATGATTTTATATTAATACAAACTAATAACAATTTTCTAATAAAACAGGACACTGAGGTTGTTTGTCTTTATTTATTTCAATGCAAATATTCAAAAAACACTTAAAAGAACATTATTTTGCAAACTAGCTTTTTTATTTGTAGCTTTACAGGTACTGCAATTATTGGCAGTCAAACAAACATTACATAAAAAAATAAACACAAAACATAAACACATAAATATATAAACAAGAGTTATTAAACAAATATGACTGCACACTGTAAAAAAAAATGAATCATGAGGCCTGTAATTTTCATTTTAAAAATGAACCATTCATTAAAAATATTGTATATATTTTCTTTAATTTGTTTTCTGTTGTATATAAAATTAGGACAATAAGGAAAGAAAGTTTTGTGTTTATTTGCGGTTTTGAATGAGACAGTGACATTGTTCAAGAGCATAATTTTACACTGATATTATATGGAGCACCTAAGCATATTTAATATGTTATGCTTCTATGTTAATTCTAAACTATATATTAAAATCTATATTAAAATAATGAAATAATCCTAATCATTTTTAAATCATCTAAAATATTATGTTATTTTCATCCAAACAGCAGTGATCACGTAATATTTTGGCGGGGAGAACAAACAGTGATTACGTTAAGAGGTAGGCCTAAGCCTTACTAATGTATACATTTATCATTATTTATATTAGCACTTTTAGATAAATGCTTAGTGTTCACTCTGTTGAGTTGAATCGTGTGTTTTAAACAGTGTTGAAGAAGCTACTTAAAAATGTAGCGAGCTAAGCTATCAATTATTTAAAAAAAATCTTTACTGCACCAGACCTGCTCCCGGAAGATGCAGCATGCTACAGCAACATGGCAAAAGTGCCTTACTACATCAAAGCTATTTTTTAATATATTTATTTTTATAGCGTACCAACTTCAGGCTCCGGCACGATCGCAGATTTTGTAATTATAATGTGGAAACAATAAAAATTCTTCATGATTTTGGTGATACAGACGAGAATAAAACATGGATAGCATTTGGTACATGTGGCGTTCATTCAGTACTGCCCAACACTGGATTTGATAAAAGGCTTCCAAATGTACAATCTGTTTTGTTGTGAAAGTAGTAACGATACAGTGATCTTGAACTGGTTACTCGCATACGTGCTGTGGCTGGCTCATGTTAATTGCTAAAGCAAAATAATAATAATAAAATATATTTATATTTATAATAATTGTGTTCCAAAAATTGTTAACGTCGTTATACATGTGCTTTGATGAGATGTATATAGGGCCATTTTTTATGATCAAGCTTTCAAAAGACTTTATATGCTCATATATTCTCTTTGAATTGTAAAATGGGATATAATTTTGACACATTTAACCCTTTCGTGTAATGTATGCAACTTTTTCATTCATACTCAATGTTAGAGGGTTGCCCTCCTACACAAGACAAGTGCCAAAATCCAAAAAACACAATAACTTTCCAACAATAATTATGGTCAAACTACAGTATGCTGATATTGCTGTACTTTACTACGCTCTGCAAATAGACATTTTGACTAATGAACTTTGAAGAATACAAACCTCATTGCAACAGTAAAGAATTTATCAGTGTTCTTTATTCTGTCTCAAGTATGTCAATCTGTGTGGGGTTTTTTTCAGATTAATGAAGAATATAGGACAATTACCACTCTGCACCTTCAGCCAACATTTATTATGTTTTATTACTACACTCCTAAATATGCACCTGCAAATGAGGAGAAGCATTCAGCACTGGGCCATACAGCATATATTATATTATTATTATTAGGTAAAATTAAAGAAACCATATTAACACGTGGAAAATGAAGTGCATCCAACAAAGCGGTGTTTTGTTTACAGTGTATTTCTGTTTTAGCTGTATTAGTGTGAACTAGTGTCAGAAATGCATGCAAACCAAATAAATCAACATTCTAAAACCTCCTGTCTGTCAAACTGTAATTGAGTTTATGTTGTAGTGTCAGGCTGCACAGTCCACTGAAATGTCATATTTTAGAGCGTTTTGTAGAGTACTGAACCTAGGAACGGTTTACTTCCAGATGTATCTGTATTTTAAGCACTTATAAAAAGTCTAAACATATTCAACATTACACACATAAGCTTTATAATGACAAACCTTTTATAATTAGATATATTTAATGTTTATTTTACAGTGTGAGAATGAGACTGCAGTAAAATTTCCTGCAGCACATACTAAAAATTGCAGAAAGGATGACCAGGAAAACTTCAGCATGATCTTAGAGGGTGTGCAAATCATGGCTGGTTTGGGAAATCCGGCTAGAGCCTGTGCAAGCCTGTACTTCTTGGACTCACAAATGTACTAACTTTCATCCACCACAAACAACTGAGGCACATGTTTAAGGCCTTTTAGATAATTGGATGTATGCAAGTTTTCCCCCAAACTAGCTCAAAAAATTAAAATTTTAATAAAAAAAGTAAAAATTTATTATAAATAAATTATTTTTTTAAAAATATTTTTTCAATGGCATGGAAAATTCAAGCAGTGTTTACATATTGTTGTATTTTTTCAGATCTTAAAACCAAAGTTTATAATTGTGTTCACAATTTACAATTTTATTTAATTTGGAACATGAGTTTAGCAACAAAAATGCATTATGTATGAATTTCATTGTATAGTTTTTTTATTTTATAATTGATTTTCATTAATACATATAAATAAATTGTGGTTGGTTTGCTTAAACCAAAAAAGCACATTCATCTTATAATATTAATATCACCCTGTTTCAATAATTTAGGATATTTTACATAATGCGTATTATTGTTACTATTATTTTTTTAAGTAGACAGCACATACGATATTTTACATTGCAGTGTTTATAATATTTATACCAAAGCAATTTATCATCAACATTTCCTTAGTGTATTTCTGTCATCAATTGATAAATCAAAAATAAAACAAAATTAAAATTTTAACCTTTTTATTGCCATTAAATAATATGTTTTTAATCAAAAATTAGTTCAAACACTGATTTGAATTACAACCAACAATACAGTAGAGTCTGTGCTGCTGTAGAAAATAAACAACAGCTTAAAGGCAAGATTAATAAAGTCTATAAAACCTAAAACCTATAAATGTCTATAACTCTCCTTCATTTATTTACACTCATACAGGTTTTTGTCACTGTTCATAAAAACGTGACAGTGATTTTGTTTAAAGCATGTTATCCATTCCCATAGTCCCATAGTCCCATAATTCTGCTCGCTTTTTTCTCTGCTGTCATTCAAATAAATCATTGGAATTTTCTATGTAGTTGCAATGTGTGAATAATCCACACGGTGGCACTACATACAGACATCTTTCGCTCATGTATGACAGATTAAAAAAAAATTTTTTTTTTAAGATTAGGATAAGGATAAGGATTTAGTCTAAGACAAGAAAACTTTAGTTTAGAAAAGTTTTAGTACCCAAGTACAGACTAGATAAACTTCAACTTACCAAGCTTCCTTCAGTATCATTTTATTCTATATATATATTTGGCCAGTTTATTAAAAGTAGACAATAAAGTATAAGTAGAATAAGTAGAAAATAAGTCAGTATTAATGAACACATAAAACTGTTCCGACGTGACGAGCTGTAGGAGGAAGTGCCCATCATGTGTTCAATGAAGATAGATTAAAGTAATAAATAAATTAAATTGAATAAATTAAAGTTTCGTTTCATGCTGTTTGGTCTACAAGTTTTAAAGTTTTAAAGCTCAAAACATATAAATAAAAAAACGTTTATATACTGGATATAACATTTATATAGCTACACTACAATTTTACACCTCATTATAATCATATATATCTATTTCAATACATAAATACATTTTTGTTTCTGATGGCCAGTCGGACCTTCTGTCCACAAGCTCCTCCCCTTTAAGTTGGACGGTAAAATCAGCTTTGAACTCACAATTTCTCTACTGGTCGCTTCAGTCAAGTCGGAGCAGGAGAGACGAGAAGGGGACGAGAAGAGAGAATGATGCTGTTCTGCAAACCTTTTTCTCTCCCTCATCATTATCATCAGAAGAAGACAGGACACGTCAGAGTCGAACCGAACTGAGCCGAAAGTGAATCTGCTTTAAAGTGAAGGGTTTTTTAGGTGCGGTGCACCTGTTTGGGCTGGATATGAGATGCTATGGGAGATTTCTCCTTTTCACAGGTCTGCTGTGTGGAGGTTTTCTTATTTACCGCTACTGGAATACCCCAAAAGACGGTAAAAAAAAAACCGTTTTATTCATTTATAAACTTTTTTTTTACTGTTTTACTGATGGAATATTTATTTTTACTGTACAACAAATGCTAAGAATGAAAAGCATATAAAGTCAAATCAAGTTAAATTGTTCCAAACTTTGCTTAATTATTATGTTATTATGTTGAAAAAAAAACAACCCTGCCATGTAACTGCATGTAATCTATATGTGTCAAATTTAGGAATGTCGATAATAGTTGATTTAAGAATTTTAGATTACTGACACACAGTTGTGAATATATATCGCGATAGTCAGCTGTATCAATATTTCGACACAGCCCTAATGGTAAATATCTCTAAAAATATAAGCAAACCATAAATATGTTATTTAAATAGCAGGAAATGTTTTTTTGTTTTTGCATTTTACTTCTTGTATACTAACATTCTTACATTTACAGCATCTTATCCAGAGCGACTTACGCTTAGGGCTGGGCGATATGACCTAACATTAAAACCTCGGTTCTGTTTAAAGAATGCATTTTTTTCTTAATGTTTTTTTTTTTTAAATGTTTATAGTTTGCCTTCATAGTTTACTGTGTTTTTCTTTGTTACAAAGAAAACATTATCCACCATGTCACTTTAGCCTGACTGACTGAGTCATGGGACTTCACATGCTTTTATATGTTGTAAAAGAAAAAAAAGGATTAAAAAAACCCAGAAAAAACTGACATGGGAAAATTACATTGGTTAAAAGTTCAAAAATTTGTTTTCGATTACTTTTCGATTAACCGCCCAGCTTTACTTACACTTATTTCATTTGCACAACTGTGTAGTTAAGGCTTAAGGGTCAAGACCCCAACAGTGGCAGGTTGGTAATCCACAGATTTGAACTCACAACCTTCTGCTGAGCACACCACCACTTTAAACGGTAAAATGGTAGCTTTTCACGGTTACTTATCAGTGGCCTTTTACTGGTCCAGCTTTCCTGGTCGGCCATCAGTGGTGGATTTAAACAGAACTAAAGCTTCCTGTAGTCATTATGTATGTTTATGTATTTGGCGCATTTCAGACACAGTAGTAACACAGTAGTAAAAGTTTAAAATGAATTAAAACATTTAAGTATATAAAATGTTTTCAGACACAGTGCCGTGCTCATATAGTTTAAAACAAATCACACGTTATGTATAGAGCAGATTTAAAAGATAACAAAAATAACAATAAGCAGTGTAGTGTAAAACAGCAATAATAACAGCAATAATAAAAAAGGGTCAAATGAATCTAAAAGCTAAAAAGATTGGATTTTTTTTTAAAAAAGGGACCGTGTTAATGACACCCAAAGTGTTCTACATCTTATTATGTTTTGTTTTAAAAAAAATAACATTTAATAGGATTTCGTCTGTTTTTCTGAGTAATTTCATATTTTGAGCAGTTTAGAGAACATGAACCCTTCAGCTCTGTCCTGTGAAAGGAGGAATTGCTGAAATATGTCATATAGTTAGGCATTGACTTCATGACTGGATTAACTGGATTCTGTTTTTTTGCTGTAGATCATACCCTCAACCAGCTGAGCAATGTTTATCGGAGGCTGTTTAATGCTGAGCAGCGCAGCGCGCAGTTATCATACAAACTGTTTGAAATGTTTGAAAAACTAACGACCCTCAATAGCACTGGAGCTAATCTGACTATCACCACATTAAAAAATATCTCTGTGGGTTATTCCTCAAATCACTCCTCAGGTAAGTTAAGAGCATGAATGATTACTAAGGAGGACGGCACCGCCCTTAATTACTTAATCACTCTATCACTTACTCACTTACTCAGACATTTATTCACTTTCTTAGTTATCCACTTACTTCTTTCCTCACTCCATCACTCAATCACTCATTCATTTGCTCACTAACTCACTTACTCCTTCATTTATTCATTTATATATTAAATCAATGATTCGATTAATTACCTTCACTTACCAAATTATTTATTCACTTATTTTTCCATTAATTCACTAAAACACTTTTACTTACTCACTCACTCACTCACTCACTCACTCTTTTACTCATTCTCTGTGTCTTTCCTTTATAGCTCAACCATTTTTGTCTCTACTACCCTACACTCACCTGTTCCTGCCCCATCTCAGAAAGAATCCGGATAGTCTACAGCCAAGAATATTCTTAAGTCAGGGTCGCAGTGAAGGTCAGTTTCTGTCTCTCAGTTTTATCATTTTATTGATCTTTATGATACAATCTTACATAATCTTACAAGTCTCACTTAGTTCAGTGCACTAATCATACAACATTTAATGGAAAGCCTAACCACATCTTAATTTACAATTAAAAAAGAATTTGTATTAACCAAGATTGACATGAAACATACGCCACTCACTGGATTAAGGCCAGAAGCGGTTTGAGGTGGAATTCGCGACTATCTAAAAGGTGAACCGTAAAGATAACAGTAAGAACATCCAACAGTTTCCAGTTGCCATGGCAACATAAAACCAACATAAAGTATAGAAAAAATAGTTAATTTATGGTATCCAGAGCCACTTATCTTGGTTCTGGGAATTAAGGCTGGTTTTTAATCACAGCTGGTTAAGAGGTTTAAGGCCTTGCTCAGGGGCCCAGGAGTTGTCAACTTGGTGGTTCTGGGAATTTTCCCAACCCTGTTCTTTTAATCATTAGTTTCAACCCTTAACACAACTTACCAACGTTACACACATTAACCACCAACTTCCATTGGTCAATCATGTCCAAGTTGGTCAATTTCATTGGTCATTGGTCAATTTTCCTCATGTGAAAAAGTAATGACATGACAAAAACCCTTTCCCACCAAAACATTATGGAATTTTGTAGAATACATGAGTGTCTTTAAATATTTTTTTATTCTGGTTGAAAGTTTATTCAATCATCCCGATCATTAAATAATAAAGGTGTAGAACCAAAGGTTAAACCAAGTTTGTTACAGTCCAAAGGTTGGGTCTGGACTGGACATTATGATAGAATAAGGTTCCCTACCTACCTGTCAACATATTTATGTGCAAAAGGTCTGTGAACTGTGAACCCTGTTTACACAGATAGGTATGGGGATATAGGGGTAATGTCCTGTCAACAACATATTATGTGCGAACCTCTGTGAACCCTTTACACAGTAGAGTCGAATACAGGAGTCAAAGGGTCCTGAAAGTATTGTGGGAAATAGTTACGGGTCAAAACAGAGTGAAAACCTGCATGTTAATGTGTTGCGTTCACATACAGAGTCAGTCAATACAGGTCAAAGGGTCATGAAAGATAATTGTCCTTTGGACAGGTAGGAATATGGTGTGATTGGATTTGGTGTGGTTGATGTAACAGGTAGGAATATGGTGTGATTGGATTTGGGTGTGGTTTGATAGTAACTCATGGTTTATCATGGTTTATTTTGTGTACCATTAAGAAATAGTTTAACTACAGCAGCTGTGTGTAATCGGGGACTATTTCAGTAATTTACCAACTTTAATAGTCCAACACCTTAACCGCTGCGCTACCACAACCTGTAATTGTATTGTAGTAATGTCATCTCTGCTGGTCTAGTATGTGAACGTTCGTGCATTTAAGAGGTGTGGCTTTGCTTTATTAATATGTAATGATAGTTCTCACGGTAACACCCATCTCCTCACCGAATCCTTCCACCACACAACTCACACAATCACCCAAGTTTGATTTAATTACATCTGTCACTCATTATCCGCAATCACTTCACACACACTTACTCCCCTATAAGAGAACACCGTCTAGTCTTAAACCTTGATGCTAATGCTAGACGTGATACTTGCTAGATGTGATACTTAGTTACCTGTTTTCAGGCTTCTGTTCCCGACTAACTTACGTCCTTCCCATCTCGTTCTCTGGACTTCCTCCTGCTCTCCAATATTTTTTAGCTCACTGTACCATCCTTTGTTATCACCTGTTTCAATCATCCTTCCTTTTCGTCAATAAACATATCCATCTGGGTTTTTACTAGTATTTCGTTACAATGGTATTGGATGGACACTGTATTAGTAGATTCAAGACTAAGGTACTGACGCCATCATGAAATTAATAGACTGTAAACACTTAACTGTAATGTTTGCCTAGGGTGTTTTTTAAATATTATGCAGATATTGACTTATGATACACTGTGAAAGTTCCTACGCACTTCTTGATAACCTTTAGTGAGATTCTTTAATGAGTATCTAAAGTGTTTAATCTGTGTGTGTGTGTGTGTGTGTGTAGTTTCTCTAGTGTTAGGAATCCCCACAGTGCGCAGACAGAGACAGAGTTATCTTGTGAACACGATTAGCTCTCTGCTTTATGACCTCACACCTGAACAGAAGGCGGACATTATCATCATCATCTTTGTTGCCGAGGTAACACATTTCCATTTCTGTAAGAACCTAAGAAGATTTTATAACCTTAACCTGAGGTACAATAAGAGTGAAATGGTTCATATTTAATCTTTTATTTCTTTTTTTGTGTTGTTGTAAATTGTTTGTTTACTACACCACTGTATCAAACCTGTGTTCTGGATGTTTTGCACCAGAAGGTCCTAGAACCTATGTCTAATATTGTTATTAATTTACCTTCTCCTACTTGGCAAAATGCTTTCCAAATTTGATGATAGAGAACCCTATATACCCTCTAAACCTGACTCCATTCTTCCACCTGCCTGTCTTACTAATTGTCTTCACAAAATAAAAAATTGTTTTTCTGACAATTTTTTAAAATAGCAGCAAGACTGAAGTACTTCTTATAGGCAACAACTTGATTCTTTCTAAGTCCTGTGGTTTTTCTTTAAACATTGACCCTTTCATTCTCCCCTCTCACCAGGTTAGGAACTTAGGGGTCATCTTCAACAGCACTTTTTCATTTGAAGCCCACATCAATAGCATAACCCTGTCTTGCTACTTTTTTCTTCGTAATATAGCTTGCCTCCATCCATCTCTTACTCCTCACAGTACCAATCTATAAGTCACCTTGCTTCACCTTACTTTTTAGACCTCATACAGCCCTACACTCCCTCTCAAACTCTTTGCTCCTCTTTACTGGGTCTCCTCCATACACCGTCTGCTCGCTTAAAAGCCATAGGCCATTGAGCCTTTAGCCATGCTGCTCATCAACTCTGGAATTCTCTTCCATCTGACATTCCTCACTTAGCCTGCACTCGATTGTTTGTTTAGAAGAAGAGTTCTGACAATATAAGATAAGAAGATAACTGACAATATAATCTATATTAAATATTAAATATGGTTTGAAACATTCAGTGAAATCTTAAGCTCATCCTGTTCAGTGGTGGCCCTCAGCACCATTTTTTAACAACTGTTTTTGAATTATGTTACAAGTAGTGTGTGGTCTAACGAACTGTAATATTTCACACTTTTTCATAATTTCCTTTTAATTATTATGGTATTTTCCCTTTTTTTGCTTTACAGATAGACAGTGCATTCGTAAAGAGTGTCGCGAGCAACATTGAAGAAAAGTAAGTCTTTCAGTTGCGATTCCCTGTTTTGAACTACACAATCATACAGTAACCCTGGATGTGTTTTTGACTGGCAGCAACACAGACACAGATTTTTAAAAAAATACAACAAACAACATAATTTCATATAAGCAGTTGTAAAGTATTGTAAAAGAATATCATTTCCTATCACAGTAGGCGCTCTGATGTTGTGTGTTGTAAAATTAATTTTTGTATACAGATTTACAGTAAAATGTACAAGAAATTAAAGAAAATACTAAATAACACAGTGGTTCCCAAACTTTGGGACTAATAATACAGGACGCATCTGTTGGCGTGCCATCTGTTATCTGCTGGGGTGTCTCAAAACCTTTTGATATCCCCTTTTTATGTATACAAGGTTACAGTGTTGGATTGCTGATCAGAAGGTCATGGGTTTAAGTCCCAGGAGCATTGCTAGTCCTGTGAGCATGGCACTTATTTCAGTTGTTAAAATGGGTTAAATGTAAGTCGCTCTGGATAAGGGCTAGTCCTGAATGCCAGAATGGCTGAGAGAGTCTATATTCAGAATAAAAATGCTTTTTTTTTAACATTGTTATAAGGCAAAACAGTCATTTATTTAATTGATCGTTATTAAAACCTGCACACACACACACATACACACACACACACACATACATACACACACAACAGCACACTACAAAGTCAGTTCTCAGAATAAACCATCAGCTAAAGAATATGGCGACAGTATTCAATTGATACTTACTGCTGTTAATATGATAAGAATGTGTGTATGTGTGTGTGTGTGTGTGTGTGTAGTTTCCCAGATGACATTAAATCTGGACTAATCGAAGTGATTTCACCTTCTCCGTACTACTATCCCAACCTATCTAACCTGAAGGCAACGTTTGGTGATTCAAATGAGCGAGTAAGGTACACACCCCATTTTACTGTAGTAATTACCGTCTCGTGTTCATAGAAATTTAATGATATACTAATTGTTTGTATTACAGGTGGAGGACCAAACAGATCCTGGATTACAGTTACCTCATGCTGTATGCTCAGGACAAGGGTACATACTATGTGCAGGTGATTACGAGTCACAGATTGTTATGTCTAGCAGGTTACGTCTTAAGTACAAAGGGTGAAAAAATGCATAGAACATTACAATTATTTGTCTGTATGAGTGTTGCGTCATCGTAATTATCACCTGACAAAGAAAAATGATACTGAAATGAGGGGGGGGGGGGGGGTTCTTAGTGTGGTTAGCGCTTCTAAGTAAACAGCAGAGCTTTTTGGTTTAAATTTCTGATTGCATTATTGTACAACTGTGTATGAGTCTTTTACTTGATGATTAATTGATCTGTAGTGATGTGCAGCTAATTACCAGAAATCATATATATATATATGTGTGTGTGTGTGTGTGTGTGTGTGTGTGTGTGTGTGTGTGTGTGTGTGTGTGTGTGTGTGTGGTTATTGCAGTTAGAGGATGACATTGTGGCAAAGTTAGGATACACAGAATTTATGAAGAAATATATAAATAATGTACACAAGGAACAGTGGCTTTTCCTGGAGTTCTCACAACTGGGCTTTATAGGTACGTCTCTTATTCTCTTCTCTCTTCGTCTCTTCTTTTTTCTTTCTTCTCTATTCTTGACTCTTGATTAGTCCACATTCTACTTTTTCTTTTTACTTGTCTTCTTTTCTTCTCGCCTCTCCTTTTATTATCTCTTCCCATTCTGTTATAATTTCTCATCAGTTATTCTCTTTTCTCTTGCCTGTTTATTGCTCTTCTTTTCGCCTCTTTTCCTCTTTTCCTTTCTATTCTTTTAGTTATTTTCTTATAAATTCTTCCTAGTTCATTGCATTTTTTCTTATTCTCTAATCTTTTTCTCCCATTCTTTTTTCTTTTTATTCATCTTTACTTTTTTGTCTTATTTTCTCCTTTCGCCTCTTCGTATTTTCTACTTTTTTCCTTTTTTTTTATTTTAATGTCTTCCTCCCTGTTATTTAATGGTTTTTTCTTTTTCTTTCCTTTTTTATTGTCACTTCCATCTCATCTTTCATTTTTCTCTTCTCATCTCTTTTCTTCTCATCTCTTCTCTTCTCCTCTCTTTTGTATTCACCTTTCCTCTTCTAATATTTTATTATTACAAAATGTTATCCATCGTTTTTTCCATCAGCCTGATTGATTCCACTTTTACTTATATGAAAAAAGTGAGAGAAAGACAAAGACAAAAACTTTGTGTCTGAGTTTTTACATATTCATGAACGGTTGCTTTCATGCCCTGACACACACTCCACTTTCTCTCTTTTTTACAGGGAAGCTTTTCCGAGCCTCAGACCTGCCCACATTTGTGGAGTTTTTTTTGATGTTTTATAAAGATAAACCCATCGACTGGCTGCTGGATCACATTCTCTGGGTAAAAGGTTGTAACCCAGAAAAGGACAGTGTGAGACATTTTTACTTTATTTCTCTCTTATCTGACAGAGAAAGAAAAAAAATCCATCAGAGTTGAGGTTAAAGGAGATGACTGTTTCTACATATCGTACAACACTCGCAGGAATTTGAAAGTGTGCCATGCTAAAGGTGCAAATGCCTTCACAATACTTTCAACAAGAATGATTAGAGAAGCCCTTATTGCCACAGCTAATGGGAATCTAATGCTGAGATTTCAAGGCTCTGTAGGTCCCCATATCCAAATCATCTGGAAAATTAAGCTCCAGAAGATGACAGAATGTTCAATCAACCAGAATGTCTTTTATCTTCTGACTGATTTAACACGGTTGTTGGTAGTTGGGAAACATATAAATAAATTAAAAAAAATGTAATCTAAAAATGAAGTTATATAATATTTATCCCTAATAACAAAGTATTAGGGGAAAAACCTTCAGTGAAACTAGACAGGAACACTTCCAAAAGTGTGTTTGTTTGCCACATGAAAGACACTGTTATCGAGGGTGTTACTTAAATTTATCTCATTTATAGAACTAAGCAGCTGAGGGTTAAAGGCCAGGATCAGGGGCCCCGAAGTGGCAGCTTGTTGGTGGTAGGATTTAAACATATGATCTTCCAAAGTTAGAGATGTCAAAATGAGATGTTTGGGGCATAGCATGCAGAGCAGGGATAGTGGAAATATCAATAGTATGTTGTTGGAATGATGTAGTAGTATGATGCGGTTACAGACAAGAGGCGAAGTGGAAAGCCAAAGAGAAAGGGAATGAATGTGTTAAATGAGGACATGAAATTAGTAGGTGTAAGTATAGAGGATGCAGAGAATAGGGCTAGCTGAAAGCTGATTTACTGTGACGACCCCTTTAAGTTAACAACCGATAAGAGAAGATGATCCTCCAATCAGCAGTCCAAATATTGTTTTAATATTTTTGATATTAGGCCAGAAGTGAAGAGCCAGGTCCGCGCCCATATCGTAGTGGTGAAAATGAGAAATATATACTGTATATATAAGATTTCAAACATCTAATATATACTGTGTATATACAATTTAAGGAATTAGATTTATCTAATTTATTTTTGTTCCTGCCTTACAGAATAACTGCATTACTGAGAAGGCAAAACTGAAGCGTACTTTTAAGCCTTCCCTGTTTCAGCATGTGGGTGTGCACTCCTCATTGCCTGGCAAAACACAAAATCTGAAAGTAAGTCTTCTGCTTTCTACTTGTTTCCCATCACTTTTCAGCTTGGTCATTTCCTAAGGAATCATAAGTCATATTGTTTTAAAGCATTTACATTTAACTAAGCAAATTGGGGATGACATCGTAGTGTCTGTGTGTGTGTGTGTGTGTGTGTGTGTGTGTGTGTGTGTGTGTGTGTGTGTGTGTGTGTGTGTATGTATGTTTTTGGTATTTTACAGGACAAAGACTTCGGAAGGCAGATTCTCTATAAAGTTTACCAGAACCCTCCTGCCAAGCTGAGTAGCAGTTTAAAGCACTATCAGAGTCATTCTTTAGAGAGAGCTTATCATGGTAAAGACTTCCTATGGGCTTTTACACCCAATCCAGGAGATTATGTTCTTATCAGGTTCAAAACGCCTCAAAACGTCAAAAGGTGAGAGCAACACACGACAAACAGTCAGATGTGTTCAGCTCTCTGTTTCCTGTTAGTCCTAATAAAGGAAGTGAAAATTGTGTGTCTGTTAGTACAGACAAGGAAGTGTGACCTTGTTTAAGTCAGCATATTAATATAATAGTAGCGTTTATGCTGATCATTAATGGTGAAAAAATGTGAGGTGTGGCCTTTGTCTATGTCAGTCACAATCATGAAGGTGTGGCCTTTGTGTTGGTCAGTACAGTAAAGATAGTGAATGAAGGTGTGGCATTTTTTTGTTGCTCAATACAGTGAAGGTATTACTTTTGTCTATGTTAATTCCAGTGAAGAAGGTGTGGCTTTAGTGTATGTTAGTCAGTTTTAATTTGAGTTTTTGTTCTATTTACAGATTTTTCTTCAGTAATTCTACAATAACAACAATAAAGTTTTTGTCAGTTGATTTAACATAAGTGGTCCAGGAAGTTTACATGGTTCATAGATTAGAATATATATTTGAAAAATTGTATCAATAAGAATAGCATTCAGTACTTAATATTCTTAAATAGTCTTAAGAAGACCTTTGAGTGATTACGAGACTCTGACATTATTCTCTCTAAGAGGAACAAATCCAAGGTTTAACGAAATCGCCGGGGACCTTCTGCATTTACATGACCCTGTCCAGCCATTTTTGTAAATTTGTGTGATGTAAATTTCCTCTAGGACCTTTAAAAATAAATCTCAAAGGCACCCTAGGACTGATTACCTTGTTAATATATATAGTATATCCTTTTTATAGTAGGTTTATTGTACCAGTAAGAGAAGGAATAACAACAAAAAACCTCCAGAAATATACAGAATAAAGAATGTGATTGATTGGTTGCTTCTGTGGACAGATGTCTTTTATACAAGTAACAAGTTGAGATTAAGAGTGTTCCTTTAAGAGAGTGTTTCTAATCTCATTTTGGCCAGAAATCTTGCTGATTTATAGTGGATTAAATACTTATTTAACCCATTAAAATGCAAATGAGTTTTTTTCTGGATGTTTTTGTTGTTATTCTGTTTCTCACTGTTAAGCCGACCATTAAAATTATAGACTAATCATTTCTTTGACAGAGGGCAAATCTACATAATCAGCAAGGGGATCAAATTTGTATGGTTTACAGTCGATCTACAACTCGAGATCTTTCTCATGAAAATTTTAGCTGAAAGCAAAAGAAAACACAAAAAGGGCCGCCCATGGGTAGTGTTTCTCTCAGCAGATTATGATCATGAATTAGTGAAAATGTTGAACAGTAAAATTCACATGTAAAGGATGTGCGCTGACTGGCACAGCAGAAATCACTCTGTATTCTCAGATAACATTAGGAATTTTACCCATAACCACCCACATGTACATTAATAATGAATTAGAACATAAACAGCATACACCCCCCACACACACAGGCATTTAAGTTGATTTTATAACAAGGTATTTTATTGTGTATGTTAATGAATAAGCAATTTGTAGCATATCTCTTTAAAATCTTTTTGGGTTTCCAAACAAAAAAACAAAAAAATTTAAGCAGAATCTTAGAAAAACCTTAAAATTGTCTCCCAATTTACTATAAAACGAGTCTAATAAAAGCATTAGGAGTGCAACATAAAGTAAATAAAACAGCAAATAGTTAAGATGCGAAGTGTAAATGTTCAAGTTTTTTGTGACACACACTGACAGCTAGATGTTAAAAGTTTTTTTTTTGCTAATGAAATTTTAAATTCTCGCTATTTACGGTCAACTATTTTTTCTTACTATGAAAGAAGTAACGCTACACTGATAATAAATGTGTATTGCACTTCTACCCTGTAATATGGTATAACTAATAAAGTTATTCATAGCTGGATATACTGTGTATTTTTATATACAGTATAAATTAATGAGTCTATACTTTTACCTTTTACATTTTACAATAAGTTATTATTATCAGTTATTGTATTATTTTCCTTTTATACCTTGAAATTAGATCTAATATTTTCAATGTCCAAAATATTTTCGATTATATTTGTAAGATCCTATAAGTAATGCTATAAAAAGGAGTAAATTCAATCGGCCCCATATTCTTTCTGGAAGTATTTACCCTTGCTTTCTGTTTCAATTTGTTAAGATGTTACACTCCAGAAAGAGATCAAATCTATAATTCTACTGTATTTTCAGCCTAAAATGAGTTTAAAATAACTGAAAATGTATATTTTATTACAAATACTCATATTAAAATAACATGTGTATGTTATAATTAAATATATATTTTATTTAAATAAATTTATTTATTTATTCATCTTCTATACCTTCTTATTCCCTAATTCGGGGTCACAGGGATCTGCTGGAGTCTATCCCAGCCGTCTCTGAAAGGGCGAAAGGCAGGAGGGGGACACTCTGGACAGGTCACCAGTCCATCATAGATATAGATAAATTAAAATACATATTATATATAAGATTTATATTATGTAAAACATTTGTATTATAAACTATAACAATTATATAATATAATTATTTTTTATATTATTATATTACTATTAAATTAAATAAAAACTTTGTTTGAAATAAAGTATATAATATTGTTTATATTGGTTTAATGCAGGGATAATTGAAATATAATTATTTAAAAATTAACAAATAATAGGTTAAATAATATTAAAAATAAAAAATCTAAATAAAATTTACTAACAAAAATATCAATTATTTGTTTAATTTGTGTCATGAGACAACAGACACGATATCAGAAAACTGGACAGTGAAATGGACGGGTTCATTATTTTATTCACAAATAAAATTACCAGAAGGTCAGAGCACATGCCAGCACAAAAAAGGACTAAAGCAACAAAATCACCATAAGTACAATGAGGACTACAAATTCGGATTAACATGCATAGATGGTGCTAATGGAAAATCTTCCCCTGTGTGTTATCTGTGAGGAGAAACTGGCAAATAGTGAGAATTTGAAAAGAAAACATCAAATTTAATGTGTTTACATGTGTAATAACAATAAATACTCCTGATTCAAACTTTAAAAAGGATAAATAATAAATGTTTTGATGTAAACCAGCAAATGTCCTATTAAATTACTGAAATATATACTTAAAATCTGGGGGTACTTTAAATTATTTGGTTTAAGGAGTGACAGAAAAGTTTTTGAAAACTCCTTGTTTAATGTGTATTCTATATTTTTGTATGTATGTTTTAAACTATAATGTAAATCTCATTCTTATAGTATGTTTTTTGTATTTTCTTGTCAGCAGTTTGGTTTATCAGGTTATTTCACAGCCATTCATGTTTTCTAGTCTTTCACATTTAGAGTCATTCGCTTTGGTGCAACCTTCTCAATAACCGGTCTTTCAATAAGCTTTTTGTCAGTTAGGGGTGATAGTGCACTCAGAAAAGTTAAGTGCATGTCATTACTGCGAAACCTTGACTTCTGAGCTCCTTTCCTTACTTTAATTATTTTATTTTTGTGTGTGTGTGTGTGTGTGTGTGTGTGTGTGCATGCGTGTGTGTGTTTCTAGGTACCGCTTCAGAAGTGGAAATATTGAAGCGAATGAAGATAAGTTTTACGACACCACCGTAGAAGTGCTGCCTAGCAACGTTAGTGGTGCTCTAAGCATGTTTTTCGATCTTAAAACCAAAATATGTCTTAAGCTTGTGAGAATACAGCATAGTATTGGTTCATTAAGTTATTATTATGCCAGTAGAAGGTTGTCATTAGTGTTGTGTGTGTGTGTTGACTTATTAAACTAGAGTGCAATTTCCTCCTACACATAAAGAAAGAAAGAGAGACATACACCCACACATGTGGTTTTAAAACACTTCCTGTTGTAGTGTTAGGGTTACCAAAGAGACACGGTAGAAAATATACTGACCTGTTTCCCAGGTACTGCTCAGACTATGTAGCTTTAACCAGATGGGTGCGTGTGCATGATTGTTTCAGGTCACTGTGAGGAAGCGTGTGAAACAAGGACTCCTTTCATGTTGCAAACCTTCCACAGATGGCTTTGTTATAATAGGTAACTACTAACATTATTTACATCTACATTTACATTTTATGCATTTGGCAGACGCCCTTATTTAGAGCGACTTACATTTGATTCTTTTATACAGCTGAGCAATTATGGTTAAGAGCTTTGCTCAAGGGCCCAGCAATGGTAACTTGGTGGTGCTAACATCAAACCCACCGTTATTTAATTAGCAGGCCAACGCCTTAACCACTGAACTACCACCTTATTTTGACTTTGAATTACCCTTAGTGTCATTTTGCCTCATACTTTGCATGACCAAGATTTGAATGGCTGCTTCACAACAGAGACGATTATAGAGGTTTACCGTATTGCCTGGACTATGTGCTCCTCACAAAATAATAATAAACAAATCCGAATTACCTAAAATGTTTTGCACTGACGATGATTATAAATACTTACACTTTTCTAAAATTATAGAAAAACTATTTACATTTTTAAGAATGAATATACACATACACTGTAAGTATTTTACAAAATCAGCTGCTTTTTATTGTCAGTACGCACATACTGCATGAAAAATGTGACTAAAAAAATAAAAAAATAAGTAAATTAAATATGGGTACATGAGTGAAATTCTCATCACAGGGGCACAAATTGTAGTTACAGAATTGTTTTACACTTTCCTTCAGTGTAACTTCCCCGAAGCCCATCTTCAAACTAAGAACCAAAAGGAGCACTGAACCACCTCTGGAAAATGAGGAAACAAACCTGGTGGGCAGAACAGCAAGAAGAGAAACTTATTGAATTATGGAGGGGAAATTAGTGTTTGTATGAAATAATCATTGGAAATAGTAGTTTACACTAATTTAGTTAGTTAATAATCTTTGTTACGTCTAGATGTGAAAGTGGTAGCGCAGTGATTAAGGTGTTAGACTACCAACTTGAAAACCTGTGTTGGATTCCCAGCACCACCAAGCCACCGCTGCTGGGCCCCTAAGCAAGGCCCTTAACCCCCTGTTGCTCAGTTGTATAATAGGGAATAATGCAAGTCACTCTGGATAAGGGCATCTGCCAAATGCAAATTTAATGCAAAAGTAATGTTTTCGTCACAGTTCCATTTACAAGTCTGTCAGTTGGGAGACACCCGTATCCAGATTCAATTACGTTTATCCTACTTATCCAACTTGAGCAGCTGAGGGTTAAGGCTCTTGCTCAGGGGACCAACAGTGGCACATTAGTGGTGCTGGGGAACGTACCAATGATCTTTCGATTAGCAGTCAAGCACATTAATCTCTAATCTATCACTTCCCCATTTAACCCACATTGTTTTTTCCTGTCATAATGCTTTGTCAGCATAGTGCCTTTGTTTTCTTAGAAACCACCCCTTCCTAAAGATTTAAATAAACAAAGTAAAAACAGGTGCATAGGTTAAAATCTCACTCCTTAACGATGATTATCCTAAACTGCATTTTATTTGCTGGCTCCTCTGTGCCTTCAGTATGAAATATTATTATCAATCCTTTATTATTCATACCCTTTAGCAATTTTTAAAATATTTGTTGTAGCTGTGTTTTTTACATCATGCCAATGTTTTTACCTTTTTATGTATCCAATTTGCATAATATTGCTTTGTTTTATCTTAGTGTTTAATTTGTATATAATTTCCATTGTCGGTTGAGATATCAGAATCAGTAAAGCCTTTTATTACTAGTTACTAGTATTGCCAGGTACAGTAAGGGGCACTGGGAGAGAGAGAGCAAGAGAGAGAGAGAGAGATAGAGAGAGAGAGAGAGAGAGAGAGAGAGAGAGAGAGAGACTGAGAGAGAGATACTGAGAGCGAGAGAGAGACTGAGAAAGAGAGAGAGAGAGAGAGACGGAGAGAGAGAGAGAGAGAGAGAGACTGAGTGGATAGCTATACTGTATTATAGTATCAAGCTATTACTTTAATTTTATCTCATTTTAAACTCCTGAGAATTATAATGAAGCCTGTAAACCTCAATAATCCAGTAACACAAGTGTAAATCTAAAAACTGGACTTTCCTTTTCTTAATACTGTGTCTGTTTTGGACCATATGGATTAAAAACCAATGCAAACAGAACAGAGAGTGAAAAACCTCAGACATTTTTTTGAACAAATAACGTACTGATGTTCTGCTTTGAAACAGAAGTGTTTACACCACAGACGACAAAAGGTTTTGTTCACTTTTTTGGTTTAAAATTTAAGTCGTATTTTGAATCCTCTGAACTGATCGCGGACCAAAACTTGAAAATTGATTTTACTTTAGTAACAAAAAGAATGGACTCAACTGCAGAAAGGAAATTGTCTTCGATAAAGGAAAGAATTTTTGTAAAGTAAATTTTTGCATTCTAGCCTTTGGCCTAAAATAAATTTAAAAAAAAAAACAATAAAATAAATGTTTGAATCTAGATATTTATATACAATTATATAAGTTCATGAGAATTAAGTTACAATTATTGTTATTGTGTAATATTCACTTATTTATTTGTCTGCAGATTTAAATGATTAAACTGTAAAAATTCATCAATAAGACAAAGTGCAAAAAAAAATTACATTTAATAATCCAGTTAATTACATTTCATCTTATTTAAAATAACTTTAGCCTATGAATAGTGGCTCGTTAGCATTAAATACCTGCATACGGAATCATACATAGTACAACACACAGTGAAACGCTTGTTACGACATTCCCGGCTTTGTTTTTAAAAACAGCAGGTTAAAAATAGGTAAAAAATAAGTACAGTGGGCAAACATGCTAGCCTTAGCATCGAAGTGTAGTAAAAATATATACATATACATGAGAGTAAATAATCAGTCTGAATGCACATAGTTACAAAGAGAGAATTTAAGGAAGTGTCTGTTTAATGTGCAGGTGCTGTGCAATGTGTAAATAAACAAAACGTGGTCGGAGTAACCGTGACGGCAATCAACCTCACCGATGCCATTTTACAGGTTGATCAGGTGAACTTCAGTTCTGGTCTGTTGGCCTTGTATAATTATGTTCTGTGTGTGTTTTTTTGTGTGTTTTTCAGGCTCTTTTGTTAAAGGAATAGCAGCAGGATCGATCGACCCAGAGCTACGTGACTTGGACGCTATGCGTCTTTTTGTTCACAACACTTCCAAATCCTGGGTCATTTTGAGTGAGGTGAGTGTTCTGTCCCTGTCCTATCCTCTACAGGACATCCACCAGAAAAGACTGCATGTATAAGTTTGATCTTGCAGCTATGGATTCTGTCTTTGTCTCGCCTGGTTTTTGCCTTTTTCTGTCCCACTCGTTCTCTCTCTTTGTCTTTCTTTGTCTCATTCTGTCTCTTTCTTTTTATCTCTTTATCAATTTGTCTTCAAACAGTGCTTTAATTGCATGAATGTGAAACCATTTTTTTCTTTCAGTCTCATTTTGTCTTAGTCTGTCTCTGTCTTATTTTTGTGTGTCTCTTACTTAAGTGTGTCTTTTGTGCATTCCTACATTGAAAGTTTGATTTATTAGCATGGCAAATATGCACATTTGCATTGCTAAAACACGGGTACAGGAAAAAAGTAATCAAAAAGATAAAAATAAACAGTATTTACATAAAAAATTACAAATAAATGTCAAAAAGTGTTTAAAAATGAGCTAAAAATTAAATAAAAATGTGCTAAAATTTATGAAAGAGAAATTTACAACAATAATTATAAAGTGTGTGTGTTAAATGAGCTGGTCCTCCACTGTTCCTCATCTAGTGTGAGATGTGTATATAGTGTGCTGCTTCCTGTGTTCCCCCAGTAGGTGGCATTTGGCAGATGTCCTAATCCAGAGCGATTTACATAGATCATTTTTTTATACAACTGAGCAATTTTAGGGTTTAAGGGCCTTGCTCAGGGGCTGGCAAGGAAGGAACCCCTGATCTTTCAATTAGCATTCCAACCCTTTAACCACTGTAATAACACTTAAAAATTTGTATGATTTTGTGGAATTTATTAAAGAATTTGGATTAAATTTATTAAAGAATTTGGATTGGAAAGTGCGGCGCTGTTCTCTACTGTCCTCGGTAAACACTGCTGACACAGTCTCTGCTCTCGGGGTCTGTACTCACTGTGTCTGTACTCTTCAAGTCCTCTCTCTGACTAATTTTCTCTTTCTTTCTCTCTGTCTCTGTCTCTCTCTGACGTACTTTTTCCTTCTCTGTTTGTCAGTCTGTAGCCCCAGTCAAAAAAAAAAAAAATACTCTGCTGAAATCCTTAGGAAAGCACTGCAACTGTGACAAAGTGACACAACACTCTTATTATTTATTTTTTCAAATGTCCTACAACAAATAATAAAAATATATTAAAAAAATTTGTGTTTCTAAGCTTTAAACTAAACAAATAAAACGTATGCCAAGTTTTTTTCCTCTTTCACTTTTACAATTATTATCTCTCTCTCTCTCTCTCTCTCTCTCTCTCTCTCTCTAACAGATTGCTATTCAAGTTGAAGTCTAATGAGAATGTAAAACTCAGATCACAGAAGCTGGCTCTTCTTCCTTTCTCTAAATAACAGCGCCCCCAATGGCCAAAATGAGTAAAATGAGCACAGATAAACTTTTCTTCCCTGATGTTTGGATTGCTCCTGTGTGCTTGGTGTAATATGCCACATTTAGATGACGAGCCCCCCACAGAGCTTGCTGAGGCCCCCTTGTGGGTCGAGTCCCCTCTGTCATATGACACAGCCACCAACATCCCCTGATGAGTATCGGACATTTTGACACTTTGGACTAAACGAGAGCAGGATGTTACTGTGATGTGAACACAGTTAAACTTTGTCATCTGTTTTACATGGTTTAAGTTGTCACTCAAAAACTTATTAGCTAAAAAGAGGTTCATATATACACATGCAGTGTTTTATTGGTTTCAATGTTTTACCTTAATATTGATAAAAAATCAGGGGTCAGAAACCCGCAGCTCCAGAACAGCATGTGGATCTTTCATCCCTCAGCTGCAGCTATCTGTCGCTTTGGAAAACAATAATGAAAGTGAATAATAATAAATAATAAGTATTTAATTTATATTTTATTTCAGTTCGCTTTTTTTAAATAATTCTGAATTTAAAGACTTTGATAATCTTGTATCATCAACCAGAAACATGGAATACCATTTTAAACTTATATGAACATGAAACAGTCTACATTTGAAACAGTTCAGATGGAGTTCATCTTGGAATTTATATTTGAGCAGGTCTTCTCCAATATCAGTTATAAAAAAAAACAAACATCGCTGAAAATTGTGAAAAGTGAACATTTAGGAAACTCTTATTCAATGGCAGCTGTATGGGTCGGGATCATCCGCACGTCTACCAGGTATATAAGGTTTTCGTACGATGCAGTTGACCAGCCAAACATTAAAGCACAAAAATACTTATTTCACTCAATAAAATGCAAATCAAATTTGAAATGTGTTTTTCTGGATGTTTCTGTTGTTATTCTCTCTCTCAGATAGAATAAACCCACCTTTAAATTTATACTGATCATGTTCTTTGTCAGTAGGCAAATGTACAAAATCAGCATCAATCAAATTAGATATGTACTTTTTCTCCTTAATGTACATATCTGAAATTTGTGTGATTATTTCTTTCATAACTAGCGTAACTTTGGCTAGGATTGAGAAAGATCATGTTTTTTTGCACAGAATAGTTTATTAAAGAGCACACAGCTACCAAATAAAAACATTTGTTAAAACCATAACAAAGATAATACCAATATTAACAAAACCAAACAATGTCATTTTCATGCCATTACTCAGACAGCTCAGGAATGTTGTGTGTGTTCAGAGCTGTAATGGAGGCCTGTTCAAACTCTGAGAAGCACCAGGAGATTAGCAAGGTTAATTTCTCTGAATAGCACCGGATTTATTGGCTTACTTAAAACACACTGTGCAGAAGCAAAAAAAGCAACTCTACAGACACATTCATAACTACTGTGTTGTATGAAATAATAAAAATTAAGAAAATACAAGAGAAAATGGTGACAACTTGAAAGTTAAATAATGCCTTTAATAAATTAAAGAAACAATTAAGCACTGAATGTTTTAATATCCTGCCCTAACATAAGGCAAAACATATTATATGAAAATAAAAATTAACATTTTACAAAAGAAACAAAATTGGTAACAAAATACCAAAGAGCTTTATGTATGAGGATATTTTAGTCATGAGATATTTAAAGCAGCTAAAAAGCAGCGTCGTAAATGTAACACAAAACAGTGGATAAATGTAAAGAGTGTATCAATTAAAGCGGGTCGTCATGGTGTAAAGATGGCTGCGAGGAGTTCGGAAATCCTGCCTCACTTCCGTTTGCTTTTGGAGTCGGTGGTCTGAAAGACGCTGGAGGCAGACATGAGATTCTCGATGTACTGACCCAAAACTTGGTTCTCAGATTTGAGCTTAAGGTTTTCCTCTTTCACGGCATCCACTCGCGCCGACAGATCTGATACACAGACAAGGACGCATGTTAAAGAATACAAACAATTATTGCACAATATCTAAATTTATTCATGCACTATTATAGCCAAAATGTTTGTAAACAGCTGTAAACTGTTACAATAGGCTCCAATAAGTTCCTAACAGGGGGGCTTCAACAAGCTCTGTGGGGGGGCTCGTCATATTTTGAAAAGTGTCAACTATATTTATATTTATTTATTTTTTCAATCGTACCGATTTAACAGTCAACAACCTGCAAACATTTTTTTTCTTTCAAACATCTACATAATCACGTCCTTGAAAAGAACTGGTTTTTTAACCACTCTACCACTACGTGTAGTCACAAGCTCGTTTGTTGGGTTGGGCACTATAACTGAAGAACTCTGTGACTCTTCTTGGGAACTTAGTTTGACCATTGTATTTTTAGTTCTTTGTTTACTTCTTTTTCTGCAAGTTCCAGTACGCTGGTCTCCACTTGAATGGGTACTTGACCCAGGTGCTTCTCATTTCTTACAATTGGAGTTTGCTTCAGCAGTACATAGTGAGTATCTCTATACTTAGAATCTAGCTTGCTATCTTCCATACTCGCCACATATACACATCTCCTAACTTAAAGTTGTCTTCGTTAGCTCGACTTGCCATGTCATGTCTGCATGCTGTTTCATTTTGTCTTTGCAGTTTTTATGTTGACTTTTAATGTCTTTTGTTTCTCTTTTCTCTGTGACAAGGCTGGGTAACTTTGTATGTACATACTTAATTTTTTGATCATTCCTTTACCTATTATATCTATATTAGGCCAATAGAATTTGCTTCTCAAAAATCATTTGTGCGAATGATACCTTGATGTGTCTCATGTGCTATTTTTTAGCGCTTGTTGAATCATGACTATTCTATGTCCCTGCAGCAAAAGACCATCATGGGTTGACAACTCATCTAAACATCGTTTGTATGGCTGTAAGCATTTGGGACTCAGCTGTCTCCACGATGAAAATCAGTTGTTTCAAGGTAGTAGTATCTGCCATTGTAGCACTTTTAAGTTGCTCGAGAGTCAAGGCCTAAACATCCATTATATTAACAGCAAGCGCACTGCCCATAGACATGTCCACGTAACTGTTATCCTCCGTACCTTGCAACAGAAGTCTGGAAAGTAAATCGGCAACATTGGCTTTACATGCAATGTGTTCAATCTTGTAGTCGTATGGACACATTTCTGGATTTAGCATATAAATGGCCAATAATCTGTCCTCAAGAGTAAATCTGCCTCCCCACAAATATGCTCTAAATTTCATACACTTCCTAATGCTTCGCTTTCTATCTGAGAGTAAAGCCGTTCCGTGGGTGTCAGAGAGCTGCTTGCATACGCCACAGGTTTCTTAGCTCCGTCTTCTTGGGTCTGAAGCAAAACTGCTTCTGGACTTGCATCACTGATTACAAACGTTGGAGCATTCATGTGAAAGTATGCATTCATGTGGCTTTTCCTTTTCCAGCCCCTTAAATGCATTTTCTGCTTCTGATGACTACTACCACTCTTGTCCTTGGCTGGTGGGTTTTCTGAAAGGCTCAGAAAGATCCACAAGTACCTAGAAAAGAACGCAACTGTGCTACATTTTTGGGCCTAAGAGCGTTACAAACTGCTTTAACCTTTCTTGGTTCTGGTTTTAGTCTGATGTGACAACATGACCCAAAATCTCAATCCGCTTAGACCTGAAGAAACATTTTTCTTTGTTCAACGTCAGTCCTTTTTCTTGAAATCTTTGAAAGACTCAATCTTCACTCCAGGTCCTTTTCATTTTTCAGCTAATACGACCACATCATCCATCTAGCACACCTGGCATCCCACACTTTATAAAATCAATAGCTTTCAGAAATGCTTCAGGAGCGCTGGATGGTACCTTTTTACACTAACACTAACATCCTCTGTGTGTAATGAATGTGGTCATTTGTCTGGATTCAGGCGCTAGACTGACTTGCCAATAACCTTTTCTGGCATCCAATTTTGCAAACACCCTTGTTTCCTGCATTGCTTACATATACTGTCTATTGTTGGTTTGGGTGTCTTCCTCTTACCACTGCTTTGTTCACATCTCTTTTAGATCTACACAAAGTCTTACTTCTTTTGTGTCTTTTTTTGGAATGAGAAGAATGTTGGACACCCATTTAGATCCCTTGTGCACTATTTTATCTCTCAACATTATATCCACTTCCTGATTCACAGCTTCTACTATCAGGTAAGGTACTGTCCTTAAAGCTTAAGCTACAGGTGCAAAGTTTTTCTTTACAGATATTTTATGGCTGTACCCTGTGATTTGTCTTAGTCCTTTAAACAAAGACTAATATTTAGCTTCCAGTTTTGAAAATCTTTCTGTTGAATTTTTGATTTGTCTGACCCGATCTACAGGATTCAATATCTTTAAGTCAAAACAGGACTGTCCTCCCAGCAGCGGCTCTACATCTCCTTTGATTACAAATGTCTTTAGCGTCATTCCATTCAAATTGAGCTTCAGATAATCCCACACAGTGAAAAGGGTGTGTCTGTGCATAAGCATCGGATTTTTCCTGGTTTGTTTTAGTTCAATTTTTTGTGCAAACAATCTTTGATATGGTCTCTTTTTCTTCTGTATTGGTTGAATACACAAATTCATCAGAATCAGAATCAGCATTTACTGTTTTTACCGGTTTGTCTTTGCGATCTGACTTATCTTTAGCTTTATATTTGTCACCTTTGTGCTCATGTAAGTTGTTTTTCTTTTTCCAAACATGTGCACAATGACCATATTTCTTGCAACACAAGCAGGTTGCTGATTTTGCACCACAGTCGTTCGCTTTGTCAGCCCACACCTGTAACACTGGGTGTCGCTGTTGCTCTTATCAGATCGTAACCTGTCGCCATTATGTGGTTCCTTAATTTTATTAGCTTGAAATAAACGTGATTGTCTTTTTCTTTGACTTTAGACTCTGCTTGAGCTGATTCAAAAATTCTAGCAACTGTTAATGCTCTTTCTAAAGTGAGCTTTTCTTCCTGCAACAGTTTATCTCTTAATCTTCTTCTTCTTCTCCTTTCGGCTGTTCCCTTTTAGGGGTTGCCACAGCGAATCATCTGTCTCTACCTAACCCTATTCTCTACATCCTCTTTACTTACACCCACTAACTTCATGTTCTCATTTATTGCATCCATTTACCTTCTCTTTGGTCTTCCTCTTTGCCTCCTGCCTGGTAGCTTTATTTCTAACATCTTCCTACCAATATATTATCTTTTAATATTCTATGTGCACATTTCTCTATGAGCTGATCTCGTATCATTTCACGTTCTAAGGTGCCAAACTCACACAATTTGGCCAATTCCCAATTGTTTCATCTTGAAGTTAAAAACTCTGTCTGAATTTGTGTCTTTCATGCACAATGTTGGACTAAAGT
Organism: Bagarius yarrelli; assembly: GCA_005784505.1. Classification (NCBI taxonomy): domain Eukaryota; kingdom Metazoa; phylum Chordata; class Actinopteri; order Siluriformes; family Sisoridae; genus Bagarius; species Bagarius yarrelli. The sequence continues at coordinate 2,312,930 of VCAZ01000064.1, forward strand.
AAGCATCCAGGGCAGCACAGTCTCTAAATATGACTCTTTAGGGCTCAGGAGGTTGGTGAAAATCGTCTGCACTGGAGCACCAATACATATGTGTACATATATGTAGGACTGTAGCACTTACAGCATTGGCAGCGTTGATAGTTCCACTAAAAAAAAAATGTAAGTCTTTTCATGTGTTGTATTCTGCATACAAATCTAAAGCTCTGAGGTTCAGTGGAATAGGCAGCGAAAGCTGTGTCTGTGTGACATGTTTTGGCAATGCTCACGGCGCTGTTGCTTGGTCGTCTATTACATCCGAATGACGCTCCCTATCGAACGGTAATCCTAATCGTTCTGTAAAATGTTCATCCTCGTCGCCATTTATGTTGTGTTGCTTGATTTAATAATCTGACTCTGTTGATGCTTTCTTCTCAACACATGCTCACTTGGTGTCAACGTTATCTGGTCTTTTCTCGTTCTTGCGACACTTACTACACTACACTATTAATAAAGTCCAAAAAAAAATCCATTTGTGCTTTGAAGTCATCACTAGATTTTATAGGTTATAGGAGACATTCTGCATCACGCTTTTTAAACAAGCCAATCAACGACACCATAAAGACCTACTTCCCTCATAAAAGAAGCTGTTGTCATAATAAATGCTTACAGAGATTTATAGCTGCACTCCAGACTTTTTTGGTAAAAACATCAGCTTCAATAAATTTTCCTGACTCAATACAAGCTTTAAGATTTTCTGTGGTCAGACTGAAGGTTTATGTTTGTGATTTTAAACGAGACTCTGGGATGTTTTATGAAAGAAGAGATGATGTTTTTACCCTCCAGAGTGTTCTGCAGCTCTAGGACCTGGTTTATGAGCCTCGTTTTTTCCTCCAGCTCCACCTGATTTTCCAGATCTCCTGAAACACACATTATCTCTAAGAACTGAAGCATGTCTTCCATCCCAGATTTAATCCCTTAATGTTGTTTTCTCAAAATTATAGCTATAATCCTGTAAAATAAATATTGACTTGTTTACCATCCACATCAGAGTTCATGGTGAAATAATCGTCTTCCTTTTTAGGATGCAGGGCTGCGGTTCAGGTGCACTGAAATAACATAACAAATCATACACACTAACCAATTTGGTCATATATTCTTTTGCTTTGTTTTATACCAAAATTAAGTAAATAAATAATAAGTCATGTGAAAATATCCGGCAAGCATCGTTTTGATTCGATTTTAGTTAAACCGCAAAACTAACCTGCTAACCGTTATAACGCGCAGATTTCTTGCGCTGGGATTGGTTAAACGACAGACCTGACACATAATGATCCAATGAAAGAAGCGCTTCTGAAATGATCTACCAATCGTATCGCGGAAGGCGGGATTTTTCGGTACGTATTTTTATTCACACGCTGCCAAAACAAAAGAGGTGCAAAACGTTTCCAAAAACGTGACTGTTTTTATGATTGATAAAATGATGATATATATTTAATAATATATTGGGCGTAAACGTTGTTCATACGCTATCCTCTGCTAATCGCTAACACAAGCTAGCTATGAGCAAAATCACGTAAACAGCCTGGACCTGATTGATAAATAGAGCGTAAGAACGGTTTATCACTAAAATGTGTAATAAATAGTAACTAATACATAGATTTTTTTTTTAATCCACGTGGGTTTTACTTTAAAATGCCCTGAAAAACATACTCACCAAATTAAGAGATTTTAAGAGCTTAGAAGATCTCTGATCAGAGGTTCAGGATGCTGTACAAATCTATTACAGGGTTGCCAGTTGCTTAACAAACCGTCAGTTTCCACATGTCCCTCCCAAAAATCCTACACTGACACACAGCACATTAAACCAAAGATTAACCAAAGATTCGCTTTTTCAGTTCCAAAACGACATCACACAAAACGTAGTTATTATAAAAGGTAACCCTGGATAGTTCTATTATCAATAGAATATTTTAAGACAAACTGTAGTAAATTCACACCAGACAGAATTCACGTCCCAAAGGGTTTTTGATTAATTAAAGAATGGCACGTCATACCTTTACCCAGTTTAACCAATGTTTAATGTTTTTGTACATCCACAAGCCAAATACATTATTATTACTACTTTATAACACATTATAATAGCTCAAAATTGTTGTTTTTTCACCGGAAAACTTTTGCACCTGATTTTCACGATGTAAATTATTTCATAGAAGTGAATGTTGTAAGATAACAGGCATGCGTAAATGTTCCCAGACACAATGTTCTTTCTACAGTTTAATCATCTGATACTAAATGAATGTGTTATAAGTAATATGTTTGGGTTTTTACATATTTTAATAATGTAGTGTTTACACTTTTAATTTACTATAAAATTTAGGTCAGTCAGGTGTTTTGCAAACACATTTTAAAAAGGTTTAAATAAAATATCTTTTGTTTGTAATGTTTTTTGGGGGGGTCAGCACGGTTGCTTGGTGGTTAGTACTGTTGCCTCACAGCAAGAAGGTCCTGGGTTCGATTCCCAGGCAGCGGCCTTTCTGTTTGCATGTTCTGTGTTTGCGTGGGTTTTCTTCAGGTAAACATGTATGTTACGTTGATTGGTTATTCTAAATAAGTGTATGTGTGTGGCCCTGTGATGGACTGGCAACCTGTCCAGGTCAGAGACTGGGATAGGCTTCAGCAGATCCCCATTTCAATTATGGAATAAGCAGGTATAGAAGATGAATGAATGTAATGTTTATTATCAATGGACCTTATGGGTGGAATCCTTTATGTATCTATGTATAAGTGAGAAGAAGGAAAGACAAGTGACTTTGTGAAAATTTCAGATATCAATGTTAATACCCAGCTCCTTTTTAATTTTTCTATTCAGTAACAATTTAGTTGATCAATTCAGAATAATGATAGTAGTAAAATAATTAGTAATCAAATATAAAAGAGAATAATATAATAAAAATAATAAATTAGTAAGTAATTAGTAATCAACACAGAATTAATAGAACATATACAAAAGGCAAATTAAAGATCAGCATCAACAACATTAAAACAAATTATAACTCAATTGAATAAATATTTAAGACTTTAAAACATTTGATTACCTGCTTTCCTTTGTGATTTTTCACTCTTTCTAATACTTGAAAAAGATACAAAAAAATTATACCTTACACTGTGCAAGATTTTTACACCACTGGCGTTTGTGTAAATTCGGTTTAAAATTTGCCCAAAAAAACTTTTCCTTTTAACGTCATGTAAATAATAAATAAAATAAAAATCTAAAACAATTTAGCAGCGACATCGAATTTATTACTCAGCTAAATTAGAGTCCGGATATGACGTGTGACGTGATTCATGCTAGCCTCCCGTCAGCGCGAGCCGAGTGATCTCACCACACTGCCATCGGTTTCCTCACAGTGTATGGGAGGGGGGTGGGGGGTGATATTTAAATATCTCAAAGCCAGATTCATCATTTACTTATTTACACTTTCGCTCACGGGAGAAATGGTGAATATTGATACAGTTGACTAGTCATATTTGTATGCTTTACCCTATTCGGGTGCTCCTAAATTGACTAACATCCGGGGAATTTTGTAGTGTTCAACACTAGATGGACACTTGATATGGCTGCTGTGAAGTGAAGAGCGCGTGCACGCCTTGATACACGGCTCAGCTCTACCCTGGCGTGTGCGCGCCACTAAACGGACTGAAAGCCAAACAAACGCGTTTTTAAAATAAACTTGATTAGAAACTGTTTCAATAAAAGATGGACAGTGACGACGACAATGTGGAGGAGGTTGTAGAAGGTAATTTTATTATCCTTATCGACAAAATGCCACGCGGTGGTTATAAGTTACGCCATGTTTACCGAGCAACAGTGTCATCGCATTGTAACTGTGTGTAGGGACAGGACAGCTGAGCTGTTTGTGTGTTTTATTCGTAACATGTTAAGGTTTTTGATGTCGTGCAACCTTAAGAGAGAAAATGGGGCTGGTTGAGGTAACATCTGTTTATAATACAGCTGTTCTATTGTGTTGGATAACGGTAAATACGTTTATACTTAAAGTTGTAGATCAGTGTGTAAATGTGTTGAATTTATCATTTTGAAATAAATTACCAGCACCACGAAGCTGCCACTGTTGGGCCCCTGAGTGAGGCCCTTAACCCTCAATTGAATTAATGAAATAAATGTCGCTCAGGGTCAGGGCGTCTGGTAAATAACAGAATGTAAAATTAACTAAAACACTCAATTAAAATTATAGCCCAACTGCTGTAGTGTAATAAATCTGCTATAAATGTTATGCTATTTTTCTATATAAATATGACCTATTTTACCTGTGATTTCAGCGAGCTGGTCTGTTAGCAGCAGACGAGTAATTCGAACATTATTCCATGCCTTTTATCACATTATCAGCATCACAGGTGCCCTAAAATGCTATTTTTATTGTTTAAAATGGTGGCCAGTGCATCCTTTTATTCCTTTTGATAGACTTTTTTTTCCTGTTAAAAAAACTTCTTTCTTTTTAAAATGTAACCATGTCTCATTGGCAAGTGTGGGATTTAAACTCACAGCCTTAAGGTCACTAGGACAGACCTTTAACCCATATTAACACTTTACATCACTAGTTTGTATAAAGCAGGCATCAAGGAACTGTAAATGATGAGACACTGAACTAAAAAAAAGAGTGAGAAAATATGCAGTTTATGGGCAGTTTATAGCTCTCAAGCTTATTTTTATATGAGGGGGTGTGTATGTGTGTTTTTTGTGTTTACTGACCGTGTGGTGAATCCACAGGCCCACTAGACGAAGATGAGCTCCCTCACGGCTTCTGTACTGTCACCTACTCCTCCAGTGACCGCTTTGAGGGCTACTTTGTCCACGGAGAAAAAAACGGAAAGGGCAAATTCTTCTTCTTCGACGGCAGGTGCGAAGCGACTGATGATTTGGAGCACTGTGTTATTTTTGACACTTGCACAAGCAAGAGCTTCTCAGACATGATCATGACTCATATTTCAGATGAGTCAGAGTCTTACATAGACACACTCACACACCCGCAGACTTGCAGTGTAGCAGTAATTGGCTCAGTGTGAGATAAGTCATATGTAGAGTACCACTGGTTTGGCAAGTGTTTCTTAACCATCTATTAACAGAAGGTCCACAACCTTTAGTCTGTCTCGGATTGGTTTGTTATTTTGGAGAGATTTTTAAAGTCTTTTTAATAGTAGTAACATATTTATAAAATTTATAACTAATCAGGTTTTATTTTTTGGTAAAGTAAAACTTCTAAGCATCTTAAACATCACCCTTTTCGTTCAGGAATTTTTGCTTACAATATATATTCAAGAAATTCTATAAAAAAAATCCCATGTTTGCTGTTCGCACGCAGTTATCTGCTGTCGTACTCCAGGACAGAAATCGCTTAACTGGCAACTATAAATAGATACAGTTATAGCTTGATCAAGTTCGTCTATATTACAGATGTTAGACATTCCTCAAACACACAATCTGTGCGGAATAACTGTTTGAATCCTGGAAGCTTGGCCAAAGCCTAAGCTATTAAAAGTCAATATACTGTAAGAAATGTTTATCATAAAGCATAAATCTTCAGACTTATGCACGTCTTCTAACAGCGCTGACATATTGAAAAATGATAAAGAACTAATAAAGCATAATTATAATACCAGTGAGTTTCAAAATGTTTCCAGACAGGCCAACAGATGGCAGCGCAATACTGCATAAAAGGTTGTAATCGAAACTTTTTGATACTCTCTCGCAACCGCATCCACGGATTCAAAACTTTGCCTGGATTTTATTACAGTGTAGTTATAAATCAGTGCATAGTTCAGAAAATTACTCTAGACAGAAGTGCAGTTCGTGGAAAAATGTGAAAAACACACAATGCCTGTGTAAAGGCACAATAAAAAAACCTGCTGTCTTTGTTTGTGTTCCCATGCAGCACTCTAGAGGGCTTCTACATTGACGATGCACTCCAGGGGCAGGGCGTGTACACTTACGAGGACGGCGGAGTGCTGCACGGCACCTACGCAGACGGAGAGCTCAATGGGCCTGCTCAGGAGTTCGACCCGGAAGGACGGCTAATCTTCAAAGGCCAGTACAAGGATAATATCCGCTGTGGCACCTGCTGGATTTATTACCCGGTACCTTTGACTTTTATTTTTTATGCAATTCTTTTTCAGCATCTGCTTTATTGTGTATAATCAGAAGGTTATTGTGTGTAGGACCGAGGCTGTGTGGTGGGCGAAGTCAACGAGGATGGGGAAATGACAGGCAAAGCGGTGGCTTACGTTTACCCCGACGGACACACTGCTCTGTATGGGAACTTTGTAGACGGGGAGCTCATTGAGGCTCGACTGGCCACACTGACCGACCACGAGAACGGCAGACCTCACTTCACCGTTCAGCCAGACAGTCAGTAACTCTCTTCATCTGTCATATTTCAGCCTGAAAACACTGAATCCACAAATTAAAGTGGATCCTTATGGAAGATTCACCTATTTAAAACAGATGCCCATTAGGTCCCATTATATATATGAATTCTGACACTATTTGGAATCTCGTATCCTTGACCAACCAGGAGCAGCAACTGCTCGTCTTTATAATGTCATGCCAAAATAATGGCAAAATACAATTTACTTATGCAAAATGATTGCATCACGCACCTCCCTCTATCGATTTACTGACATGTTAAACAAAAGCACTAAGATCTTTTTTTTCCTCTTTTTTCTTCTCAGGTCCTGTTTACTCCTATGACAAATCCACTTCCGCCTGTATCGCTTCTCAAAAAAGACTTCCTGACCCCTATGAGAGCCAGCGGTTGGTATAATCCAAAACCAATTCAAATTAATGTACATGTTCTAGCTTTATAGGTGACTCATTTAAATATAATTGACAGTTTAGGCTCCATCTATAAGTATGTACTAGATTTAATTAAGTTTAAGTAAGGTTTTACCCAAGTAATTTAAAAAGTACCCACTTCCCAACGGTTAAACCAGTACACTATATATTAGTATGTTTACGGGTATTATGAATGAAATTCGGATGTACTATGTCTGCCATTCTTATATAAATATAATAAAGCATGGCTCTGTGTGTGTGTGTGTGTGGTTGACAGTGTGTATGTGGGGCAGTCTCTGATCTCTGGAGCAGGAGAAGGCTTGTTCACCAAAATCAACGCTGATGCCGACACAGTCATGGCCTTTTACAATGGAGTGCGCATCACACACACGGAGGTGTGTTTGTGAGTGATTTTTACAGTAGCATTTATATACATCATAACCTTTTACTGTAATTACAGACCTAAGTACCAGTAAACACTCACAGATAATCCGATTGATATAAGTGCTGTTTGTTGAGTTTTTCCCCCAGTTTAATGTGTGCTAAACTGCATTAGACTTTATCTATTATTCAGATACATTTTGAAAATCCAAAATATCATTTTGGATTTTGGATATCCTATGCATTTAGGATATCTTTAAAAGAACTTTTTATTATTATGAGCAAGACACTCAATAGTTCAGTTGGTTAAAATGACAGTCACTCTGGATGAAGGTGTCATTAATATTTTTTTTTTTATGCCTTGATCATTAATTACATGTTTTGTTTTGCCAGGTGGACGCCCGTGATTGGTCAATGAATGGAAACACTATTTCATTGGATGACGACACCGTGATTGATGTTCCTGAACCCTTTAACCACACAGAGAATTACTGTGCATCACTTGGACACAAAGCCAATCACTCATTTACTCCAAACTGCAAATACGACCCGTGAGTGTGAAAATGTCATGTGTTCTTGAAAAACATTGCTCTTTATAGCTGTCCAACACTACTATGATTCTAGTAACCTGTTAAAATGGTGCCATGACCCAGATTCTGGTGCAGGATTTTCAAGCAAATGAGCAACATTAACTCAACCCTACAATTAAAAATACTGGTTATAATCACTTTTACACTCACTTTGTCTCTCTCTCTCTCTTCTTTGTTAGGTTTGTTCATCCTCGCTTTGGGACGATAAAATGCATCCAAACAATCCGAGCTGTTCAGAAAAACGAGGAACTCACAGTCGCTTATGGCTATGACCACGAACCTTCTGGGAGATCAGATCCAGAGGCTCCAGACTGGTACAAACAGGAGCTGCAGGAGTTTCAGAAACAAAAACAGAGCTAAAGACTTGTGTTAATCGTTTAACCCACTTCCCAAAAAAAACTTTTTTGCATATTGCCAAGCAACACCTAAATCTGCCTCTTTCCTGTCCTGCTCTTAACTAAACAACTGTCTCTTAACACTTCTCCTTTAAACAAGCTTTCCCTAGAGTTCTTTTTGATTTCTAGACAAACGCTTTGGCAGAATATTGTCATATGATTCAAAGGTGCTACAGATGTCAACCTGTATCATAAATGCAGCAAAGCATAATGTGAATTAGATCGCTGAAACCTCTGATGTGGAAACTATGCACAACCGAACCCAGCAGATTCTTTGCTGTTAGGTTAACCTTTACAAGCACTGGCAATGCAGCTTGTTATGTAGTTTAATCTCCCATAACTCTGGCTTTCGGCGTTTGTGTGTGCACTTAGGTTAATTACAACACTAGGTTCTATTTACATTTTGAAGAACAATATTAAACTGCACTGTAAATAATAATTTTTTGCCTTCAATAAGAAAAGGTGTGAAAGTGAATTGTTTGTGTGTTAGAGAAATGGCAGAATGAGTAGCAGATCACAATAAGAAATGAATTCAGGTTCTTTGATATGCAGTATCTCTAATTCAGAATTTATCAATAAAGACTTTAAACATGACTCTTGTTGTTTTACTTTTTATAATAAATTTCATCTTTATAACTATAATTATTTCCTATACCTGCTGTTATCCAGTTTAATTTCCCACCAACAATTTTAATTAATTTTGTACATACAGGTCAAGAGTTTCAGAAAATGTTGGCTTAAAAACATATTTCTGGACACATCATTCCCTGTTTCTACAAAAGTAAAAACATCTATTAAACCAAAGTTCTGGATCTCTTAGTCGAAGTTAGTTACTCAATACGTGGATTAGACTAAGTGTGTGAGATTACATTGTGATCCATAAATAGACTGGAAGCCCATCTTGGATTATTTATATTTATTTAATTATTTAAGATAAGCATTAACAATATATACAAATACAATGGCAAATAGAGAGAAGAGGAAAGTCCAAAGAACAATTTGTGGGGTAGATGAATGTTTTTATTTTAATAGCCCTAATACCGAAGAGTGATATTAGCCCCGCACACCCTGAGAGCTGTTAACGAACAATAAAGTAGGCGTGGCCTGTGTGCTGCACCTGCACCGGTTGTAGGTAAACGACGCACGCTGGACTTGAAAACCGGAAGTGGCGAGACAAACAGACAGAAAAGTGAAGGTAAAAACTTAACGCGGTTTTGTTGTTGTTGTTGTTGTTGTTTAAAGCTTTGGTAACGGAAGCGCGTATTTATTATCGCGTGTGTGTAAAATGCCGCTTTTTTCGCGCTAAAATATATTAAATTATCTGAGAAAACAAGTACTCCGCTTTGTCGGTGAGTGAATAGAGGAACTGGATATGCCATTTTCACACAATTACCCATTTCAAAATAAAACTAGTTGTCAGATAAATAAATAAATGTAATGTAATGTAAAATGTACTTACTATTACATCCATGTGTTTTTTATTAAACATCCCAATTTAGTTATTTCAGTCTCACTCTTCCTCCTATGATAAACTTCTGTGAAGGGTTTCCACTAGATTGGGTCATGTGACTGTGTGGATTTGATTATTCAGTTCCAATAGTATTAATGAGATCAGACACTAATGTTGAGGTGAGGAGGTCTGGGGTTCAGTTGGGGTTCCAGTTCATCCCAAAGTCGTTTAGTTAAATGGGTTTGAGTCAGAATCAGAACTCTGTACAGGAAATGAGAGTTTGTTACCTTTAAAACATCTAGAACATGTCATGCTGAGTTTGTGTCTCTTAGTTCCAGTGAAGGAAGAATGGAATGATACAACGTTTTAGACAGCTGTGTGGAAAACACATTCATTTCTATTTATTAGAAGGAAAGTTATAAGGGGCAGTGGTGGCTCAACGATTAAGGTGCTGAGTTGCTGATCTGGAGACCAGGAAGACCTGGGTTCAAGCCCACCACCTGTTGATCTGAAGACCAAAAGGTCCTTGAGCAAGATGCTTAACCCTTTCTGCTCCAGGGGCACTGTATCATAGAGGAAAAAAGAATTTCACTTTGTGACAAATAAAGGCATTTACATAATTTCTGTAATAAACAAGAAGATTTGTTCTGATGTGTGTCTCCATTCTGACTGATGTTCTGATGTGTGTCTAAAGATCCATGAGGATGGAGCGCTACAGGTACTTCATTCTGAACCAGAAGGTGGCGGTGGTGTTGGGAATTCTGCAGGTGGCCTGTGCCGGACTGTGTGTTGCGTTTGGGTTTATAGATGCGGTTTTTCGTATGAACACGACCCTCAGTGAAACCCGAGCTCCTCTGTGGGCTGGACTGGTGAGCATAAATATCCGGTCACTCACAGTTAATAAGTTGTTTACTCAAGAAAAGTCATCTTCCTCCTGTGTTGGAAATTATTAACAGCATAGACTTGCTCTCATTCTTCGTAGACCTAAAAACTGTTTCTTTATTGTTTCTGTAGATTATTGCCCTGCCTGGGGTGCTGGCACTTTTTGCCTCGCAAAAGAAAAACCCAACGCTGGTGAGTTTTGCCATCATGAGCCTTTTGCTGTTTTTTTTTTAATATATGGCTGCTTTAAATGCCCCCTCCCCCCCCAATTCAATGTCACTTACATCAACTCAAACAACTAAGCAGCTGTTCAAGGGTCTAGCAGTGACTGCGTGTTGGGCCTGGGAATTGAACTCACAACCGTTTTGACAAAAAATATAGACTCACAATTGTTTTTCTCCTAATAACCAAACTTTTTTTACGTTAGACTGAATAACATGATCTTTTACGTGTATCTACGGCCCTTCTTTTTTTTCATTTCTGCTCCTTCAGGTTGCCATCATGATTGTTTCCTCTGTCGTCTCTCACATTGCCACCGTGATTGTATTTGTTTATGCCGGAGTGACGCTTAGCTACGGAGAGGAAGATGATGAACTTTTTCATCCTCATCACATCACCGAAGTGGTACAGTCTTCTCTGAATCATATCAACACTTTGTTGGGGTTTTTATTGTAAACAGCTAAAAGGAGGAGCGCTTTAAGTAAAGGAAGGTAAAAAGTGTGTGTGTGTGTGTGTGTGTCCTGTGCAGAAGTTTGTGCTGAGCCGCACAGTAAAGGCAGCAAACAGCACCATGGTGTTAGCGGGAGTCGGCTCGGTGGTCTTCTCATCCCTCATCGCGTACGTGGGGTGCCGCAGTCTGCCGCTTTGTGGCTGCTACGATACAGTCACAGGCATGGTAAAAGCACACAAACACACGCGCACACGCGCACACACACACACACTGTTTGAAGCTTTTCTAACATCCAGGAAAAACTTTGCTGCTGCGTCCTGATACTTACTATCCGTCCTAAACAGTATCCGAGATTAGAAATGTGTGTATGTTTGTTAGGACATTAAAGCAGGGCTGTGTAAATACAACCTGTGAGAGATATCAAATAACCTGCACTCTATATTGTAAAATATGTTATATATGGCTGACAATTATAATTTATAAATAATGCAGTTTCTTAATGTCAACAGGCCACAGTACAAAATTTTAGGCCAGATGTAGCAGTAAGATGGGAGTGACAATTTAACAAGATTTGCTAAATGCCCAAAGGTAGAACAGCACGATCATTTTTAGCTTTGACTGAAGACAGCGCAACACGAGCTCGGAATGAGTGCATTTCCTCGCTGACTGATCTCCATCATGTGACCGATACACAGCGCTGTAAGATTTCATGAAGAGTCATGGTGATTTAAACCACGCTGACATTTTGAACACCAAAAACATAAACAATATTCACAACAGATTTACTGCAGTAACACTAACTTTAATTTCGGTTTTATTTTGACCAGAAATGGAAAATATTTGTATGGATATTTAATTATATTATTAATAAAGTCCTGTCACCTGCATATTAAATGTAATGGAAAGGAGTCATAAAATTACAGGTGTTTTTGTTCAAAGAACAAGATTTCTAGATTTATTTATGGGCATTTTACCCTTTGTTAGAAACAGGACACAGAATAGAAGTGAAGTGGAATGAAAAGGGGGGGGGGACAGGAAAACCCAGGTTGGAACATTTATCCACTACACCACACTACATCCACTACACTGACTTTATAAGCTGTTCAAAATAAAGACAAGTTGCAGATGTTTATTTACAAATGGGTGAAACTAATTTAAGACTTGGTTATGATTTATTTTTTTTTAAGAAAGATGCAAACAGTAAAGTGTGTGTGTATCTGTGTGTTTTATAGGAGATGCTTGTTTCTCAGAATGACCCAAGTGCTTCAGGTGAACTGATCTGTTCTTTGCAAGGTGAGGAGTGTGTGTGGAAGTCGGTATATTGGTGTGTGTGTGTATGTCTGTTGGTTTGTGTAAATGCCCGTTGGTTTGTGCGGATGCCCGTTGGTTTGTGTGGATGCCTGTTGGTTTGTGTGAATGCCTGTTGGTTTGGTGAATGCCTGTGGTTGTGCGGATGCCTGTTGGTTTGTGTGGATGCCTGTTGGTTTGTGTGGATGCCTGTTGGTTTGTGTGGATGCCTGTTGGTTTGTGTGGATGCCTGTTGGTTTGTGTGGATGCCTGTTGGTTTGTGTGGATGCCTGTTGGTTTGTTCATGTATAGATCCACTTTAATACAAGAAATATTTTAATTTTAAAGAAATATATAGCAACAAAAAAAGATAAAAAAAAACTGTATTATGTGATTATCAAGAATAAATACAATAATACATAAATGGATAATTTTCTGTATGATACCGTTTAAAATGTTAATGGTCACATTCGATATCATAATTGTTAATTAATGTTTATTATATTTGGATTATTGATGATTTGCCCTATAAAATGTAACTGTAAAACATTTGTGTGTCATCATCATTTATTTATTTTATTATTTTGATCAAACTCAGTGTTAGTTTGCACTGAGTGTTGCTGGTGCTTTAGGATGATGTTAAGGATAAAGACAGAAGTGGATGTTTTCTTTAAGCGTTGGTGTGATGAGATGCTGCCGTGTGCCGCAGGTGCAGACGAACGGGTGTTAAACTCGCCCGTGTCCTTTATGGAGCGCTGCCCTGAACAGGAACTCTCCGCACTTCCTCCGTACAGCAGACTGGTGTAGACACCGTTTACAGCCACTGCACACACACACACGTCAAGGAACAGGAAGCTCCAGGATCCAAACGCTTTCCTGCCGGCCTTCTTTTTACTGACTGAAGTTTCTCAGATGCCATTTTATTGCATGCAATGTTTATTACTTTTATTATGATTTTTTTAATTGATCTAATTTATATTCTAAAATGTTTGTATATATTGTGAAATAAATACATTTTAAATAAATAGGTTTTTTATTTTGATTTAAGTTACCAGCTTTAAGGTATTTTTATAAATTAAAAATGGATAACTTTTATTCTATCATAAAAGATTACAAAAAAAAAAATATGTAGCTTAAAATATTTCTACTGTACAATAGGGATGTTATAGGGCATACGTTCAATGCCAAATGATTTATTCTAAAAGAACATTATCAGAACCGAACATAAATCTTATTCATTTCTCTTTTAAATCTAAATTTGGATTCTTTATTATAAAGAAGGGGGAAAAATTTAGCCATTAACTGAATAAAAACAAAAATGTCAGGTTTACTGTTTGTCTACATAAAAATTTTTTATGAAGTAAAAAACGAAATATATATTCTTCATTCTATCTAATTTTATAATTTCCTTTCTGTTAATTCTGGCTGACGCAACCTACATTTATCTGAGCAGTTGAGGGTTAGGGGCCTTGCTCAAGGACCTGGCAGTGGCAGCTTGGGGGTCCTGGGATTTAAACCATTGACTATCTGATCAGAAGTTCAACACCTTAGACACAGACCTACTTATTAATCCATAGATCACATCCCTCTATATAACTTATGTCTATAGTATGTCTAAGATTTTAGATGCAGGGGCTTTACAACAATCGTCTAGGAAATAGACTGCACTTTATTCCATATTTAAGAAAGAAAAGACATTCGATGTTGGGTGGAAACACCAAGTTTGTATAATCCAGTGGCAGATTCACTCCCTCGGCTCGTACCATGGCAGTAAGCAGAAACGGTGAAAAGAAACGATTAGTGGATGAGTACAACACGTGACGCATTTTGTTGATCAGAAAACATCATAAAACAATAAATCTGTTAAAACATTCAGAGAAATAAAATCATCTCAGTGTATGGAAGAGGTCGGGTTTCCTTAAACATAGTAATAATAGCATTTTTGGCAAAACAAAGCAAACAGATCCACCTTAAAGCCTCAACCCTGGTCTGTCCAAAGCACTGCAGTATCTTTAAATTGTTAGTTATTGAAAAGAATGATGAATATATAATAACAATCACTCAATCAACATTATAGGCATGTTTAAAATATATAACCCATTTTTTTTATCATTTTCATTTCATTTTTTTAAGATTTTCAGGGCATTTTCCCTTTATTGATAGGACAGAGAAATGAAATGGGGGTGCTAGAGAGAGAGAGGTGTGACCGCAAACAAACTGAGCCGGGAATCAAACCCGGGTCGTCAGAGCGCAACAACGCATGTGGGTGCCAAATATAAGCTATTTAAAAAAAATTATTAGTTAGCAACACTTATTAGTATCTGTGATGTCAGTCTTTTGTTATTGGCCCTTATTTTATAGTGGGTTTTTTTCCTTAGTGTAGTTTTAATAAGGCAGTATAGCAGTTTCTAATGTATAACAACACCCAAAATTTTAGCCCGGGTCAATTTTTGATCATTTTGTTTTGTATTAAATGATGTTAATACTAGCTAGACAGTTAGCAAAATTATGCCTGTTCTTTTTTTTTTTAAAGTTGAAATCAAATTTTATAAAAGGTGATTTGGGAACGCAAACATTTTGGGTGTCCAGGAAATTGGGAATATGATTGCTAAGCATGACATAGCTATTGGCAGCTAGCAGAAATTGGCAGATATCGCAGTTCAGTCTCCGCTGTAAAATGGAGGGAAAGGAAGCTTTGACTTTGTTCTAAATCGCATACTGCTATAGTATCTACCATATTTAAATTGGTACGTAAAAAAATTATATTCTGTAAAATATAATCACTGATAGTATGAATGAAATTTACACATGCTAAATCCGCCATGTTGATATCATCATATAATATACGTGATCACAGCAGCCTGAATTTAAAGCTTGTTCGTGTTTATCGACTTTAAAGTCGAATGATGATTTTTTTTTTGTTTTAAATTAATTAAAGCTTCTTGAAAAGTTCCACATGACGAGTCATGTCTCCTGCAGGCTCATGTGATTGTAACGTGTCCATCGCACGTGTGCATCCTGTTCCGCACAATATTATATACTAGGGAAGTATGCAAGTAGTAATGTTTAAATTACTAAAAATGTATAAGTCATTTCATACCATGGTTAAAGTCCGCAGCTTCGCAGGATAGCTTTTTTAAATGCTTGCGTTTAGCCCTAAAAACAAGCCACAGGGGATCACAGGTAAAATGCTGAGCAGCCAAGACGGAAATTATTAAGCATCGGGATTTCATCATAAATCAATAATGTAGCCACTCCGCCTCGCCTAGTGTTACTGAAAATCCTGTTAGAATTAAAATCTCTGCCAAATGAGACCGATGATTTGATCTAGTGATGTACTTCATTGCACAGCAATTTCCAAAGTTTTTAAATAGTGTTTTTTTTTAAAGCATAACGATTACAACTAACAGAAGTGGATTTTATTTTAGAAGCTTAACACCTTTCTGGATATTAGATACACGGTGCAGTACGAAACCAAAACACCCAAATGCGATAGTCATATTACATTTATTACATCTGCGTATTGCGTAAGCGCGTGTTTTCTTATTTTCCTAGTGCCGTGATCTTGCGGATTACAGTACAAAGACAAAAAAAATACTGGTCAACCACCGGTAGTTCTGATAAAGTGTTTCTGTATTAATCTAAATAATCTTTTTTCGAGTTCGCATGCATGTATTAGTTAGTTTTTTCTTCGAGTCTTAGATGTCTAATAATTTGTGTAGCCATTTGATCTAATATGCAGGACATTCAGCTTTCATGAAATACAGCCTCCGAGTTTAATAAGCAGAGTAACTTTGAAGCAAACTCTCATTAAAAGATACAACTCGAGTCTGAGTGTGGATCTGATGTTGATATTCACCTCCGAGTGGAGTTAAGGATTTCTACAGAGCACCAGAGACGTGTAGTGTTCAGTTCAGGTATCGATGCTGCTGCTGTGGGTAACGACTCCAGAACGCGCAGGATCCAATTCATCAGCTTCTGATCTTTTGTTCCATCCGTTTCGCAACCTGTGACCATCACAAACACTTATCCTTTAAATCTTTGACTCTACCCCCCTTTAGTCGTCTAATAACTTAACCATGATCTAACCACACCCCATTATTTCCTCACTAGCTCCTCCAGCAGGTGCAGCCCCAGCTCCCACGTGGCTCCTCCTCCTGGTCCCGCCCCTTCAGCGTGACCGTATTGGCCGGCTGACTCAGCACTAATGGCTTCTGCGACTTCAGCTTGTGCGCCACCGTCATGAAGATGGCCTCAACGTGGTCACTATCATCACTCCCTCCAAGCGGACTCTTTGCGGATGTCTCAAACAAAGGCATCGAATGGGCGTCGGCGAACTGCTGGGCCACATCTGTGCTCACCTGAGCGGCATGACGCAGGTCGCATTTGTTGCCCACCAGAATCCGGGGCACCTCGTGGCCGAGCGCATGTTGCCGACACTCCTCGATCCACGCCGGGAGACTGCGGAAACTCGCCGCGCTCGTTACATCGTACACAAAAACCACGGCATGCACATTCCGGTAGTAGTGCTGTACCATGCTCTTACGGAAAACGCTCTTGACCAGCTGTGTCCCAGAGCTGGACCTGAAAGAGAGCGAGAGGATGCAGGAAAATTAAAGGACATTGAGTAAAAATACATTTCACACACCACCAAGTGTTTCAGCGAAACACTGTGTATCTGTCTGCAAAGTATGAGCAGACTGTAAGTGGCTCACACACACACAAACACACTTTAATATTCTCTTCATTCAATAGTTAGAACTACACACTTCATACCAGGGAAAATTACTGAACAGCAAAAAATAAAAGATGCAGATAGAAAACCCTACAAAGGTTTTGTGGTGTTTAGTGCAAACGCAAGAACAATAAAACAGAACAAAGCAGAACAGTATGGAAGAGAGCGAGAGAGAAAAAGAAAAAAAGAAAAACAGACACTGAGTGGGTAGACATTAGAGATAGAAAAATGTTGAAAGAGAGACAGAAAGAGAGAGGGAGGAGAAAGAGACAAACGAGAGAGTAGACAAAAAGACTGTGTGTGAAAGACAAAAAGAAAGCACTAGAGAGAGAGAGAGATAAAGGGAAAGGGAGCGATAAAGAGAAACAGATGAAGGATGAAGTTAAATAGTATGTAGCGATACAGAGAAATGTAGGACAGAGCGACTCAGAGAGGGTGGAAACTGAGAGTGAGAAAAAAAGGAAGAGAGAGAAAGAGTGAGAGAAAAAGAAAAATAGACAGAGGTGTATGAATAACGTACCATAAAACCAAACACAGAAAAACAGAGTCAGGGGAATTTAATTAAACAGATTAGAATTAATAATTTTTTTCATTTTTAGATTGAACCAATTGAAACCATGACATTCACCCCATCCTCACATCATCATTATAACCCCGCTGGATCTTTATTAGAACAGACCCGACATCGACATCCTCAATGTAAAGAGGATATACGGGGGTTTTACCTCATTCTACTTTTGACCACTAATGAACTGCCGATCTGTGGTTAAAGCTCCGCCCACTGGCGTTATCGGTTCCCACTTGAGACCAGCAAGGTTTTGCGACCTGTTTGAAGGCAGGTGATTTTTAGTGGAACAGCGCAGGCCAGTTCCTGATCGAGTGCCTTCACAGTAACCAAGCTGGGTCTCAAAATCCAGACCCGATACTCACATTGTTGCAGTAACCAAGACTAGTTTCTATCAGTTATCCAGTTACATCCCTGGCATTTGGTAGACGCCTTTATCCAGTGTGACTTACATTATTTTCAATTCAATTCGATTTTATTTGTATTGCGTTTTTAACAGTCATTGTCCTAAAGCAGCTTTACACAGAATGCAGTAAGAATAAAAACGTTTGTCCCTAATGAACAAGCCAGTGGCGACTGTGGCAAGGAAAAACTCCCCGAGATCCCATCCTCATCTGGGTGACCCCAAATATCTGTAATACAGCTCAAGGTAATAGCGATCAGTGTTATGTAAACTGTAGCATTGAGTCAATGGAGCAGAGCGAGCTCCATTTATCCAAGGACCTTGCTCAGGGGCCCAGCAGTGACAGGCTTGGTGGTGCTGGGAATTAAACCTCTGACCCATCCCATCCTTTAACCACTGAGCTCCCACTGCCTCTGACCTGACATCAACATCCTAAGCGTACATAAATTGTAGACAACCTGTCTCTTCTTTACATTTGTTTACTTATAAAATACATCAAATCTGATTATACCAGTCCGACTTTTTTCATCCTTCGGTTCAGCCCTCATACCGATATTATTACTAGATTTCAGATCAGACCTTACTGAACATTTTAATAAAGTATTATTCTCTGTAGCACTTTAAAAAGTAGAAGCATAAAGTGCTTTACAAGAACATGATCAAATATATACAAACAATGTATTATTAAACTGAAATACAGGCAGAATTAAAAAAATACCAAATAAAAACAAACTATGACAATTTTTTTTCAGTCCAAACATTAATACTATTTATCAGATCGGTTCATCCATAAGATTAATAAGTGTGGTGGGGGTTTTTTTTTTCAGATGAAACACCATAACACATTGAGGTGATGATTAAGATCACCTGCAAAATAAAACATTGCATCACACCTACTGCTAAGGGTGACGTCACTGTTACAGCGACTGAAGGTGACGTAATTGCCCTAGCAGTGATGTTCCCAAAACCAAGAGAAGAGAGCTTTCCTCCTTCTCCTTACGCCTCACCTTGAGCTTTTCTCCGTCGATCTCGATTATCTTCTCGCGGAAGTCCACCCCGATGGTGGCCTCGGTTTTGTCCGGAAACTTGCCGGCGCAGAAGCGGTACGTGAGACAGGTCTTTCCCACCCCGGAGTCTCCAATCACTATGATCTTAAAGATCCGAGTGCGGGGAGGAGGCAGTGTGGAGCTGGTCAGAGAGCTGCTGAACTCCAGAGATGACTCTATGTCTGCCATCTTCACTGTGTGTGTGTGTGTGTGTGTTAATCAGAGACGATGATTATGATGAAGTGTCACCGCGATAACAGCAGCATGTATACAGATCCTCCGAGCCGAGCTAGCTGAGTCACTGTAACCCTGAGCAACAAGCTAAAATAAATCACAGGAAGTGTAATAATTTATGCCTTCTGCTCCTTCATGCACATGTACACAGATACATGAAATATATCTGACGCCTTTCCTGTCCGGATTAAACTCACTCCACATTACTGACCATCCCTCTCTTTCCCTTCTGCACTCCTACTGCTGCTGCTGCAATGTTTTGATTTTCATCCACGTACTGACCCAGCACGACATCTCGCGAGACTTAACAGGGTATAGGCAAAAAGAATGACGTCACATGGAAATCTCGTGAGACTTGACATGGTACAGTTTTCTAATAAGAACTAGACTAATGAAATATATATAAAACGTTTTTTAAACAAACAAAATACATTTAAATGGAATAAAAAAGGAAAATGTGTGCAGCACTAAATTATTTGGTAATAATTAATTATTAAAAATTAATTAGTATAATGGAGCGCTCCACATTTTTACTCACATATATTTAAATTCCTACTACATAATTTCGCCCCTTTAGCGTCCCAAATCTATGATAGTGAGCAGCCAGGAAGGACAACGTGATGTTGCCCTCTGGTGGTCAGGCGGGGAAAACGTCCCAAGTATACATGAGATATATATATAAAAATCTAATTAAATTGAATTAACATTTTTTAATTGTTCAACAATACAAATAATTTGAACGTAAATTGCCATCATGATTAAGTCACTTATGCTTCTTAAGTCTAGGTGGCTGGAAAGTGAGTGAAAAATAAAGCATAAAAGGTCATATGGGCCACATAAAACACTTGCCATACAATAGTGTTCAATTGTGTAGAATTGATAAAACGCATAAAAAATAATCTTAATCGTAAAATATAAACTTAATATCTAATACTCAACTGTAACTTTTAAAACAATGCATGAACCAAAAAAAACAAGAACGTTGTTGTTTGGTTTGATAGCTTTTTTCTCCAGCCAGAAGTGCAATGACCCTTTTACCAAAGTCCAACTGAAAAGGAACCGACTGTCCTGGAAAAATGCTGGTGAGTTTTTCCAGACTGTTGATTTTTTTTTGTAACATTTTATATTTTATTTCATTCTCTGTTTTAATATTAAACAAATATTAAACCTTATTTAAGGTTGTGTGCACTCATTGAAAAAAGCACTGCAAGCTATTGAATATTTTATTGTCCTAAAATAAAGAGTATGTTAATACTGCCATATTATTAGTAAACTTTGGGTTTCAGGTACCTCATAGTGTAGAAGTGGAGACTCCACCTTCAGGGCTGCAGACGGAGTTTAAGACTCTCTTCAGCCCTGACGCTCTGCAGTTTCTGTCAGATCTGTGCTCCAGGTTCCAGCCAGAGGTGGACAAGGTGCAATTATTCCTCATATTAAACAAGCTTTAATGCCACGACCAGTTGAATAAGCTAATAAAGAGTTCAGATGTATTGGCTTTGTTTATTGTGTGTTCGAGATAAAAGAGTGTGTAAATTTCTGTCTTTTATATTTTTTATGCATCAGGTTCTAAGGATGAGAATCCTGCGTAAGGTTCAGCTGGATCTCACCGGAGAGCTCCCGGGTTACTTGGAGGACACAGCTCACATCCGGAGCGATCCTTCCTGGAGAGTGAGTCCCGTCCCTGTCCGACTGCAGTGCAGACATGTGGACATCGGTGACCTTTCACCCTGTGACACGCAGCGACTCACGCAGGCTCTCAAGTCAACGGCACAGGGAATACAAGTAATACAAAATTAGGAACATTCTTTACAAAATGTTTATTTTAGTATCCTCTCAGTTGTATACAAAAGATAAATGTAAGTTGCTTTGCATAAGGACAGAAATGTATATGAAAAGTATCTTATTATCTCATGGGCAAAAAAAAAAAAAAAAAAAAAAGGTGGCAATAGTGTTATTCGTATGCCCTCAAAACTAAACTGCTCAGTTGAATGTGGTAAATGTTTATATAAGCTCATCTGAATAAGGGTATCTGCCAAATGCCTGAAAAGTCAATGAATGAACATTTGAATAATCCACCTCAGCATGGCATTTGGGTTAGTAGAATTTGTTAAAACAGATTGTTGTATAGAAATGTTTATTTTATGACCCACTTCGATACACACATACATACATTCATCAGAACCAGTTAAAATCTTAATTGTTTTTTCTATATCTCCATCTAATTTATATTCTGACATAACAGAAATGGCATGCTGCTGTGTTCTTTAACAGGTAGATTTTGATGATGGAAACTGTCCAACATACTACAATCAGATAAAGGGCATCTATAATGTCTATAAGGTTGTGCATAGCCAGTTTCCTGGTGAGTTTTTGCAACCCTATACACTGTAGACGTTTTTTTCATTTGCAATTCTGCTGTCTTATTAAACTAAATTAGGGTCTGGGAGAGGACAAAGATACTTCCTGATTGAAAACAAACGAAATGCAAATCAATTCTTTGAAAACGTTTTACTAGGTCTCATAAATTTCACGCATGTTTGTAATTAAATCTAATATAAATCTAATTTATTCTTTAAAATTCTTTAAATGTTTTAAATGTTTATTTTCGTTTTTCTAGATGTTCCACCCATATCCCAGGCCCCGGTTCTTATGCTCCGCCCCCGTGCTTGGAACATGGTGGAGCACAACATGTTGGTAATAATAACAGCAATATGTTAATAATAACCAAGGACCTGATGGTTAATTGTGCTAGCACAGTGTATAGCACAGTGTATAGCACAGTGTGTAGTTGCAGTGTGTTGTAGTGTTTATGTAGCTGAAATGTTTGTTTATGTCGAATCTACAGGTAAACGGTCGGGAGGTTCCTGGTCCTCTTTTGGATTTTGGCTTGCTGATGTTTCATAATGCAAAGCTGCTGCTAGAGAACCAAAGCGGACCATTTTTCTATTTGTCCAAGGTCAAAAAATGAATTAAGAAAGTATTTCATTCTATTATTATTATGGGTTACACATACAGTTCATATATATATATATTCAGAAGATGTGTACACTTCCCATAGGTTAGTGTATTTTAGGGAAATTATTCTGTATTTGTGACATAAAAGTGTCTAATATTTATTAGGTTGAGAGTTACCTGGAGGCCAGGCTATGGAATCAGATTTTTCTCTGGACTGAAGAGAAGGTGAGAAAATTCACTCTTTAAGAAATGTCAAGCCTATAGTAGATATAAAAGCAGTGGGCTGTATGATTAGGTCAAATAAATTCTATACACTATTATTAACTATGTGGATAAAAGAATTGGAACACCTGTTCATCACATCCATATTTGCTTCTGAAACATCTTATTCCTATAATCACCTCCACATTGCATGTTTTTCTCTAGATTGTGTCATGTGACTGTGTGGATTTACATTGTCTGGCAGACAATCCTATTCAAAGTGACTTACATGTATTTCATTTATGCAACTGAGCAATTAGGGGTTAAGGGCCTTGCTCAGGGGCCCAGCAGTGGCAACTTGGTGGTGCTGGAAATCATATCAACAACCTTTGGGTTAGCAGTTCAATAACCATAACCATTATGCTAGCACCTCAGTTCAGTTATATAGTATTAATGAAATCAGACACTTATGTTGAGATGAGGAAATCTGGGGTTCAGTAAATAAAAGTGCCAGGTTTCAGTTCATCCCAAAGGTGTTCAGTTTGAAGGAGTTGACTCAGAATCAGGACTCTGTACAAGACATAAATGTTCCTCTACTCCAATTAGAACACAGCATGGCATTTGTGCACAGGGACATTTTCATGCTGGAACAGGGTTTGAGTCTCTCAGTTGCTGTAAAGGAAGAATGAAATTCAACAACATACAAAGACATTCTGAAAATGTCTTTGGCTAAAACTTTTAATCTGTTTATTTTGGACTAAACCTTAATGGTATTGATTGATTTCTGATTTATCCTAAGTAACTATAACGTCTGCCTTGCATCTCCAATGTGTGTGTGTGTGTGTTAGCTGGGCTTGCCAGTGGGCAGTATCAAGGCGACGGTGCTGATAGAGTGTATCTTGGCTACATTTGAGATGGAGGAGATTCTGTTTGAGCTCAAAGAGCACTCTGCTGGTCTGAACTGTGGCATCTGGGATTACTCTGCATCCTTCGTCAACAAATTCGGTGTGTAATTTTACGGCACTGTAACGACAAGCTAGAGTTTAAGCAAACCTTAAGAAAAAGGAACCTTTTTTTGTGTTCTCTGCAGGTCATCGTGCTGAGTTCCTGCTTCCTGATCGCAGTAAGTATGTGAACATGGAGAAACGTTTTCTACGCAGCTACATGGAGCTGCTAGTGCAGACATGCCATCGCAGGGGCGCACTGGCCACTGGGGGCATGGCGGCACTTCTGTTACCCCCACAGAGACACAGCGAACTATACAGGACTGTACTGAACACCGTCACCAGGTGAGGGATGGCAGGATTAAACACTAAACACAGACATTTAGGAACTATTTAGAAGTTAAACCAAGCATAGAGCTCTAAAATGGTTAAGAATTCAAGATTTTTTCTTTGAGAGTTTATGTTATAGTCAAAGTCTGATATTTTTGGTCTGAAATTCACATTTTAGTAAGTTGCAGGGGTTTCAGAGCTGCTAAGCCTTTAACCTCAGTTCTATGTTGGCAACATTTCCATAACATTTATGATATTTGGCAGATGCTGGAAGTTTTGAGGTCCAAGGTGTAAACTATGGGGTGATGGGGCTTTTTCTGTGACTCTGGAACAAGCCTCCCCCTGATATACACACTATTATTGATCTGGGGCTTTTTTAAGGCTAGCCTTAAAGCATATGTCTTTTAATATCTAACAATGCTTTAACATTTTGTGTTTTTATTGTTTTATTGTTACTGATTTGTGTTTATTATCCTCTTCTTATTGGAAAGCACTTTGGTTCACTCTGTGTGTTGTAAAGGGCTGTATAAATAAATGATTGATTGATTGAGATGCTCTTATACAGTTATACAGCCATTTATACGGTTCAGAATTTATGGATTAAGGGTCCAACAGAGACAGAACAGTGGCAAGTTTGTATACCTTTAAAATGTATTTAATGGAAAAAGTAGCGTAACTGAAAGTTTTCATATATACAAAATTCTCCATAAGAAAAGAGAAATAACTGTATAACCGGTTAAGGTTTATTCATATCTCCTATACTGTAAATATTAAACTTTATGTTGCTACACACAGTTGTGGAGCTTTAACTATATTATAACAAATAAGTCCCAACATTGCCACATTGACTGTATTAATTCTATCTGGGGTTTTTTCCAGACTGAAGCTCTTGGAAATTAAAGCAGGAGTTGACGGCTTTATGGTGTATGACATGAACCTGATTGAGCCGATGCAAAAAGTACATCTGTATATCGTATATCTGACACTGACACTCTAGACATTCTGACATCTCGACCCATTCACTTGCGATACTCATTTATACTGACGTCTTCTTTCCTGTTTTTTTTCTGAGAGTTGTTCCAGCTTCACTGTACAGGACAGAACCAGCTCCAGGAGCCGCACAGGGGTGTCAACGTGACCCCCGAAGATCTGCTCACCGTGCCAGCTGTTAGTCTCCTCCATGTCCATACATTCAGCCTGGTGCTACGATGCATAATAAAGTTCTGTGGTGACGTAAATACGATTGTGTTATTACGGCGTAATATGTTTCTGCAGGGTGGAGTAACGTTGCATGGATTAAAGCACAACATTGCAGTCGGTGTGTTGTTCATCGAAGCTTGGCTTTCAGGTATAATTAAATAAATTTTTTTTTTCTTTTGCTTAATTTTTTTATGACCAGCAAAAATAAACAATTGGCAGATGCAGTAATAAAAAAAATCACCTCTACTTATCGACGTATAATTTGAGAAATTTTTAAATCTGCTTTTTCTTCCAGATTGTTACTTTTACTAATAACCTTAAGGACACGCTTGTTTTTTTAAAAGTATTTATAGTGGGTTTTTTTTACATTTATTTTATCAGGTAAAGGACATTTCTTTTTTAAGGGGCAGGTGGAAGATTCAGCAACCGCAGAAATCTCTCGATCTCAGGTGCATGTAATGTTTGTTGTTAATTACTTGAGGTTTTTTTTTTTACTCCTAATTTGCTTGTCTATATGTTGATCTCACCTTGGTTCAGGTGTGGCAATGGATCAGACACCAGGTGAAACTGGAGGATGACGGAAAGACTGTGGTGACTCGTGGGTTTGTTAGGAGCTTAACACAAGGCATGATGGGTGATCTAAGGGCAGCAATGTGCTGTCAGACCCAGAGGTATTTTTAGTATTATTAATTTGTACAGAGGTGAAAATATGGATTTTTGTTGTTGCTGTTGATCTAACGACAAAAAACTTTTAGGCAATTTAAATAATATATTTTGTGCCCTAATTCAGACAATAAAAACTCATTTAAACTCATTTTTCCGTATTAACGATTTAACCTTATTTTGGAAAGCAGCGGCTCAAATGTGTCGTTTGTGAGAGTCGACTCTTTGATCGAATACTTAGTTGTATAACAGCAAGTTGCATGTTTGTAGACGCTGTTAGATTTATAGGGTTATTTAATGTCGGGGTTTTTTTTAGTTAAATCAAGAAAAGTTTATTATTTTTGTTCAAGTTTACGTACATTTTTGTATGTAGTACATGTGATTGCATTAATCCAGTTCAAGTTATGTATTTCATAAAATCGAGTTATCCGAGTTCAATGATTCAACTCACTGAAAAGAACTGATTTTCTTATTCAGGCATACAATTCTTTAGTGACGTAATGACAGGATGTTTAAAGTTCGGGGGTTGTAGGAGTCACGGCACCTCAGGAAATAATTACTGTCTACAATTTACTGTTGTTTAACAAATTGGTATTAATTAATTGATCACAAATATATAATTTAAAAGGATTTTTGATTCCATTTTTGAGAACTGCTTTTCACATTCCCTCTTCTCCTGAGCAGAGATAAAGGAAGATTAATCACAGCAGCATCTATGTTTCTGGAGCTGGTACAAAAGAGCAATTTTCCAGAATTCCTTACAACCTACCTGTACCTGGACCACACCTTCCTGAGCACTCAGAATCAGTATGAAGAGAGGGAGATGGACGGATCGCACCGAGCCAAACTATAAGCACAATCCCACCTGTGCATGTGATACAGCCAGATTTGAAGCAAATGTACAGAGGGAAACATAATTATAATAAAAGGAAAACACTGCAGCAAGAGGCATTATGGCAAGAATATAAACGAGTTATTAATAATTTAGCCCATGTATCCAATATAATGCCATCAGCGGTCACTGGTTTACTCTTCCACAATAAACAAACTAAAAGATGTGTCCTGAAGACAGTAATTGAAAATTAAAAACATTCTGCATTATGTGACTCTTGACTACTAATATAATTGGTGAAAAGTTCCAAAACCAGTGATATCTGCACTTATGCTGTATATTATTTATCCTTACATCCTTTAAAATTCAATTCCTTTATGTTCAATTCATAAAGGCATTAAATAAAGACCCTGAGACAGTGATCTGATAGGTGTTTTGTTATTGAAAATATGGCAGCAGATTTCAAAACCAACTGATACAAATAAAAGAACCGGAAAGGGAAACAACTCTGACCAAAATAATTGCTCAAAAAATTTGGAAGACGTTGAAAGAACAACAAAAGCATAGAAAAGGAGAAGAGACTAACTGTAGCAGCTGAGCAGGAAGTCCTCACTGGATCTGTGAGTGTTTTACTCCTAAAAACTCAGACAATCCAAAAAAATTCAACTCTTTTTCTGCCACCCTAACACCCCATCATAAGCTCCGCCCCTTATATTTGGCACACAATCACCTTACTCGAGGAACCCCTTTTTGTTCTCAAATTTTGTTTTATATAAATTACTTTTAAAAAACCGAAGTAGCAAATGCACGTATCAGACGAACAAGGTGTCGAATCCGTCAATGTCGAACTTTGTCTATGTTCTGTTGTCTCAGTATGTTTGCTTTTTTTCTATATAGAGTAGTCACGGGGCTTGTAAATCATAAAAGTACAAAAGAAATCAAACCAAAAATTCTAACGTAAAAACTAAAGCTTCACGGCGCAGGACACCGAGTCCCGGTTCGGATTCTACAGTAGAGTCACATGTCAGGGATTTTGAAATCCAGCTGAACACCCCCTCCCAATACACACTTTTTTTTTATTTTTTTATTTATTTTTTTATATCTCGTTGGTGACGTCCTCGTGATCGCCGGATAATAGGTCTCCATTGGTGATGATTGTGGCATTGTCTTGGTAACCGGGTGGCATGAAGGCCAGGCAGTATGGGTAGAGGCTGTGGCAGGAAGTGCGGTATGACTCCAGAACTTTCTGCTGTTTTGTACCCAAGCACCCATCCTGTAAAGCCTGTAACACCTCAGTGCAGGTCTGCCACACACACACACACACACAAACAGTGAGCCAAAAATGAAATATCAAATATACAGTATAGTGTGACATCATGTACCGTATAAGAATCTGAATGCTTTATAAGTCTAATTTATGCATTACTGGTACCTTTATGGTTCTGCTGGTGAGAGACTTGTCCAGTGATGTAGCCAACTCAGCAGCTGTGTTCTCAGATGAGGGATCCAGATACACCATCATCTTAGCACCTAGCAACAAAAAAAACACAACAATATTAAACAACAGTGAAGGGTGGAGTCGAGGTTTCAGTTCATTCCAAAGGTGTGCAGTTTAAAGGGGTTAAGCCAGGAATCAGGACTCTGTACAGAACATGAGAGTTCTTAAACTGTGAAACATTCAGATCACAGCATGTCTTCATGGGGTTTTGTGCACAGAGACATGGTTACGCAGCAACAGTGATCGAGTCTCTTAGTTTTAGTACAGGGAAACATTACATTACAGCTCACAATGACAGTGATATCTCGGTGGACAAGATGTTGATCGGAAGATCATAGGTTCAGTTCCCAGGCATCATCAAGCTACAACAGCTGGGCTCGTGGGCAAGACCCTTAACTCTAAACGTTTCAGTTACAAAATAAATTGCTTTGGATGAGAGCGCCTGCAAAATGCTGTAAATGCAAATTGTGTGCTTCCAATTGTTTTAGGTAAAACCACAAAAATGTTTCGTAATTAATAAGCGGTTAAATTCTTTAAATAGTAATGTATGGTCAAAGTTTTGGGTTGAAAATAGTTTAGGTTGGTAAAAATATTTGGCAGGTTGGGCAGGTGCTTTGATGCATAACAATCGACAAGCCACGAACCTTTCATAACGAACTAATCCTGATAAGATGAGCCAGTCCGAGGTTTTTAGTTATAAATCTGTACATTTAGACTGACACATCTATACCACATGTAGACATAAGATCTATGTAAAACATGTAAATTCAGAGTGGCAATACAAAAGGGGAAACACTACAATTCTTTACAGTCACCCCAAATGAAGTAGAAAAAAAATGTTACAACCCAAGTGAATGTGTTTAAAGAACTATTTGTTATTATTTTTGAAAAATAATGTTTTGTATATGGATTATCACGTTATTTAGATTGCTATCTTCTTTAATATCACACAGCCCTACTCTATAGATTTCGAGTGTGTGTGTGTGTGTGTGTGTGTGTACCTGCTAATCTGTGCGGTATAGAGTTGGAGTGCTTGCACAGGAAGTTTTTGTTGTAGATTTTGGGGTCACTTTCGCCGAACAAACGCGTGATCTCCTGCTTGAGAACGGTGTGTACAGGCTGAGGCAGACTCTTACTGTCAGCCACTGTCAACACACACAAACACTACTGCAAATTAACAAGACCGTGACACAGGAGTGTTGACGGCAAAATACAGGACACTCAGGCATTCAGGTATCTGTACACACCTCCTCTGAAGAATCGGATGAGGCACTGGTGAAGCCAGGGTTGGTCTGAGTCTAAAGCATGTGCTCTCTTCACTGACTGAAGCATCAGCAGATATTTTTCTGCTCTCACACACATACACACAGAGAGATGAGCCAAGATGAAGCAAGTATAAGTATCACAACGCAGAAGAGGAGCAACAGATAAAATGCAGAACTGTGATTAAACTCATTTTCAGATGTTATAAAGTGATGAAAAAGCTGTTTTATTGCGTTTTTCTGTACTGAATGTCAATATTACTTTGTTCGAGTTAACTGCGAGTCGAGCATCAACCCGTCAGCTGGTCTGTTCCGCTCACCTTTTCGGAAGTAGATTTCAAAGGCCAGGAGATGAGTCTCAATTTTGTTCTTCACCAGGTTCTTCAGAGGAATCAGGAACTTTACTGCTTCTTCCAGGGGGTTCTCAATCTGCCAAAGCAAATGATGTCAGAATCTCCTTACCCACACAACTTATGGGGAATAATGTCATAAAAAATGACAAGTATTATTATCTCTGGATAATTTAAATAACCTGTTCCAATTTTTAAAAAAAACAAAAAACTATAAGCTCATATTATGGCCTATATAGTATGATTAAATATTTTAACTGCTTCCTGGTCAAGCCAACGATTAGTGTAGTAAATAAACCCACCTTTGCTAGTTTCTCAGGTATAAGCTCTTCCTTAGGTCCTCCGACCTCTTCCTCATCCTCCTCTTTTTTCTTTTTCTGGTTTTTCAGTTGTTTCTCCTTCTCCGCATTCTTCTTATCCTCCTCCAGCTGAGCTTTCTTTTGCGCTCGTCTCTGTTTGTTTCTTAGTTTCTTCATCTCCTTATCGGTCAGGGTGACTTTGGAAAGGGGCGGAAGGAAAAGACATATAAAACTGTTTTGATTCTATGTGTAAAGAGTTTGGGACAACAACTAATTTCACACATTTAAGCAATTTTCCTTAGTTTGCATTTCCTGGACATTTCCAGGGCATTTTCCCCAAATATTTCCAAGACACTTGCTGGGCATTTTTCCAAGACATTTTCAAAACCTTTCCAAGACAATTTCAGGACATTTTTAGACATTTTCCCAAGACATTTTCCAGGGTATTTCTAAGACATTTTCCAGGGCATTTTCCAAGACTTTTTTATGTCGTTTCCAGGGGATTTGTGGTGTATTTCCAGTACAATTGAGACATTTCCAAGACACTTCCAGGGCCATTTTCCAGGACACTTTCAGCACATTGCCAAGATATTACCAAGACATTACCAGGGCATTTACAAGACATTTCCGAAACATTTTCAGGGCATTTCCAAAAAAAATTACTATTTGTTAACTGTTCTATAATGACAAACAACATAAAATAATAATAATTTTCCAGGATAACAAGAATTTTCCAGGACAAATTATGGTTTTTTTTCTCATTTTCCATGTGGTTTTAAGGACTGAAAAGTTGATCACTGATTTTCCAGCATTTCCAGAACCAATAAAAACCCTGTAATATTTATAAATATATCTACGATTTAACCAATCTTACATATTCGAAACTTTTTTCTTTGTTACTTTTTCTCTCCCTAGAATCTGTGCTTATGAGAATTATTTGCTTTACGTCACCCACTTTTACCTTGAAGGTTTTTTTTTTTTTTTTTTTTTTTTTTTAAATCAACACCTATAATTATACTGACTGGGTCCAACGTGTTAAGTTGTATTCCACCTTTTCAGAAAGCTATGGGTTCAAACATTTCCTAAACCGCCTCTTTAATCTCCAAGCGTGTGTATTTACTGTTGTCTGCCTGTGACTCCTTGCTGTCGTCGCTCAGAGGGTTGTCATGGAGATTGAGGTAGATCTGAATTGCGGTTTGTGCTGCTTTGAAGTAGAAAGGATGTCTACGCAGCACGTCCTCCAGCTTGAGCAGAGCCACATAGGAGCGCAGGGTCATCTTCCTCATGCAGTATGTGTGGAAGTCGAACTGGTCGTCTGTTATTTCAACAAAGTGCTGCGAGACAGACAAGAGAGACAGAAAGAGAAAAAGAAATAGTCTGATGTCTCGACGCGGTGTTATAGTTGGTGGGTTTTAGGAATGCGACATTAACTCACTCGCTCGATTTCATGGCACTTCTTGAGCGCTTCACCGTATT
This sequence comes from Bagarius yarrelli, assembly GCA_005784505.1. Lineage (NCBI taxonomy): Eukaryota > Metazoa > Chordata > Actinopteri > Siluriformes > Sisoridae > Bagarius > Bagarius yarrelli. The sequence continues at coordinate 2,344,404 of VCAZ01000064.1, forward strand.
TGTTCATGGCCTTGTACGCCAGAGCGCATTCCGTCTGAAACCACATACACTGCATCTCGTTTAGGTTTTCCACCACTGATGTGCCTTCCTGCAATACACAAACACACACAGGTTTTTATCAGAGAACATTTTAAGAACACAAGAAAACATTAACATTTCTGGCACTTGGCAGACAACCTTATCAAAAGCGACTTACATTTATCTTTTTTTTTTTTTTTTTTTTTTTATCCTACTAAGCAGCTAAAGGTTAAGGGCTTTGCTCGGCGGCCCAGCAATGGCAGCCTGTGGTGCTGGGAATTAAATCCACGAACATTGGATCAGCATTCCAACACTATGAACTAAGCTACTATTTTACTTTTTACCCAAATGAATTGGCTCGTAAGGTCATGCCGTTTCGTGGTAGTAGAATTATCCTACCTGCTGCCTCCCACCCAACACACACACTGTTTTAGCTCAAGGCTTTCATTGTTATATTTGCAATACATCTGCAGCGATTTAAACCCTAACAGATCTAACCAATAGATCATTCACTAACCCGGGTAAATTTCGAGCACATCTCCTCAGCCTCTTTGATCAGTCCCGCCTTCAGCAGGTATTTGGCACATTTGGAGTTGATAAAGCGATCTGCAGTGTCGAGTGTCTGAGCCTCGTCCATCCAGCGTGCAGCTTCTTGAATATTTCCTGCATGCTGAAGAGAAAGCATGGATTAAACATAAAAAAAACAGAATCAATCATTACAGAAGTAGTTTTTTAGAAAGTTTTTTAAAAACGGATATTCACATAAAATAATGTTTCTGAATCTTTATTATGTTAAATACATAACACTTATGTTTGGTCTCTACATCCAATCACATGACAGACTTTAAGTAATATTTATTAAAAGCAAAAATTAAACAGTAAAATTATTTCAGTATTGGTTAAAACTCCTCTTTATTAAACATTGAAGCGAAACAATGCACGTTATTCATGGAGTCATATCGGTAAAGCTGTCCAATGGACAATCACATCTTAATCGCAGGACTTTATAAAAGCATAGCCAAATTATAACCTCATTTAAAGTTTTAGCAAATTGTACTCTGGGGACTCATAAGACCAAAACTAAATTTTGACCATCCTGAAACAGAAATCAGTGAAGCATGCTGGTGGCAGCATGGTGCTGTAAGAAACGAGTCACATTTTAAATCAAGACGGTAAACGTCTGTTCACAATTACAGCATTTCGGAGACACCCTTATCCAGACATTTATTTATTGCATTTAAACAACTGAGCAATTGAGGGTTAAGGGCCTACAGTGATTAACTTGGTGCTGCTGGGAATCAAACCCAGTCTTCTGGTTAGTAGCCCAACCACTGACCTACCAACACACCCGTTTCAAATCATGGTTTTAACACTGTGGCTAATAAACATTAATCCCCAAATAATGCTTAGCAAACTCAGTAGTACAAAAGTGTGTGTGTATATGTGTGGTACCTTGTAGATCTTAGCCTTGATGAGAAAAAGCTCTATAAGTGTCGGGGTGCTTTCGATGGCCGTGTTGATGTACTCCAGGGCGACGGCGTGTTGTCCGATATGATCGAAATGCTGGGCGAGGAAATACTGAACCCACAGCAGGGTGGTGGGAGGCTCTGTTTTTCCATCATCTATACAACACACGTGCATACAAGTTACCCTCAACAGCCTCTTTAAAAATAATGCTACTATATGGTGGCAGTTGTGTGGGGCATAAACTTATGCAGAAATATAAGCTTTAGGCAATGCGTACATCAATGACATGATTGTTAGTGGCAGATATTAACAATTACATTTCCTGCATTTGGCAGACACCCTTATCCTAAACAACTTATATTCATCCTTTTTTTAATCTATCTGAGCTAGGGCTGAACGATTAATCAAAATCGATTATATTTTAGCCGCGTTGTTTTCCCATATCTTTGGGAATAAATTTGAACTGAAATATGAACTGGACAACTGAACCGTATCTTAGTTTCATCGTGCACTAAATTAGTGATGACTTTGAGCTGAAGACTTGTGCAGAACCACTGAAAACGTAGCTAGACTACACACCTAATTACAAAAAGAGCTTTAGTTTTTTTTCTTTTACTAAAATGTGCTTTGGCAGCACTGACTGTATAATAGCAGCAAGAAGCCAACTATATATTTGGTGAAAAGGCACACTGCATCTGCTAGACTTCAAGGAATTTGAAAATTTATAAAGCGTGTGCTGCACACTTCTAAGCAGACTGAACCGCAATCGCAAATAATCGTAATATCTGTCCGAAAAATCACAATTAGATATTTTCCATAAATCGCACAGCCAAAATCTGAGCAGTTAAGAGTTAGAATCTACTCTAATTGTAAATAGGTTTGCGACAGTGTGGGCCTGCGCATGCAAGAAGCAAAAAAAATTATAAGTGCAATCGAGTGACTCGTCACAGGTTCGCCTAAACACTTGAAACGACAAACGAAAGCAGTCCAAAATAAAACAAAGTAGTTTATTAGATACAGACACGTATTCTCAACTTTTTCTTTTGTCTCACGCCCCTGTGCCGTGCACGTTCACCAAATTACATGTATTTACACAGCAGAATAATTAAAAAAAAAAAAAGGGAAGATCAAGAATTTTTTGAAAATTGAAATCGGCTCGTGATTCCCAGAATCGGAATCTGATCAGATATTAAAGTACCCCTATTATTAAAGTGATCCTATTAAAGTGGTTGGCAAATTCCACCGTTTGTGGAATGTCGCTATGGTGACTTGACCTCATTATTGTAATAACCACCAGTTACTAAGAATTAAACAACCGAGACGTGTTAACGCTTTATCTTGATAAAAAAAAAAAAAAATAATGACCAGATTTGCTGAATGGAATTATTCTGGTGGTTAGTTCCTTTTTTTGGCATGTCAGCACACACACACACACACAGCTCCAAGCCGTGCACCTCTGTTGTTGTTTGTTTTGAGATCTCCTAGTAACTACAGAGAATGTGTATTGTGTTCAGGTTGGTTCAGGTTTTAAAGTGCGTTCTCACAGGTACGCTTGTATGACTTACCATTTTGGTTGAACATTTTGCAGCTTTTCAAACTCGTCTCATAGCTCAGCACCATCTGTTCAATAACTGACACCTGCCAATAAACAAGTTACGTACATCACCCTCACTGAGTGCTACTACAGTCATTTACACAGTATTTGTGTCAGTCTTACCGTCTCATTGTCAGAATAAAGAGATTTTAGCGTAGTGAAAAGTGGAGGACATCCTTTACTGAAGTTCACCCTCAGATAATGATCCAGACAATCCCGGAATTTCTCTCCTAAACAAAGAAACACAAACAGGAAAATGAGGTGTGCTCAAATAATGAGTCTGGTACATTTTTGGCTAATTTTAAGTTTGCAAATTATCTTGCAATCTATTACATCTTTTAATAAGACTCAGTGAAGAAGGCGCGGCCTGACTATCTGTCAGACTCAGTGAAGAAGGCGCGGCCTGACTATCTGTCAGACTCAGAGAAGAAGGCGTGGCCTGAGTATCTGTCAGACTCAGTGAAGAAGGGTGCGGCCTGACTATCTGTCGTCAGTGAGACTCAGTGAAGAAGGTGCGGCCTGACTGACTATCTGTCAGACTCAGTGAAGAAGGTGCGGCCTGACATCTGACTATCTGTCAGACTCAGTGAAGAAGGTGCGGCCTGACTATCTGTCAGACTCAGTGAAGAAGGCGCGGCCTGAAGAAGGCTATCTGTCAGACTCAGTGAAGAAGGCGCGGCCTGACTATCTGTCAGACTCAGTCTGTGAAGAAGGCGCGGCCTGACTATCTGTCAGAAGAAGGCCCGCTCAGTGAAGAAGGCGCGGCCTGACTATCTGTCAGACTCAGTGAAGAAGGCGCGGCCTGACTATCTGTCAGACTCAGTGAAGAAGGCGCGGCCTGACTATCTGTCAGACTCAGTGAAGAAGGCGCGGCCTGACTATCTGTCAGACTCAGTGAAGAAGGCGCGGCCTGACTATCTGTCAGACTCAGAGAAGAAGGCGCCTCAGTGAAGAAGGCGCGGCCTGACTATCTGTCAGACTCAGTGAAGAAGGCTCTAGTGACTCAGAAGAGGCGCGGCCTGACTATCTGTCAGACTCAGTGAAGAAGGCGCGGCCTGACTATCTGTCAGACTCAGTGAAGAAGGCGTGGCCTGAGTATCAGATCCAATAGTGAAAAGAATGCCTGGCCCAAGTGCCTGTCAGACTTAATAAAGGAGGAGTGGCCTAGGTGCCTGTTAGATTTATTAGAGGAGGCGTGGCTTAAGAGCCTGTCAGACTTATTAAAAGAGGAGAGGCCTGAATGCCTGTCAGTAGAAGAGGTGTGGTTCCTACAAATACAGCAACATGAACCAATTACCTGTTAGGAAAGTGAGTGGCAACCTCCTGGGCACTAAACTCTTCGGGAACTTTACCCAGACATCCTCATAAATTTTCAGCCTCTCCTCCACACTCCCTAAACAAACAGAAACACACATGGCGTGTCAGGCATTAGTAAACAGAAAACTAATAAAATCAGCTGGAAAAAAAAGGAAGAGGTTAGGGGAAAGAGAGAAGGAAGGAAGGAGAGAGAGAGAGAGAGAGAGAGAGAAGTGCTAAGTGTTGGCATGTTCATACCTGGTTTCAGCGCGCTCTCCAGTCCCTGGTAGTAGCTCCAGTTCTCAGGGTTTCTCTCCTGCAGATGGCGATAAACCTCAGTGGCTTCGCTGGACTGATCCAACTTCAGGAACAACTCGCCTAAGCAACGTTTAATGAGAAATTATTAAATCAGTCACAACTAATACTTCAGGAATTTTAAAAAGCATTCACTGGTTGATATCTTGACAGAAAGAAGCCTTCTGTGCTGATGTTTTTGGTTTGAAAAAAAAAAAAAAAGCCAAATCACCTCTGGTCTCTGCCACAACCAGTTTGTCACAAATTTGCTTCTCGTAGCTGATCAGGTGATCGAAAGCCTCTTTAAAAAGTCCCGCCTCTCTCAGCACTTGATTCTGATACAGCAACAGCTCGCTGTACTCGTAGTCCACTTTATCAGGTGACGTCTGCACACAACGCAAAAAGCATTAATACATAACCTACACACGTTTACGCTACAGCATTGTCGAACCCTGCAGTCAGTGAGAATAACCATAAACTTCTTTTTTACTGACAGCTGGTGATTTACAGCAGCAAAACGTGTCACAGAGTTGAACTTCATGCAAATGAGAAGCAAATCATTTTACGACGGCCAAACAGGACTGAGGAACCGTATTTTTTTCCCCCATGTTTACACTTTCTTAAAATTCATTGATGCAAATTTAAATGAAATTTAGGCACATCCTGGCTCAGTTTCAGCTGCAGTTGTTTGCGCGTGTGTGTATCATTGCAACATGCCTGCTGGGTTTTGCGAAACTCTTCCACGATTTTGGCGGCCATCTCATAGTCCTGCAGCAAGTGATAGGCAATAGCATAACCAATCCATGATGCTCTCTGAGCTGGACGCAACTGCAGCAAATGGTACCTGGTCTCCTTTGAGAAACAAAAACATACAAACCAAGACGAATTAATCTTAGTACACCTATAACAGCACCGCACATTTCTTCAAAAAAAAAAAAAAAACCAACAAAAAAAACACACCACCACCACCACACTCTCTGTCATATATACATATACACTAAAACCCTCATACATTTTAGCTTATATTATAGTATTCGCTGAACAACTGAACAGGCTTAGGGGCCTTCCTCAAGGGCCCTGCAGTAACAGTGTGGTGATTCTGGGATTTAAACTCAAGATTTTATAATCTGTAGACAACACCTTTACTACAGAGCTACCATTTACTTTTTCTAATAAATGCTTGATTGCTTGCTCTTTATCACACACACACACACACACACACACACACACCCTGTAGCCCTCGAGATCCCTCATCTGGATCTGCAGCAGTGAGAGGTCTCTGAGGATTTGCAGGTTGTCTTTGTCCCATTTTAGTGCGTTTCTGTAACACTTGATGGCTTCATCATATTTCTTATCAGAGCGCTGCAGCAAACCGTACACATGCCAGCCTGTGGGGGCGGAGTCAAGGAAGAAAAAAAAAAAAAAAAGCACACAACGACAATCCAACCCTGAGGGAAAGCATTATCTGTTCTTTTCCCCAACTTTCCCATCAACCCAAACACAATTTCACTACGAACAACGATCATGCTTTGTAGAGGATACAGACGTGACTCTTTAGGTCATTGCGTAGACCTCTTCTAACCAGTTCGTATGCCTCTTCTTTTCTTCCTAGACAGTTTAGTGTCAGTCCCTTCATCGCCAACGTCTCTAAAAACGAACCAGACAGACACACACGAAGATATAACAAAGTAGATGACACAAAATTAAGTTTTAAGGAAAGGTGAACGATGATCTTACCCCCATGTTCGGAAAATTTGGGGTTGGACAGGATGTGTTTGCAGAACTTCAGGCCATTTCTGTACTGTTTGTGCTCATAGCATCTCTGATATGGGGGGAGACAGAAAGAGAAAGAAAGAGAGATACGATTTTCAGGAATGCAGAAATTCATTTCATTCATTTGTAATGACTCACTGTTTATATTTACATTGAATTTATGACTGGCATGAGCTGGCGGCAAATGGCCTTAACCAAACCAACCTCCATTTAGGGGTCGGCCAATTATTGGCCTGACAGATAATCGGCACCAGTATGAAGTATTTTTTTTTTAATTATTTGTCATGGTCATTTTCAAAACTGATTTGGCAAAAAATTATTTAATTTTGAAACATTGCAATTTAATACAAGTGGAAAAGCAGGTTTAATAGAAAACATGCCAATTAACTCCACGTCCTGCACAACAACCTGGTGCTTCTGGATTGGGACTTTGTGTTTACCATTTTATGAGCATATAAAACTCAATAAAACTATTATATGAAATGACATTTCCCGAATGTGAGATGAATAAAGGTATCTTACTTAGTTTTAGTTATCTGCCTCCTTTACCTACTTGCCACCGTCCCCTAACACCCCTACACCATTAATCTCATTTCTATCTAATGAGTCCTGATTGAGAGTTTTATGTTCAAAGATAAAATATTTTAAAAAAGCTTGATAAGGAAATAATTTATTAGGGGTGACATGAACTTGTTTTACAGAAGTTTCACAACCAAAGGTATTTATAAACAAATAAAAATTTATGACAATTGATTTTAACCAAACACACACATTTAAGTGTTTTATATTTGACATATTATTTATTCGGATAAAACTCTATTCGTGGTGTAGACCGATCGGATATGCAAATTAATCAGACGACGCAATGAATATGCACATAAGCCCATTTTCAGCAGATATGAGCTGCTTTATATGAACTTCACAAAATAAACAGCATAATTAAATTTTATTTCATTCTAATCTTATGTAGGTTTTTTTCAGCCCTCATCTTTATGGTTTCTTTACATTTAATTATTAAAATTATTAAATTGACAGTAAGCGAAGCTACTAAGTATCCCTGCAACTTGTTCTTTTTGCTTACAAGTACAAAAAAAAAAAATAATAATATATATATATATATATATTATATATATATATATATACTATATATATATATATATATATATATATTAGTTGTGTAGTTTGAAAGAATTTGTTTTTACAAAAAAGAAACATTTACGCCTTAAAATCTGACTGACCGACAGGTCTGTCACTATTTACATTAAGGCGAACACCGTGGCTCGATTCCGAACGGCTCTTTACATAGTGTCAGAAACTAGGGCGTACCTGACATTGCATAATTCCCTATGTAGTGCACCACTACAGGGAAAGTACAAGTCATTAGCACCCCACCCCTTGACTCGTGCACTTATTTCATTTCGCTATCTAAATAAATAAAGAGCGCACTGCGCTTGTGTTAAGTTCACTTTGGCCCGCTACGTTAATGAGTCCTAAAACAATAATTCGCTTAAGAAGCTTTGAGTTTGTTTAAACATCCAATAACTTACCAATATTCTCTTAAAGAGAGCGTTCTCTTTGGGCGGCAGTGTTCCTGAGGGCATTGCTGTCACTGCTTTTGCTGTGTTATCGACATTAATTAGAGCTGCAGCTGTATTTTGAAGTGAATCCTGCCCCGGATTTGGGTTCTGGTAAATTAATCTCCTTAAAACTTGACTATCTTTTGGATCATGAGTCTTCACGTGGTGACGGAACTAACATGGCGGAATCGGCTTTTCTCCGGGAGAGCTCGCCGACTGCGCATGCTCGTAACACCGATATTCTCTTCCGGGTAACATCGTAAACCTATACCAAAATACAAATTAATTTATTATTTTTAGGGGTTTAAGCGGTTAGTTCTGAAACTCTGTTTTAATTATATGGGTTATTGTTTCTTTATTTATTTTTTCTTCTCTAAAACTGATCGTGCTGCACAACCCGTAAGGTCGGGAAAGCTAAAACTTGGTCAGACCTTAGTAATCTTGACAGTTACTCAGATACAAAGAGCCACCCCAACTGGCCAAAGGGGGGCGCTACAGCGCCAAAAACAAACATTTCAGTACTAGATTTTGCGCCAAAATTTTGACGCCAAAGCGCTCGACATACTGTGGGTGGGCCTAATTTTGCTGAAACGGCTATAACTCTTAAACGGACACATTCACCAAACTCGGCAGGGCAGCTGTGCCATTTGGTGGCGCTATAGAATAAAAAAAAACAACACATAAAACGGCTCTACATGGTCGTCATTGGTCAAAAAATATTGAGCCCCTATTAGAAAAAAAAGTTAACGGAGGTCGATCGATACCAAACTCGGTGTACACGTTTGACTCATGGTCTTAAAAGTCTGTCACAATGTTGAAAGAAATTGTCCACTAGTTGGCGCTAACGAGAATTATGGCTCTGTAATCAGGTGGTGTTTTACACATTTACGCAATATGTGAGAACCATTGCAGTCAATCAAATCATTCATAAAATTCCCTCAATTATGTTTAAAAAAACTCCTTTTTACGAGCTTCATAGTGATGTCATAAAGCCACATTAGTGTTAAAGTAAAGTGAAGAATATTAGAGAGTCACAATCATGACATATCAAAACGTTCATCACATGAATGACATCCGCATAACAAGTGTAATATTGAGGCCTGTCGTTTCTCCCTTAAGCACAACTGACATGTTGTTCAGGAAATGTACATTCAATTCAATTCAATTCAGTTTTATTTGTATAGCGCTTTTCACAATGGTGATTGTCACAAAGCAGCTTTACAATTGAAGAAATTATAAAACATAATTAAACAAATCAGTTTGTCCCTGATGAGCAAGCCGGGGCGACGGTGGCAAGGAAAAAACTCCCTAAGATGATATATAGGAAGAAACCTTGAGAGGAACCAGACTCAGCAGGGAACCCATCCTCATTTGGGTGAAACAGGTGAAAACAGGTAGCAGGGATCATGAGGTTTACATCGTGTGTGTGTAAAAACAACTATAATCATTAGTCCTTAGAGCAGTGGTCCTTAGAGTGAAAGGAAGTCAAAAAAAGAAGGAAAACAGTTAAGTGACAATGTAATCACACGGTTTGGATTGATTAAATGAATAAGGTAGAGTGCAAGGATGGACTCCGGCAAGACTAACTAGGTCAGCATAACTAAAAGGAGAACCAGAGGGAAACACAGACATGAGGGCTCCCTGATATGTTAAGCAACCAGCCGCTCTCATCATCAACACCGTGATCAATAAGAGAGGGGAAGACAGCATCTAAACATACCAGATCACCTTAATACTCAACACCCATGAGTCCCCCGGATCTGCTCCTTTATCTAAGGGGAATCAATACAAAATGCTTGATTAGCAATTAATTAAGTTTTTAACCTGGACTTAAACACTGAGACTGTGTCTGATTCCCGAACATACATAGGGAGGTTATTCCATAGCATAGGGGCCCTGTAGGAAAAGGCTCTGCCCCCTGCTGTAGTTTTTAATAATACGCGGTACTGACAGGCAGCCTGCATCCTTTGATCGAAGTAGGCGTGGCGGAACGTAAGACACTAGAAGTACTGCGGCGCGAGACCATTTAGAGCTTTATAGGTTAAAAGTAGTATTTTAAAATCGATGCGGTGTCTCACTGGGAGCCAATGCAGTGCGGATAGGACCGGCGTGATGTGCTCGTATCTTTTAGTTTTAGTGAGGACTCTCGCTGCTGCATTCTGGACTAGCTGAAGTTTATTAATGCACCTAGTTGAACATCCAGACAGTAAAGCGTTACAGTAATCCAGCCTGGATGTGATAAACGCATGAACTAATTTTTCAGCATCAGTAAGCGACAAGATATTTCTTATTTTAGCGATATTTCTGAGATGATAAAACGCTATCCTGCTAATATTGTCGACATGGGCTTCAAATGAGAGATTGGAGTCTAAAATCACACCCAGATCTTTTACTGTTGCACTTGGTGAAACAGAAAGACTGTCTAGGGTTAAGGTGTGATCAGGAAGCTTACTTTTAGCTACCTGTGGTCCTAGAACCAGAACCTCCGTCTTGTCAGCGTTAAGCAAGAGGAAATTGCAAAGCATCCAATCTCTTACTTCCTTCACACATTGCTCAGTGTTATTAAACTGGCCTTTCGCATCAGGCCTTGATGAGACGTATAACTGTGTGTCATCAGCGTAACAGTGGAAACTAATATCATGCTTACGGATTATGTTTCCCAGAGGCAGCATGTAAAGAGAGAAAAGAAGTGGGCCTAAAACCGAGCCCTGTGGAACACCATACTTTACACGGGAGCACGCAGAATAATCACCATTTAAATCTACAAAACTGGTAACGATCGGTTAAATAGGACCTGAGCCACGCAAAGAGCTGTTCCTTTAATTCCTACTAATTTTTCTAATCTGCGGAGAAAGAATATCGTGATCTATAGTGTCGAAGGCCGCACTAAGGTCAAGTAATATAAGCAATGAGACACAACCTTGGTCGGATGCCAGTAAGAGGTCATTAGCTACTTTGACCAGTGCCGTCTCTGTGCTGTGGTGAGGCCTGAATCCTGATTGATAAAGTTCATGTATGTTATTTCTTTGTAAGTATGAGCACAGTTGTTGCGCAACTACCTTCTCTAGAATTTTAGAGACAAACGGAAGGTTAGATATCGGTCTATAGTTTGACAGTTCATTTTGGTCAAGGTCAGGTTTCTTAATTAAAGGTTTAATCACTGCTAATTTAAAAGATTTAGGAACATACCCACTGCTGAGAGAAGAGTTAACTATTTTCAACAGGGGTTCTGATACTGCCGGTACAATTTGTTTAAGAAAGTGTGTTGGTATAGGATCTAACACACAAGTTGACGGTTTTGTGGAAGAGATGAGCGTGATTAGGTTTTTCTCTTCCAGAGGAGTAAAATTTTCTAAGTTCTGATCTGATGCGGTTAGTTGATCATCAGAATCATTCGAAAGGTCTGGTTTTAAAAACGTTAATTTCTGCCTAATGTTTGCAATTTTATTATCAAAGAAGTTCATGAAATCCTCACTGCTGCACGCAGTTATGGTGCAGGTTTCTGAGGACGTCTTATTCCTAGTTAATTTTGCGACGGTATCGAATAGAAATCTAGGATTATTTTTATTATCTTCAATAAGGTTAGAAAGATACGTTGATCTATTTACACTAAGAGCTTTTTTATAAGCTAGAATTCCCTCTTTCCATGCTGCCTGGAAAACCAGCAATCTAGTTCGGCGCCATTTACGTTCTAGTTTACGGGCGCTCTGTTTTAAAGAGCGTGTGTGTTCATTATACCATGGAGCGAGTTTCTTATCTTTAATTATTTTTCTTTTAACTGGAGCCACGTTATCTAATGTAGAGCGGAATGCGGCATCTATATATTCAGTCGCCTGCTCGAGTTCTGTTGGATCAGACGGCGATCCAATGACAGAAGACAAAAGTCTGGAAGACAATTAATAAAGCTCTGAGCAGAAGTTGAAGTAAATGTACGTTTAAAAGCGGTGGTAGCGCGGCGCTACATATGCACTATTAGTATGACGCATTTTAAACGATATAAGATATATACATGTCTACTGTAGTTGTGTTTAGAATTATACATTAGATCCTTTCTAAAGACGCATGCAAAATTTTAGGGATATTGGACAGTAATTGACAGTCTATAATTAAAAAACACTTTACATTTCCCACAAGCACAAAAACAACCATCGTCATTTGACATTATTTCCTTTCATGAAAATATTTCTGTCAAATGGAATTTTATTGCAGGGGCAGCACAGAGGCTTAGTGATTAGCGGTTGCCTCACATCAAGAAGGCCCGGGTTCAGTTCCCGGGCAGAGGCCTTTCTGTCTGGAGCTTGCATGTTCTCCCTGTGCTTGTGCAGGTTTACTACGGGTACTCTGGTTTCCTCCCACAGTACAAAAACATGTATGTTAGGTTGATTGGTGATTCTAAATTGCCCATAGGAGTGAGTGTGAGTGTGTGTGTGTGGCCCTGCGATGGACTGGCACCCTGTCCAGGGTGCTCCCCTTCAGCAGATCCCTTTGACCCCGAATTAGGGAATAAGTGGGTATATAAATGGATGAATAAAATTTTATTGCTTAAATCCGGTAATCACTTCTTGAAGCTGTATTTCTTATTATTATTTAAATAGTATTGGTTGTAGAAGTAGAAGTTTTCATAGAAGTAGAGGTTTTAAATGGACATTTAATATAAATAAATATAAATAAATGGTAATGTTTTAATTGATAGTTTAAAAATGAATCATTAGTTATTGTCATAAATGGATTTAAATTTGTTATTTTGAACATACAACGTATAACAATAATTTTAAAAAGGAATATTTAAGGCCAGAAAATAATTTCATATTATATATTCATATATATTCATAATTTTATATTATATTAATGAATTGTGTGTTTTTACTATTTACTGTTTCTGCATCTGCATTTTTGTATTATATATTTCAGTGTTATACCATATATATTTTTTGTCACACCTTCACCTTCTCTCTCTCGCATCTCTCTTCTCTCTCTCTCTCTCTTTCTTTTTTCCTCTCTCTCTCTCTCTCTCTCTCTCTCTCTCTCTCTTTTTTTTCTTTTTTCTCTCTCCTCTCTCTCCTCTCTCTCTCTCTCTCTCTCTCTCTTCTTTCTTTCCTCTCTCTCTCTCTCTCTCTCTCTCTCTCTTTTTCTTTTTCCCTCCTCTCTCTCTCTCTCTCTCTTTTTTTTTTCCTCTCTCTCTCTCTCTCTCTCTTTTTTCCTCCCTCTCTCTCTCTCTCTCTCTCTCTCTCTCTCTCTCTCTCTTCTCTCTCTTCTCTCCTTCTCGCCATCTCTCACTCTCTCTCTCTCTCTCTCTCCTCTCCTGTCTCTCTCCTCTCTACTAATTAATAACATACCAAACGCAGGCTTGTCATGTCATTAATAAAACTTTAAAATCTTAAAGGTTGCCAATTTCTGATGTTGGAATCTTCTCTAAAGATTCAATAAAATCATCATTTAAATAATGGCACTTTCTACTTTATTAATATGAACCTATGATTTACCCTGAAACGGGTTTTGTAATGTAATAATACTTTAATCGGTGGAAATAACAAGAAAAAGTAAATCACCAGAATATTATTTCATTTCAATGATAAAATACATTTAATGTGTAAAAACGGTTATTAATTTAGTTTGCTACTTATATAACATTTAGAGCGTAAATGGCGCTAGAACGTAAATGGCGCCAAACTAGATTGTTGGTTTTCCAGGCAGCATGGAAAGAGGGAATTCTAGCTTATAAAAAAGCTCTTAGTGTAACTAGATCAACGTATCTTCCTAACCTTATTGAAAATAATAAAAATAATCCTAGATTTCTATTTGACACCATCGCAAAAATTAACTAGGAATAAGACGTCCTCAGAAACCTGCACCATAACTGCGTGCAGCAGTGAGGATTTCATGAACTTTTTTGATAATAAAATTGCAAACATTAGGCAGAAAATTCACGCTCTAAAAACCGGACCTTTCGAATGATTTTGATGAACAATTAACCTCATCAGATCAGAACTTAGAAAATTTCACTCCTCTGGAAGAGAAAAAAAACCTAATTGCACTCATCTCTTCCACCTCCCCCCCCCAAAAAACCGTCAACTTGTGTGTTAGATCCTATACCAACACACTTTTTTAAGCAAATTGTACCGGCAGTATCAGAACCCCTGTTGAAAATAGTTAACTCTTCTCTCAGCAGTGGGTATGTTCCCAAATCTTTTAAATTAGCAGTTTAATTAAGAAACCTGACTTTGACCAAAATGAGCTGTCAAACTACAGGCCGATATCTAACCTTCCGTTTATCTCTAAAATCCTAGAGAAGGTAGTAGCGCAGCAGTTATGTTCATATTTACAAAGAAATAACATACACAAACTTTACCAATCAGGATTCAGGCCTCACCACAGCACAGAGACAGCACTGGTCAAAGTAGCTAATGACCTCTTACTGGCATCCGACCAAGGCTGTGTCTCGTGGCTTATATTGCTTGACCTTAGTGCGGCTTTCGACACCATAGATCACGATATTCTTCTTCACAGATTAGAAAAATTAGTAGGAATTAAAGGAACAGCTCTTGCGTGGCTCAGGTCCTATTTAACCGATCGCTACCAGTTTGTAGATTTAAATGGTGATTATTCTGCGTGCTCCCTTGTAAAGTATGGTGTTCCACAGGGCTCTGTCTTAGGCCCACTTCTTTTCTCTCTTTACATGCTGCCTCTGGGAAACATAATTCGTAAGCATGATAGCCCATGTCGACAATATTAGCAGGATAGCGTTCTATCATCTCAGAAATATCGCTAAAATAAGAAATATCTTGTCGCTTACTGATGCTGAAAAAATTAGTTCATGCGTTTATCACATCCAGGCTGGATTACTGTAACGCTTTACTGTCTGGATGTTCAACTAGGTGCGTTAATAAACTTCAGTTAGTCCAGAACGCAGCAGCGAGAGTCCTCACTAAAACTAAAAGATACGAGCACATCACGCCGGTCTTATCCACACTGCATTGGCTCCCAGTGAGACACCGCATCGATTTTAAAATACTACTTTTAACGTATAAAAGCTCTAAATGGTCTCGCACCGCAGTACTTAAGCGAACTTCTAGTGTCTTACGTTCCGCCACGCCTACTTCGATCAAAGGATGCAGGCTGCCTGTCAGTACCGCGCATTATAAAAACTACAGCAGGGGGCAGAGCCTTTTCTTACAGAGCCCCAAAGCTATGGAATAGCCTCCCTATGTATGTTCGGGAATCAGACACAGTCTCAGTGTTTAAGTCCAGGTTAAAAACATACTTATTTAATCAAGCATTTTGTATTGATTCCCCTTAGATAAAGGAGCAGATCTGGGGGACTCATGGGTGTTGAGTATTATGGTGATCTGGTATGTTTAGATGCTGTCTTCCCCTCTCTTATTGATCACGGTGTTGATGATGAGAGCGGCTGGTTGCTTAACATATCAGGGAGCCCTCATGTCTGTGTTTCCCTCTGGTTCTCCTTTTAGTTATGCTGACCTAGTTAGTCTTGCTGGAGTCCATCCTTGCACTCTACATTATTCATTTAATCAATCCAAACCGTGTGATTACATTGTCACTTAACTGCTTTCTTCTTTTTGACTTCCTTTCCCTCTCTCTCTCTCTCTCTCTCTCTCTCACTGTTGAGTTACATACGCCACAACGGAGCTGCCGGTGATCCAGACCCCACCTCCGACCCGGTCCTGTGGGACCATTCCTTGTGTCCTGCCCAGCGGAGATGCTTCACCAGGGCGATCTAGTACGACCCACTTCGCCATAAAGACGTTCCGGCTGCTCTCTAAGGACTAATGATTATAGTTGTTCACACACACACACAATGTAATCTCATGATCCCTGCTACCTGTTTTCACCCAAATGAGGATGGGTTCTCTGTTGAGTCTGGTTCCTCTCAAGGTTTCTTCCTATCTCATCTCAGGGAGTTTTTCCTTGCCACCGTCGCCCCCGGCTTGCTCATCAGGGACAAACTGATTTCTGTTTCATTCTGTCTCATAATTTCTTCAATTGTAAAGCTGCTTTGTGACAATCACCATTGTAAAAAGCGCTATACAAATAAAACTGAATTGAATTGAATAACATTAGAATGCAAGACTAAGCTTTCTTTTATATAATTTAAAACGTCTTAACCAATTATCATTAATAAAGCTTTTCAGCACAATTTCAACCACTGGATCGATTACTCTGTGTGTGTTTAAGTGGCCTTCAGTGGCGCTTAATCGAACGCTGATTAAATCGAGCAGCTCGTCCTCTTGCTCTGTGTCAAAATGCCTCTCGGTCGGTTATTACTACGAACTACAACTTTAAATAAGAGTAAGTGTTGATATGAGGTTGTGTTTAGGCTTGGTAAGGTCAGTTACTTTATAAATCATTTTAAGTGTTTCCGTCTGGTTCGGTATTACCTAGCTAATAGCTGACCTTACTTTATCCTGCAACTTAGCAGTTAGCCTAGCCTAGCTTAACATAGCGTAGGGATCTGTGTCTAAACCACAACAAAACATTTGTATTTTTAGTATATATTAGTTATTTTTGATGAGAAGGTATTGATTATAAGAAAAGTGGTAGCTCAGAGGTTGATGCGTTGGACAGCTGATCGGGAGTGATCACCATTCTCGATCGCAGCACCAGTCAACCTGCCAAGGGCCCCTTAGCAAGGCCCTTAAAACTGCACTGCTTAGCTGTGTTTAAATAGAGTCATATAAATGTAAGTCTCTCTGGATAATGGTGTCTGCCAAATACCAGAAATGTAAATGTTTTTTCTGTAGAACTGATGTGATGCTAAAGTTTTCACGTGTATTTTTATATTTACATTTTCTAGCAGAGATCATTTTTTTCCATCCAGCTAAGCAGTTGAAGGATACTGGCCTTGCTCAGGGGCCCAGTGTTAATAGACTCTTCCAATCAACAGCCCAGCACTTTAACCACTGAGCTTCCACTTGCACCCGACTTTTTGCTGCAGGATTTCATCAAACTGTGACATTGACCAATAATTTAAAATCTGCCCTTTTTTCTTCTCAGCTCTGAGCAGAAATGCCTTCACCGCCACCAAACCGGATCCTTCCAAACCAAACATGCTGCGAGTGGGACTGACCTTCGGTACCACGGCTCTCCTGTGGATGATGGTAATCCTGTCAGAAATGTAGTCGATTCGCAGAAACGTTTGCAGAATGATTTTAAATTTCTGTTCTAAAACTAAGAGTTAATAGAGGGAGGTAGTGCCTAAGTGGTTATGTTAGACTGCTAACCACAAGACTGTGAGTTTGATTCCCAGCACCACCACCACTAGCCACTGCTAAGCCCCTGAGCCAGGCCCTTAACCCTAACATGCTAAATTGTATAAAAAATAATTGTAAGTCTCTCTGGATGAGAGTGGGCGTCTGCCAAATGTAAATAAATATTATGTGTTTTTCAGCTCTTTAAAACACATTGGAATGACGTGCGGGAATACAAAGCAAGCAATCGACTGGAGTGACAACAAGTAACGTGAGGAACAATCTAAGACAACTGTGTTCACACAGAACATTTGATATGACTGGATTTTCAAATACATATTAATAAAATATTAAAGAATTTAAAGATAGTGTGTTAGGCTGATATTTATATTTTCCAGTATGATGAGTTGAGATGTTAACACTTAAAACAAATGTATATTTGCTCATTTAATGGACAGTGTGGGACTGTTGATGTCTCTTGTCTTATTGTAGATTTTTGTACAGCATATACTATGATAATAATAATAATAATAAAGAGGAGGCAGAAAAGCTGCAGCTAATCAGTCTTTTTTTTTTCTTGCAGAGTTTTTCCCTAGACCTGTCGACATCTACAGTTGTGTATAATAAAGACGTATATTATTCATTATTCTTTTGTCTCTGTCTGTACTGAAGATCAAAAATAGTGTTGAGTTGCTAATTATGTGCTCGTGATCCAGGTCCTTTTACCTCTTTGACTAAAAAGTAACAACAAAAACAAAATCAATGCTGTAGTTTTTGCTGCTGATTTTTATACTGTAATGTAAGATGATTTTTTTTTTGTAAAGCAAATTACAAATAATACACTCTGTACGTCTTTGTGATGTCAGTATTCAGAATGGGGGGGGCAGGCATGCTATTTATTTTATAACTAACTACAAAATAAAAACCTAGAAAAAATTTGAAGAATTTGAATGACTAGGTAATAATCAAATATAAATCTAATCTGATCTGATTCTAATTGCTTGTTATGCAGCTTGTACTATATGCAATTTTTAAATTTAGCAGGTCTGAACAGACTTAATGTCTCTGAACACAATAAATTTGGTTAATCCATGATATTAACAGTTCCATACATTGTAACATACAATAACAATCTGCATGTTCCAAGATATTTCTGACATCTGATTCATTTGTTAATAATTTCTTAAATCGAGTAAAGATTGCCACACATTACATATATTCTAGAACAGTGTAATATTGTGTGTGTGTGTGTGTGTAATATATATATATATATCTCAATCTCAATAGGGAAACTTACTTCCGGAAAAGGCGTGACGTAATCACGCTCTGCGCAAGGTCATTTGGCTTAACTCAAGTTTGAGAGTCGACTCTTCCGTCTCTAAAATAGATAATTGCATTTTTTTTTTACCGTAATCCAGATCAAATTATTTTCTCCTAAATACTCCTTTTTAAAATTGATTTTTATGTCCAATGAACGGCTCCTTTACGCGAGTTGATTCTTAATGTTTCCCCATACGAGTCGATTCAATGAGTCCCCAACACCCCTTTTACTATATTTATATAACCAACAACACAGAACCTTTAAATGTATGCGATTAATTTGCTGTGTAAAAAACCCCCAGAAATAAAATATGCTGAAAGGTGAACAGAGCTCGAATTTTTACACCATTTCTGTAAGATGCTACAGGTCATACTGAACATCAAAGAAAATTTTCTTTAATATGCATATGTGGCAAGCAGAAGAATAAAAGAAAAAAAGGGTAATTTTTTTTTACATTAAAATGAAGTTCATAAACTTTACCCTTACGGTTCCTTCAAAAATGTATACATTTTTTAAAAAAAAGTATTTTCGTGTCTTAGTGTGTTTGTAAGTAACAAATGGCGTCAAGTGCAATTTTATAGTGGTTTCATTTATAGTCTTAGTGAATAACAGAATATAAGGGTAAAAGTCTTAAAAGCTGTACTTTTATGTGTTGTGTTAGAGGAGATTTAAACCTGAAAAATGCATTTTTGCATTATGCCTGAATCACGTGGAATCAAAAAGAAAAAAATAAATATTTAATTCCAAATTGAAAATGGGTATTCTTTGACAGTGATAAAACTTTACAGGCCAGCGCTTTACATTTTTTGTTCTTGTTCAAAATTTTATGTTCTTACACGTGTGAAACAAAATTATCTTCCACCTGCCTGCTAGAAACGAGCTAACTTATACTAAAAAATAATGATGAAATTAGAATCAATAGGGAAACTCGCTTCCGGAAAAGGCGTGACGTAATCACGCTCTGCGCAAGGTCATTTGGCTTAACTCAAGTTTAAGAGTCGACTCTTCCGTCTCTAAAATAGATAATTGCATTTTTTTTTAGCGTAATCCAGATCAAACTATTTTCTGGAAGTACATATTCCCTTTTTAATTAATTTATTACCCTTACGGTTCATAAAACCCTTAAGTCCAATAAACGGCTTCTTTACGCGAGTCGATTCTTAATGTTTCCCCATACGAGTCGATTCAATGAGTCAACTCACGACTACAGCTCCCAACACCCCTTTTCTCTGTAAAACTCCGCTCCTCCCGGTTTAGTCCCGGTTGACTCATCTTGGCTGGCTGTGTTCGCTCGCTGTATTTCTCCTCTTGTGATATAAAAAAAAGCGATGTATCTGTGCAGGGCGGCTTTACAGAGGTTTTCTCCTCTGATCAAATCTTCCATCACACACCGTGCAATTCTGCACAGAGACGGTGAGGAATAACGCGTTGCAATGATAAGATTCTGTCTAACGTAATAAGGTCGTCACTACACGCTAATAACTAAAGCCTTTCATACGGAATGCATTTGATGTGGGAAAGACTTTTTGTTTGTTTGTGTGTCTGTGTGTGCATGCATTTTAAGGGGAGGTGAAAGTCAGAGCTGAATTTACAACAGCATGTGTGCATCAGTTAAAAAAAATGCAATAAACGATTAATTTAAGGTGGATTTAATTCAATAACATGTCTTAATGTGGCGTCTATTTATTTTATATATTTGGTTTTAATTATAAGCAAAATACCTCTGACGTAACGTTAGACAATTTAATAGCCGGATAAAACATAGGGGATTTTTCCAGAAAACGTTACCCTGTCAGGTGCACATTAAAATCTCAGGAGTAAATAGGTTACTCCAGATATAGGTTATAGGGTATTCCAGCCTCGTTATTAAAATTTTGTACTGTTTGCAGGAGATCGGTTTTGTTGTTTTTTTGCACAGAAAACATGCAAAAATTTGCCCCAACACGCGTCGGTTACAAAGTTTTCTAGATTTAGGATTTAGAATTAATGGGTTTTTGTGTTTGTTAGATATAAATTACATAACATAGCAGTGGGTTATACCTATTTTGACCTTCAGTAGCCCTGGTGGTAGCTGGAAAAATGGCGTGTGTGTGTTCGCGTTGACTCACGTGTGTAAAACGTGTTTAACCTTAACAGTAAAATAAAAACATTTTTATAAGCTCGGTCGACTTTCCTAACAGCTTTTTAAAACGTCAATGTAATTTGCGTAATTATTTCTTAGATATGCAAATGAGGCGTAAGTTGTTCTCGATTCTGATTGGTCACGACGTGTCACTTCGCTTTCTGCTACTTGTAGAACATGTCAATTGTTGAATGTCAGAAAGTTGAAACATAAATATGTTTTTAAAACCCAACTTTAGACAGATTAAAAAGTGCCACATGGTGTTTTTAAAGAAATAACTTGACGATAAATTGCTGTGGTATAAAAGGAATAAAACAATTCTTAAGTATCTCAATGGGTGTTGATTATATTTTATTTTTAGTTTAGTTTAGCATTCTGATAAATTACCTTGTCACCTGTCATCATGGACTAACAGCAGAACGTCCTGACAAACACAACGGCACAGTTTAAAGCTCAGCATGTCTGTCGGGAGAACCGGTATAAAATACAATTAAAAACAATTAAGAAAAAAAAATACAATTAAAAACAATTAAGAACAGATTCTGATAACAGAACTGTGTTTCCTCAGAAAACTGTTCCTCAGAAAACGGTTTAATCTGTGACCACATACACTCTTTTAGACAAATACGCACTGTGTTTGTGTGTGTGGTACCCTTTGCCTCTTAAAAGATTAGCCTGTAAAAATAAAACCTAAAACCTACCAATAAGTTTTATAGAACTTAATATAATAATTTAAAAATTGCTGTTATAAACTCCTAAGCGTCTCTAATATAAAAATCGAAACTAAGAATTATCATGGCAGCAAATTCTAATAGGGAAAACAGTGTACATTTACAGCATTTGGCAGATGCCCTTATCCAGAGCGACTTACATTTATCTCATTTATACAACTGAGCAAATAAGGGTTAAGGGCTTTGCTCAGGGGCCCAACAGTGGTGGCTTGGTGGAGCTGGGAATCGAACCAAGTTTACTGTTAATGCTTGGCTAGAACGTATATAACTTTATTTTTATAACTCTTTGTAACTTTTTTTAAATTTCAGATCTTTATTATGATTTTCGATATCTTTTGCTTACCACTAATTTAATAATAAATTCTATTATTAAAACAATGTTTATGTGATGAATCCTGGTTGTGGGATGTGTTTGTGGCATCTATTTTCAGCAGATGTTGATCTAACTCCTTATATTTTTATTATTCACATGCTCAAATTCTCTTTAAAAATCTTCTCTCTTTTTTTGGCAGTCGTTCCTCGGAGGTTCATGTCATCGGTTCCTGGTGGCACAGGAGAGAATCTGGTTTATCTAGTATTGTGCGGTGGAGCTTTCGCCGGCGCCTTGACTTATGTACGTTTCTCGCTTGTTTCTGTCCTGTGAGACTAAAACCAGCTTTGCATGATTGTGTGATGTTTGTAAATTCCCAGGCATACAGGACTGTGACTTCAGACAGCGCTCGTTTTACTGACCGCATCAAGGAGATCGAGGCTCGACCGAAAAACGACCGGAAACCCAAAACATGGCCGCCAAAGAGTAAGTCAAGGGAGTTATTTTAACAAATGTGGGGTGGAGAGAAGAAAATGGAAGGGGGGGCTGAAGTATATTGTAGGTATCGTTTACATAAAGAGTTTGAGATTCTCATTAAAATGTGACTTAGCTTTATAACTTAAGCGAATGTAATGAGTTCATAGTTTTATGACCGTGTAGCCCCGAGACATGTGAATGACACGTGAAGCAAACAATCACAGTTTGTTTTGTTCAGTGTCATATTTAAGGGTGTAAAAAGATAAAAACAGACCAGCGTGAAATTTTTTTTTATCTTTTTAAATGCTCATTGTAAAAGTTGTAAACATGACAGCTTTCCTTTTTTATTAGGGACGTAATGCGGCACAAAAGCTTTGTTTCCAGGCGGCCTGGAACCTGTCCAACATGTCCCTTAGAAATGCTGTGGGAATGCTGATTATTCAGTGGCTTTAAAATTCTTGAAAGTCGTCCAGTTTGTAAGCCAAATGCATTAGATTTTCAGCCAGCACTTTGTAGGTGTAGTGTCTGAGATTGAGACTAATATTAACATAACTTAAAACAATCTGCCATTAAATGAACGTGGTCCTAAACTCAGGTTTAAAAAATGGCTTTTTTATTATTGCTGGATTTATGTAAAAACACATTTATGTAGGTTTTATCATTAAAAATGTCATATCCGTCTCAGAAAGCAGTACACTTTGCTAAAGCCTATGAGGGAGAAATGTGGCGATAATCATTCATGATCATTATCACAGCGCTGTCGATATTCTTGATTCTTATTGGAAAGTGGTTTAAATTGCACAGTTGTAAATGTAAAATACACAACTTTGTCACATAAACTCTACAGCACAGTGAAATTTGTTTCTTCACATACTCCATCTTAGAAAGTTGGGGGTCAAAGCACAGGATCAGCTTTGATAGTGGCAGTCTGGCAGTGGTGGGGCTTGAACCCAGGTCTTCCAATCAGCAATTTAGCACCTTATCCTTTTGATAACCACCACTGCCCCAATTGGCTGGAGGGAAAAAATAACAGTTTGCTAAATATTATTGTGCTTGTTCTTGTAAATTTGTTAATGTTGGATGTAGAAACCAAACCGTGTCCCTGTAAATCAGTTTGGAACTGCTCTGAGATATTTTATTCTTTTTATATAGTTTGGAAAAGTCAGTAGGGAAGAGTTTACATTTGTATCCAGTAAAATGTATATAGTGAAGTCTCAATAAAATAGACAAAGCTGTAAAACCTTCCAACCCCTAGGTAATGACACATGATTGCTTTCAACACATTAGGTCACATTATGGATATGTCCTTATCCAATCCTGCTCTTCCTATAGTGCTGCTTTTTTCCATTCGAAACATAGCAATTTGAACTCTGTCACAGCTCATTTCACCTCAGTACACTGTTTCATAGCACTGACAAACTGCTCGAAATACACTGGATCTCCATCAGACTGCAATTATAACCATATTATGTCCATTACAATGAACACAGATCAGCGAGGGTGTAGATAAGGAAGCTGTTTTACTAAGCTGGTGGGGTTAATTCACAGATGGAAACTCTAGGGATTCTCGTGTATTTGTGTAGCATATTTAGATGTGTAAGCTCTTTAGGCTGAATCTTTTTCTGACCAAGCGGTTATCTGACTGACATTTAAAGCACCCAATCACAGTTTGTTTTTTTAATGTAATATTTAGGGGTGTTAAATTTAAGAAAAAAAATTCTATTCTATTTGATGGCATGGTATTTGACCCTAAGACCAGAGCTGCATCTGCATACTTCCCTTATATATAGTTTGTGATGTAAGTATGACCAAAATGTGTATTTGGCAAACAGTATACGCCCAGTTTCCGGATGATCTACTGCATCTGCGCAGATTCTGAAATGCAAATAAAATGGACACTTTACGATCCTGTGAGCCCACAGAACAGATGTAGTATATATAAATTTTATTTATACTACCCATAATTAGCAAGATAATATTTAAGGCTTATGCAGAATGACTTCCTGTATATGGAGGGGTTTCTTAAACATGTCCTACATAAATTACATAAAATTCAAATTAGCACAATTAGTTAAAGTAAATTAAAGTTTAGTGGTAGTTTGTCACCTGAATGTTCAGTAACACAACTGGGTTAGTGTGTCTTAAATTAGTAAAAAGAATACAAAGTAGTACAATATACCTTCTAAAAAGACAAAGTAAAGTTGTAAAGAAATCAATTTTTGTTTTGATTTTGGTTCTCACACACTCCATCATTGCTTTTTGATTTGGGGTGTCATATTAAATACGACGATTGTTAATAAAGACAAACACAACATGATTAGCTTCCAGTCAAATAAATCAGAGTGGATTTTTCTTAAGTGTGATGCAAGAAGTTGGAGACTCTATAATTTTGACATCAATTGCTTGCTGTTTTTCTGCACGAGAAGCCGGTTTAAAACACACCCATGTTTGGTGTCCTTCCAAGCCAGCAACATTCCTTTCTCATTCAATGCCGCTTTGCGTTTTAATAACACGACAGATCACATTTATTCAACACCTGAATGGAAGTGTTCCGCTTGTGCAGGTTAGATGAATGAACATGTCACTTGTTTCATATATCCCAGGGACCAGTTGACCTTGGAAAATCCTTGATTCTAATTAAATAGAGAATGGTTGATTTAATTTTATTACAGCAGCGAGGCAAAATAACAGGTTGTTGGATATAAATGTAGTTATTGAATATGACACGCTAAAATGCGTGTATGTATGTAGGAAAGACATACATAGGAAATTTCATTGTATTTTTAGACGCTGTGTATTTACGCTGTCAAGGATTAAAAAACTTATGTAATTGTTAAAATTATGAAGGATTCTTTTAGCATTTTGTACTTTGAGCTTTAAGGTGTTTGATATAACTTAAAGAGGTCTCGATGGCTGCTACACTTAAATTCAGAACTTGTTTTGTTGCAAGTGGTAGTAAAAACTCTCAGTGGTTAAGGTTTTGGCCTGCTGACCAAAAGATTAGGGGTTCAATTCCTAGCGTCAATAATCTGCCACTGCTGGGCCCCTGAACCCTCATCTGCTCACTTAATGCTCAATAAATGAGATAATACATTTAATTCGCCCTTGACATGTCATTCTTTAAGTAGCTGACTAATAATACAGGTGCCTGTTTACGCCATCGCTAATGATTTATTTATTTTTTACTCATTATTACTATCTATTTTATATTTCACTTTTACATCCACTGTGTTGGTACAGATTTTACCCAACTCAATCAAAACGTCACATGCACCAGTAATTTCCTTCCTTCATTTCTTCACTAACTGTCTCTTTTCTGACTCTTTCCAGATTAATAATAACCCGGGGAAGTCGAGACTCCTAGCTGTTGTCCTCTTTGGATCTGTCTCTCTTCCTCCTCCTGCACTATTGCAACTAACTTCGTGTCCTGCTGTCTGTCCTGCTCTGTAATCTCTCTAACATAAAACCTCTCTCTGCTCCTTTCTGTGTCCTGTCTGGCTTGTAACATGTTTTACACGCTTTTTTCTTCAGGACGCTGTGTAAAAGTCACGCTTCACTCTTTTTCAGCTTTATTAAACTTGTCAAACCAAATTAAAAGCAAGCCTCTGGTTTTGTCTCTGCAGTGTTGGACTTTTACAAACACACTAATGGAAATGGTGTTGCTTTCTGTTCTGTCTTCTTTTCCTTCTTGGTGTCTCTTCCTACTTCCTGTTTATTTTATTCTACTATTTTATTTATTTTCCCTTTTTGCATGCCATCTATTCTTGCTTTCTGTAGTAAAAGTTTTACAGATTTAAGGTTAATTTAATGATTTTTGGGGGGAAGGAAGTGGGTATAAAAGTATGAGGATGGAAAAGAGCTTTGGGCAAAACAATATTAAATATATATTGAACCCCAGACCTCCTCACCATGTACACACGTTACTGTTTGAACCTTTTACAGACTGGATTAAGGCTTTGGGCTTCTTAAAAGTTTATTTGAAAGGGTCTTTTTGCATGCAAATTCCCGAACATCAGCCTACTTCTCGGAGACGCGTAAAAATAGTCATAGTTACATTAACTGTTAGGGCTGCACAATATACAGTTTAAACATCGACATCGCAATGTGTGTATTTGCAATAGTCACATTACCGGATGTGCAATGTTGAGTGTGGATTTTATTTGACTTTATCACAGTTCAGAATACACGTGATTTGTGTATAAATTGCAAAAATGAAATAAGTTGAAGTGGAGGTTTATCATTTCTAATTTTTATTAATGTCACTTTTGTAGCTTTAACAAAGATTAATTGTATTTAATTTATACAGTGAAACTACAATGCTTAGACACACAGAAAATAAATAATCAGGGCAGTGGTGGCTCAATAGTTAAGGCACTGAGTTGTTGATCTAAAGACCAGGAAGACCTGGGTTCAAGCCCCACCACCGCCAGTCAGCCACTGTTGGGTCCCTGAGCAAGACCCTTAACCCTTTCTGCTCCAGGGGCACTGTATCAAAGCTGACCCTGCGCTCTGACCCCAACTTACTAAGAAAAGGCAGAAAAAATTATTTTATTGTGCTGTAAAGTATAAGTGACAAATAAAGTCAGTTAGTTTAGTTAAAAACCCACTGTACAGCTTTTTTACATCTGATTATTTATCTGTGTCTAAACATTGTAATTTGTACTTATCTTTGTATTTATCTATGCTTTTCATTTGTGTATTATATTTTACACAGATGCCTTTACAAAATCACCACAATCATTCGTAATTAATGAATTCTTTTCAATGCATTGCAATATATATCGTTTTTTTCAATATCGTGCAGCCCTAATAAATGTAACTATAAATGGATATAAGTCATGATGCCGCTTAATTACACGTTCAAAAAATATACAGTAAATTAACCACAGCAGGACATGGATTTGTTGAAAAAAAAATGTAACTGGTATTCTGTTGTCTGTCTTATTGCGTTTAAACGAGCTTGTAGAAGCTCATGGATGGATAGTAAGAGAGTACTCTCATTACTTCCATTTTGTATTTGAACTCTTGTAAAGTCTTTCCTTTTGCTTGATTTAGCAAAAAGTAATGACTAAGTGAACTGAATCTAATCCAGAATTTAAGCAATCTTGGCTTTAATTTAACCAGAAAATCAACAGTCAAATTCAGTTCATGTCAAGCCAGTTTATTTATCATGTGCTCAGATATATCGAGGTGCATGTGTTTAAAAGAATAGTAAAACCAGGATGAAGTAAGTTTCCTTACACATAATCAATAAAAGATAATAGATAATAGAAGGCACAATCAGCTTAATGCAAATGAAATGAATATAATATAAATACAGTTTAGTGATCACTAGGGATTGGTTTGACAGGGGCTTCACGATACAATACATATCACGATACATCGTAATACAACACATACTGCAACACTTTGGAATACTCTAAATTTAAAAAAAAGTAAAAAAAAATGCAAAGCTGGAGACGCTCTTATGTTTGTTTCTGAGAAAATGACAGCATGTGCCAGCAACAACTACCATAGCGGAGAAAGAAGTTGTTTGACACAAACTGAGGTTTTCATTTAAACCTTTACATGTGTCTCTTTTTCACAACGGAGACCTTCAGGGTTAAAGGCCATGCTAAAAAGGCTCAGCAGTGGCAGTTTGGTGCTTCTGGAATTCTGGACTTACATGATAGATAACATTATAATAAGTCACATTTTAGTAAGTAGTTGTGTATTAGGATTAAAAACCTGAAGATGCCAAAATAGATTTTAAGTGTGTTTAGAATAATAATCCTATAAATAAGACAATATATATAAAATATAAAATCATATGGGATTAAAATGAAGTTATAATTAATATGATTAAACCCTGCTAAAATGATAAGATCAGAGAGAAGGGATAGATGAAGAGTAGCTGCTTAATTTTTTTCTACATATTATATCACATTAAAATCCCTAAACTCAGCCGAAACGCCGGCGCTTCGGTTTGCTTGTTTTTTTATACTTTAATCTTTTGTTTTAACTTGTATCATCTTAATATACACTATTCGATGGTTCTGTTGCTAAAGGAATCCAATGGGTGTGCAAACTTTTGCACTCATCTTTATTTCTTTATTATTTTAGTCACAGATTAAATCAAATATTTATGCAACCACATTTAAAGAAAGTTTCCTTTTTTTTCTTCCTGGATGTAAAGATGCTGAGGAGGAAAAGGACATCGCAGAGGAAGAAGTTGAGCCAGCAACTGAGGCGACTAAGCCTCCAGCCGAGGCGGCAACCGAGCCTCCAGCCGAAGCGGCAACCGAGCCTCCAGCCGAAGCGGCAACCGAGCCTCCAGCCGAAGCGGCAACCGAGCCTCCAGCCGAAGCGGCAACCGAGCCTCCAGCCGAAGCGGCAACCGAGCCTCCAGCCGAAGCGGCAACTGAGCCTCCAGCCGAATCAACCACAGAAAAGGCAACAGCGGCGCCTGTGGAGCTCGTTGCTGAAGTTGAAGCGGAGAAACCGGACTCCATGGTGGAGGCGGCTGCAGAAGCGGTTGCCGTGGCGACGGAGAGGGTTGTCGAGGTGGACGGTGTCGTCAAGGAAACCGCTGAGGAGGTTACAGCAGTGGTTCAGGAAGTGGAAAAGATAGTGGAGGAAGTGGAGGCAGCACTTGTTGTGAAAGAAGAGACCCACTCACAGGAGGAGGCGGTTACAGAGTCAGCTAATACAGAGGCATAAGAGGTTTTAGGGCACACGCACACATACTCACAGTTTTAAAGGTGCGAGGGGGGACCCGGAGAAAAAGGTTGCAATAAGACACACTGTGACACAAACACTGGATGCAGTTGCTTATATGTTGAAATAGACACATCTGTAGCTTTTTTGTGTTTTGCTGTTATTTATTAGAGCTAAAAAAATTTACTCTTTAAACAGAGTAATGTATTATAGTTAGATTTTAGATGAAGAGGAAACTGCTCCAGGAACAAGTTAAATTCTCTTTATAATTATCCTAATTTATTTTCTGAGTCTCTTTTGACGCGTTGGTCCGTTTTCAATTCACAATTACGCACATTAGGCACATCTGTAGGTCTGCTTTATGATAGCGGTGCCAGGCTAGTTAAGCCACACCACACCCCATGCTTGTTTAGGGTGATGTGGTAGAGCTATAAATCTTTCATCTTCCCAAGTGTCTTTCTATTAAGATTAGATTTCATAGCTTTAGCCAATACTACACCAGCGCTCGCTAGCTGAACCGAGGCTCCGTTGTGAGAACTCATCGATCCTTAAGAATCGTGAACTTACCCGATTGTTATCCGTTATGTTTGATATTAAGTGGAGTTTTACAGTTAATCAGGTTAACAAATGGGCGTCCGCTATAGATGGGAAAGTAAGGACGATTTTAAGGGGACAAACAATATGGGGGCACCTAGAGATTTTATTAGTAGTTACAGTGCAGAATGGGTGCGGTTGGGGGGAGGGGTGTGCAACCTCATATTTTTTTATAAACCTTAAAATTAGTAGCGGCGCCTCTGAGTTAAAATGTTGTGCGTGTTTTATATAAGTCTCGAAATATGCTGAAAATATTCCTTAAACAATGGGAAACAAAGGCTCTGTCTAAAATCACATACTTCCATACTATATAGTCACCGAAACTGAGTATGCGAGGCAAGTTGTACGTCCGAATTCTTAGTATGCGAAAGGTTACCGGATGATCTATTACTCCTGCCCGGATTTTAAAGTGCATACGGACACTTCATTGTCCCATAAGTCCGCGGGAGGGACGACTCTGCACTTTTGAAAAACACTGTTCCTTGTAGTTAAAATTCACCGGTTTATTATCATTCACATTAAACATTATACAACAAGCAATGCTGTGACAATGTATTTCACGTGTCAACATCATAATGGCGGATGTTAGACGTCCAAATTTTATTTATGCTACCTGTAACCATACTATATATAACGTACTTCAACAATTAGGAAGTACGTACTTACTTAAAATGTAGTACCTACTTCAATAGTATGCGATTTCAGATGGGGCCCGTATCTTTATTTAATCAAGCAGGAACTTAATTACTGAGCTTGCTTTGATAGAAAATGATAGAAAATACCTCTATAACACACTCAGATTAATGAGTATCTAATATCAGGACCTTTGAAACCACTGTTGACCTCGTGCTACCTGTGATAAGTGACCAAAAAAATTTCACCGGCAGTCTTTCTCTGCTCATCTCTGTCTTACCCTGTCTGTTCACTGACCCTTAAACATTCGACTAACTCACTGTTTACAAACCTGTCTCAGGGTCCAAGTGCTAACCTTTAACCTGCCTTACCTTCCTCACTTCTCTTGCTACATACATGTTAACCATTCTTGTGTTTCACAATTAGGTCTTAAATCTATTACAGCTTTTCTACAAGATATCGCTTACTTGTATACGCCGTTATGTTACGAAAATCAAACGACTAAACTCTGACATTTTGTTCCTAAGTTACAAGCTAGAAATGTAAACCATATGCTGATAGCTGTGGGTCTGTGATTGTGTGCTTTTTTTTCTTCTTTTTTTTTAACTAAACATTTACACAACATGCAATATTGCACTGTTTAAAAAATATGCAACCCATTAGATAAACAACAAGCCAAAGTATTTCTTTTTAAAACTTGGATAGTCTTTTACTCCGAGTATAACCACTAATAAAGTGTTCTTAAATGAATGCTATGTTTTGTGTGTGTTTTTTATTCTTGTTTCTGAAAACAATCATCTTAAATTTTGTATGTAAAAACTCACATAGGCTGAATGTTTGGACATTTTTTGTCAAAATCCAGTCGGAAGAAGCTGCATTGTGTCTTTGTAGACATGGAGAAGTTACATGACAGGTTGCAGAGAGAAGAGCTGTGGAATTGTATAAGGAAGTCAGGAGTAGCTGAAGAGTATGTTAGAGTGCAGGACATGTATGAGAAGATTTATTTTCAGCTTTTGGCAGACCCCCTTATCCAGAACGGCTGGACAGAGCAATTGGGGTTATGGGCCTTGCTCAGAAGCGGTAACTTGGTGGCACTGGGAATCGAACCCGGATCATCCACTTACAATGCCAACACCTCAACCACTGCGCTACCACTTCCCCAGATCATTACAGAGGTTAGGTGTGCAGTAGGGCAGATGGAGGAGTTTAACGTAGAGGTGGAACTGAATCAGGGATCGGCTTTGAGCCCCTTCTTGCCATTATATTGTGTGATACAATACAATATATCAGTAATAATATTATGGGGAAAATACTTTCTTCGAAAAAGAATTATAGCTTGAGATACATGTTGACTAGTTAACATTCACTGAAATAAAAAATACAATTTAAAAGATCTTGTAGAATTACCATGGCTACAACTATCAAAGGAAAAAATGGAGCAACACAAATGGTTAAAAAACATGTGAATTTTGTTACTTAAAAAAAAAATCACAATTCTTTATTATAAGATTTTTAAATTGTTGAACAATTGATGGAGTTTTTCTCAGTAGAAAACTCTGTTCTACATAATTTATTTAAATGTGAAATCCTGAACATAACATATTTTACATATCAATGTGTCTGTATGTGGTTAACTAACTAGCTGTGTAATTGGTAATTATTTACAGTAGAGTTACAAGCAGCTTCATATGGATGAAATATTATCAATAAAAATCTGTCATGGCCAAAATACAGGTGTTTAATCAATTTATGTAGATGTATTTTCTTAAATTATAAAAAGAGGGAGTAGATTTTTTTTTTTACGTTAATAGAGTTTGTGTTGTTTTGTGGTATTGAACAGAAAAGTTCAAATCGCAGGACTACCAAGCTGCTCTTGCTGCGTCCTTAAGCGAGGCCCTTAATCATCATCTGTAAAAATAAGATAAATATAAGTAACACATGATAAAGGCGATAACTTGTAAATATCCGTTTGCTTACCTTTTTTGTTTGCGAATTAATATTGTTTTTTACATTTTTTGACTGGACGGCTGCGATGCAAGTCATGTCGTTCATATTTTCCATTGGCCTCCTCTAGTGGACAACTAGAACAACTAGAGTATTACCACCATATATTCAGCTCCGAATACGATTGATATAAATGTCTGATTTATTAGAATTATTACTTTGATTACTTTGAGTCTTTATCACTGGCGGCTGGGAATTAAAAAATGCCATATATATATATATATACAGTCCTGAATACATTTTTCAGTTTGTTTGTCTCTCCACTAACCCTTTTTTATCCCCAGCCGCCAGGGATAAAGACTCAAAGCACTTTTTGTTCGTCGCTCTGGATAAAAGCGTCTGCCGAAAGATGTGATTGTAAATAAAATAAGAGTCTTAAGTGTTTCCACCGCTAACAAAATGATTCGGTTTCGGCATAAGAAAAGTTAAGGGTTTGATTTTTGTTTAGTTTTTAATTTAATATCATTTTATTTAAAACATTTATTACTTATATTTACAACCCCCCGTTTATGTATTGAGAGGAAAATCGTAATGCGCATCTTTGGATGATGTCGGGAGTCGGTGACGTCACGCGTGGTGTTTGTCAGCGGCGCTGTGGCTCAGAGGAGCTTCACTTCACTTTACTCAGCTTCTGCACGGGAAAAAGACAGAAAAAACAAGGATAAAATAACAACAACAAACACAGCACCGCGTTGTGCTAAAACTGTTCTACAGAGTTCTTCTGCTTCTCTTTGGCTGTTCTACGTTAATTTGTGGGACGAGAATAAACTTTAAAATACGGTAATCTGGTCGTCGTGAGCAGCTAGCTACGCTGTTAGCTACGCTGTTTATTTATGAAGCTACGTCTGTGGAAGCTAGCAAAAGATTTTAAACCGGAGCACGAAATAAAAAAGGAATTAAATATAAAGAGGTAAGAACTTGAAATGTATAAAAGGCAAAAAAAGGGCAATTGTTGCCTAAACGCTGCATGTTTCCTCTCAGGCTGCTGAACTGACAGCAGTGAATGAAGTTGTAGCTTAGTGCTAACCGCTGGCCTGCTAATTTTTCATGCTAGCCGCCTAATTCAAATTTCATTCGGTTTGCGCAACTTTACCTTCTCGCGAGTTTATAAAGATGTAAAAATACGTGTGCATTAGCTATAAATACAAATCCTGCCTAGCTATCTTACACTTTTGTAGCATTTGGTAGCGCTTCGGAGAAAAACTAGCAAGATGTTTGACTGCTAACAGTTTCCTACCATCTGTAACTGTCACCATTACATTTCTATCATTTTACTCGAGTTCGTTATTTTACACATTTTACTATAAATAATGTAGAATAAAATAACGAGATAATCTAGCAATAAGATTAAAGTTAAAAGCAAACAGAAGTTTTATCTTTCTCAGTAATTGTACTGTATAAACACTGTGTAGGGAATGAATAGAATCATAACAATCATAAGCAGTAACATTTCTTAACTTTCGTTATTTACAAAATTTAAGTTAATGCACAAAAGATAAAGTATGTAAATCAATCCATACTAGCAAAACGAAGGGGTTTTCTTTAAATAAGAACGCAAATTGTGAACCGATTCAGATTTAAATAATTTGCATAAATGTATTAAGAAAATTCAGTAAATTCAACAATAAGAAGGGGTAGAGGTTTATCTTATTTTTTTACAGATTATTGATGTAAACCTCGATCTAATCAACTAAAAAACTGAAGAAAACGTTGTTTAATCTGGAGTTTTTAATATAATTTACATTTTTATCTTTATTTATTTCATTTTTGAATAAGAAGATAAGGGATTTGATCAGGAGTCCAGTAGTGACAGAATAGTGTTTCTGAGAAATGAACTCAATCATCTGAACAACACTTTAATTGCTAAGTTTCCACTTCCTTCACTACATTTTAAAGAGAGCGCTTTAATACACCTGTTAAAAACTAGTCTCAGCCTTAAACGTCACACCTGCAGGTCGTCCCCTGATTGGTTGAAATGTACAGGATATCCAGGAGACATGTCGGTCCTATTGTTTAATGGTCCGTCTGGTAACAACCCAAAGCTATCTGATTGAAGATTTAAGTTGTTGTGTTCACATCAGTGGCAATGAGCATTAATTAAGGTTGAATAAAAGCTGGGTTCTTTTGAAAAATGCGGGGTTCCAGGTTATTGTGGGGACATCATGACGCGACATGATACATAATGTCATTGTTACTTTACCTGTCAGTCCTGCGTCCTCTTGCGCGGTGGTTAGCCATTCAAAATGTTCCAGGTTCCCAGACCTTCTGCTGTCAGTCTGAAGATCCGGCTACGCAAGACTAGTCAAAAACACATCCCTATGCTAGTTCACTAGGTCAGGGTTGTTCCTGTTATTGGCACTAATTAAAAGGGTTAGTAAAGCTAACTTATAAATTAATTCATCAATTAAAATTATTGTTAAAAATATGTAGAAGCTCTTTATCTGTGAAAGCTTAATTTATAAGCAAAATAGCTTTTCACGTTTTTCTGCCTTTATCCTGATTATTTCTTGCCCTGTGCCCTAGACCTGTTATGGAGGCGTCATTATATGCGAATGTTGCATGTCATGCACTTTACTAAAAGATTGAGCATTAAGGCTTAGTGTTTAGATATTTTTTTGTCATTGACAGTTTTTTCTTTTCACTGACATATGACGTTAGGACGTTAGAGTTCATGTCAGTGCTTTGACCTATAAATAGTATTTATTTTCAGATGCTCTGGTTTTACTTGTCAGACATTCTAGGATCTTAACATGTTTCTTTTTTTAATATAAACATTTTTCTCCTTAAATAAATCACAATCATGCTCTGTATTTCCATTGCACTTTGATATATTCATGAATTTTGCAAAGACAAAAAAACTGTCTGGTTTCAGGAAACTGTGGAACCAGCCTACGATCCAGGACAAACAAAGATTGCGTAAACAAGCTGGGCAGGAAATGAAGTTGAAATATGTTTCCCCTTTTCTGCCCTGACTCCCCACCTATCTACTCGTATTTCTGCATCCTTACTTTTCACTTCCTCATCAGACTATCAGATGCATGTCTCAAAGACAGATATGTGTATACACACACACACACACCCTCACTGTTCATTTCTCTGTGTTGGTTTATTTGTGCTTGTGTTTATCAGGGATGTGGATCAGGGAAGTGAAGTGTATGTTTTTGCTACATTCAATGTAAAAGATTCAGTGTTTAGAATGAAAACACAAGTGTGACTAGATTGTAAGAAGACTGGTATCTCGGATATTTTGTTCTTAAGGCTCTGTAAATACAAATGATTTCTTTATGTATGGATCCTCTTTAGACTGAAATGCTGTATATGTTTAAAAACTTTATAGAAAGTTGGATGGATGCATCACAGCTCCAGGGCTCCCAGTTGAAGCTAGAAATTAGTGTACTACCTTAACAAAAATCTCCTGATGGCCATGTTTCCGCCTCGTTTTCCCAGTCCTCTGTGTTACAGAACCATTCAGCCAATATCTTTTATATATAAATATTTCTCTGTCCTGTTTTTGAAGCTTTGTAGTTTTAAGAACTGTTTTGTAGTTTTAAGAATCGTGTTGGTTAAGTTTACACTCAACACACCATGGTTAGAAAATGCTGTGTCCAGTATAAAAAGCTTAAGGTTTTTGGTTTAATACATGAGTCACAGTCATGCTTTCTGTTCCACTTCGCCCTGTCTTTCTCCTCCTATTTTACACACACACACACACACACACACACACACACAAGGACACTAAACACCATAGTACTCTCTCTCTCTCTCTCAAGAGCATTTTATTCCAAGACTCAGTGAGTCATGATATGAAGTTTATCTTTTTTGTATTACAGAATATTTGAATAAAGTTAATAGATAGTGGGCGACAGTTGTTTTCTTTATAAAAACAAGTGTTTAACATGCATTTTAACATCGTTATTGTCTTGTCAGGTTTTCCCAGTAAACGGAGTGGACCTACAGGACTGTGTGGCACAGAGGAATGAGTCATGACCTCTGTGGTGGTAATAGATGGTGGAGGGAACGTTCTGGAGTACGTCACCGGGGACGAGGAGGCACAGCAGGTACAGGACACCAAACAGAGGCCCTTAATAATCAAACCTTATACAGTACATTGTCCGTATGATGTTCACTACACTACGTCTGACTAAATCTCAAACTATGACATAAACAGGACATCCTTAATTAATTTATTTACAAATTTGCTCATTGGTAGAGCTCTCGCATTTATTTTAAATTCAGCTCGTCAAGTTAATTAGCAAGTCATTAAACCTATGCTGGACAACCTTGATATAATAAGTCAAATAGATTTAATTGTGACGGTTACTGTTACTCTCTGCAATGGGGACGTCTATAAAATGTTAAATAATTATGTTACAGAAATTATTCAGTTTACATTTGTTCCTGTAAAAACAACCTATTTGATTGGTTAGAAGATTTCAAGTAATAATCATGACGAGGGATAAGCGTAATTAATCGATGATCGATAATTGATTAATAAGAATTTTGTCAATCATAATTCAATCAACATTCTAGACTATTGGAAAGTAAGCGAAATTCGTTTGCCCAAGTAGCAGATTTTGAATGTCATATTAAGCATTAACAGACACCCTTATAAACCATCTACAAAGATAACATTGATGTAGTGTTACCATGTTACCATGGACCCCCCCCCCACACACACACACAACATACACAGTTTGTAACAAGACAATCCTTTTAATGCGTGCAAGGTTTCACACCCAACGCAGAAAAATGACAAAACATTATTGTCTAAGAGTGATCAGTAAGGGAAATTATTTGTCGTCCTGTCTCCTTAGCAGCGAAAAACCCAAGAATAATGTTTGTCTCCATGTCCATGTGTGACGATAGGGATGGTTGTTCTTGGGCTCATAGGCAGCATTCCTCCTCATTAAAACACGCCAAGTTAAGTTGATGCAGAGTAGCTCGATTTTGATCTTATCTGACCACAACACTATCCAGTTCTCCTCTGAATTATTAAGATGTTCATCAATGTTTTCTTGGTAATTATGGTCCCAGCTGCCTTTAGATCATTCACATCTTCCTGTGTAGTTCTGGGCTGATTCATTTACATTTACAGCGTTTGGCAGACACCCTTTATCCAGAGTGATATACATTTATATCTTTTATGCAACTAAGCAATTGGGGTTAGGGGCCTTGCTCAGGGGCCCACGAGGTAAGATCTTGCACGGATCCCCAGAAGGTATATTGACAGTTATTTTGTGTTTCTTCCATTTACAAATAATCTATAAACTAATAAACCAGCTGTTGTCACCTTTACACCAACCTGTTTGGCAATGGTCTTGTAGCCCACTGTGCAACTTTATCCAATCAGTGACATTTTTTGCAAATTGACAAATCACTGTAAAGCCTATCCTAAAATGTAACAAATGTAATGAGAAATGTCCTATTTGCACGGGATTAGTTTTACCTGGAGACCTCTAATCCTTTGTATTATTTGCGGAGGTCGTCTTTAATCTTAATCCCATTAAAATCGGACATGTCTGTAATGTGACTAGGATATGGCGGGTTATGTATAATTTTTTTGAAGGCTATGAGTGTTTTGGGTGCTGCATATCGCTATACACCATACAAAAATATAATTTAAGGGAATTAAATCTGAATGCCAGCAGACGAGTGAAAAACAAAAAAGAACGCTAGATGTATAGCCGCCTGCAGTAAGAAACATTATGTTTATGATTATAATATAACTATAACATTTTTAAGCAATAACCTATCCAAAATGTATAGATACGACTTTGTCATTGCAAGCTACATGTACATAACAACAAAATGCTGTTTAGCATTTACCAGAAGTGCAAATAGTTGACACTGTGCAAATGAACAAGTGAAAATACAGTTACAGCATTTGGCAGACGCCCTTATCCAGAGCGATTTACATCTTTCTTTTTAATACTGAGTAATGAGGGTTAAGGGCCTTGCTCAGGGGCTCAGCAGCGGTGACTTGGTGGAAATCGAACCCACAATCTTCAGGTTGGTAGTCCAACACTTTAAACACCTCCCCAGATTAATATGTATGTGCTGATTAATCGAAATCAAATAGCGATTCTAAAATGCTGTAATCGCTAAAGACTGCTAAGTGAATGCGATATAAAAAGTCCCAAAGCAAATGCATGACTGCCCTTTTTTAAGTGACAGTCATACCAGCCAATTGAGTGTGCACAGCTTCGTGCGGCTAATCAGCATGTTGGCCATGTCCATGTAACGACCACCATTAAAATCAAAAAAGAAAGAGGGGTTGAGTGATATTACGCCTTCTTCCAAATCAGAGGGATCATCTCGTCATTTAACACCTCAAAAAACAGCATGTCTGTAGTATGGGATTATTTGCTTTGAAGTGACACTGAACAAAAAAGGTAACTTGCAAGAGAAAAAATGACCACAGGCGGCTGTTTGAGTGTGTGTTGCTTAGAAAGTAGTAGAAAGTCTAGTAGCAAGCAACAAAGTACAATTTCAGAATTGTTTGCAGCTGTTACAGCATATAAAGACATTACACAAACACCAGGTGATAACTAATGCTATAACCCACTACCTCGCTAAAGACATAGTGCCTTTTAATGCAGTGCCAAAAAGATTTTAAAACTAAGGAAATATAAAATTTCCCTTTTGCACATATTTTAGCTGTTTTACAATCCCACAGATTTACATTAGGAATAAACTTTATTCCTACATATAGGAATAAAGTTGAGGCGGAATATCACGTTATAACAACAGAGCTGTGGTTTAACCGGACAACCGAACCGTATCTTATTTTCACTGTGCACTATATCAGTGATGACTTCAAGCTAAAGACCTGTAGTCTAACTTCTGATAGACTACCTACATTATTTAAAAAAGAACTTGTCATTTTTTGTTTTTTTGGCAATGGTTTGCACTAGAATAAAAAAAAAATTAATAATAAAGGCTTGAGTTATTTAATATCTTTTCTGTTTTGACTGACTGCATAATAGCGGCATAAGCTAACTATTTGGTAGAAAGGCACACTGCATCTGCTGGAATTAAGAAATCTAATAAATAAATAAACAAGTAACGCTTAATCAATCAATAATTGGTAGTTAAAGCGGTTAAAAAATCTAATAAAATGTCTTCTCAATCATGACCTCAGTTTTTGTGTGCCTTTAGGAGGTGTGTTGTGATGACACAGTGATCCATGCGGAGGAAACCAAGTGTCCTGCAGTAATCGTGGAGCAGGTGAACAGCGCAGAAGTGGAGCAGTGCTATGCTGCTCAAGTGCTCGTCTGCGACGATGGAAACACCTACCTGATGCAGGAGCTGGTAGAGGAGCAAGTGGTAGAGACTGAAGTGCAAGACGCGGACGTGGGTAAGCAGTTTCAAATAATAAAGAAAATCTTTTTCCACCCATCCACTGATGTTATTATGTGCCATTTGTAAAGTTTAACTTTTTAACCTTTTTTGGGAACATTTTATTAGCAAAAAGTGCATCCATTTATTTATTTTGAACTATTTATTTAATAATTTTTATACTTAATTATTTGAATTGCCTTCTGTTGTCCTGGTTGTTACATATTGATTGCTAAAGAGCGACCTCTGCCGGTTTAAATAAACTTTGCGTTACATTCTTTGGAAAGTCAAAGACGCGCGTATGAACAATAAAAAATCAAAAATATATTCGACGGTTTTCATGGTTAAAACGTTGTCTTTGTGAAGTCAGAGACTTGAGATTATCGTGGTTCATGTGATTATAGTCCCGGAAGTATCGCATCGCGCGTAGCGTTTCCTCTGACCGGCGGAGGGATACAGTGATGATGCGCGGCGTGAAATGACGCCGTAATGCGGAAAGAAGTTCGTACTCGCGTTCCGCCGTGCTTCAAGCAGACAGTGGGGTAAATATGGCGACTCAAATTCACGAGGAACCCGAAAACCAGCTGGACTTACTTCTCAAAGCGGGTAAAGAAAAAATGTTTAAGCGATATTCGCGTGCCTTATACGGCGTTGTTGCTGCATGAGTTTGTTGGCTCGTTTCGTGCATGTCTGCGCTCGCGGATGTGTCCCTTTCGGAAGCACAGGATGCAACGGTGCTTGCTTGCTTTTTTTAAAATCCGGAAGTGCATTTATGTAAAGAAAAGCAATAAAAAGCCAAGCTGCTCGTACAACAGACTTCGCGTGTAGGTTAAGTAGCAGTGAGTGTGTGGTAATGTTTTCGCGGCGCGCGCGTGTTTGCCTCTGTGTGCGTGTGTGTGTGGTTTTCTCCTGTAACGGGACAGATGTGAATTGTGGTGGGAAAGCAGGAAGTTCATATGGATGTTGTGTTTTGCTCTTTTTTCCCTCCTTTTTTCGTTCTCTGACGCTTACTGTTGATATAAATATTATTTTGTGCTTTTGTACGAATTCATCCAGTTTAATCATTTTACTCAGTTTTCTTCGTGGAGTTAAATGCAATTTTTATCAATAAAACAGCTCTAGTCATTTTTGGGTTTTTTTTATGTATTCGACGTGAATTTTTATTATATTTAACGTAATTTGCTATATCATGAAGTAGTTAGGTGTTGCTTCTTCCTTTGATATTGATGGCGGAAGTATTGTGGAGTTAATGGGCGTGTTTTCCGGATGACTGACGCACATTTTTAAAAATGTTTTCGCCCAACCAATCCGAATGTAGGAATGCCGATATTGTGCCGCCAAATAGCCAATCGGAGTGAGAGGCGGGTCCTGATGTGCTCTGACGTTAACTGGTGTTAAGGGGGGGCGAGAGAGTTTGTAAACACGGAAGTTTGTTCTGTGTATCTGTAACGGAAGTCAGATTCTTATAGCTTTCAATTTAAATCCAATTAAAGTCAAGTTTTTAGACAGAAAATGAAATGAAATGAAAATAATCTTTTAATTATTATAATGTCATTACATTATTTGTACACCTTTAGATTATTTTATGTTCTTTCAGTGTTTTTATCTATGAATTTGGTATACACTATTACTATTAATGTTAGTAACGGCAACAGCAATAACAAAAATGTAATTTTTAAGCTTTAAGTTGTTTCACATATTAATGTTGACAAAAATGTGGGGTTTTTTTTTGTTTTTTAATTGAGGCATTTTTACACTTTCTGTGTAGTGTGTAAAGCATGAAAAGAATAATATAATAATAAGATAATACTACGATATGTTGTAAGACTCACATCTGCTCCCCTTTTTTCAGTGGAGGTATCAGTACATGACAAAACCATTGAGGCAGCTGAGGCTTTACTACACATGGACTCTCCAGCAAGTCTTCATGGTGACCACAGCCCAGGTACATATACACACACAACCAATATGAATATATAT
This sequence comes from Bagarius yarrelli, assembly GCA_005784505.1. NCBI lineage: Eukaryota > Metazoa > Chordata > Actinopteri > Siluriformes > Sisoridae > Bagarius > Bagarius yarrelli. The sequence continues at coordinate 2,385,835 of VCAZ01000064.1, forward strand.
ATATATATATATATATATATATATATATATATGATATATATATATATATATATATATATATATATATAGATATAGATAAAAAAAAGGGGGAAATGTAGGCGCATATTGTGGGATGTACATAAATAATTATTGTTGACCTGTCTCAATTTATTTATCTTGGTCTTTATTGAAATATATCTTTTTATTTGTTGGACATCTGTGATATTTATATAAACATACAACCAAGTCTGATATCTGGTTGGATGAATGTGATATTTCAATAAGCATATGACAACATTTAGCTTATTTCAAACTCTACTTAAGCTGTCTAGATTTTGTTTTCTTATTTGGCTGCTTGTGTGTGCTTATGCATGTGTAGAGGAGTTCCTGCATGAAATGGAGGTGGAAGTGAGTACTGAGGACCTGGGGCAAGTTGTGGAAGATACTCACAACAGGGTGCAACAGGTGGAGCTGCAGAAAAAGAAAAGAGGTAGTTCACACACATTTGCTTTTGCTAACTTTAATTTGCTCATGTGTATATGATTAATATTAAATGGCGGTGTCTTTGTGCAGGACGAAAATCCAAACTGCCCCGGGGTTGCTGCGATGGGTCACTTGATCTTATTTATAAACGGAAGTCGAAGGAAAGCAAGGGTAAGAACGTGTCTGACTTTTTAAAATATATTTAACAATACATTATTTACAGCAGACCAGCAGCTGTTGTTGTATTTTTACACTAACAAGCAATACACTACATAAGTAATAGCTGTTTTGCAGATTAAACAAAACAAAATATTCTCAAAATACAGCTACAGCACCAGAAGATCATATAGTATATACATAACATCCTAAAAGTAATTCAGGACACTTGGTATCATTTGATTACAATCATGGCACCATGTTGTCAGTCCTGGCCAGACATCTTTGTTATGAATGTTTGTGTGAATTAAGATTTTGAGGAATGAAAGTTTTATCACCAAATAAGTATAAAATAAAATATTTTTATTAAAAGCCATTTATTGGCTATGTTCAGTCAATATCAGGACTGTGTTAAAATGTCGATTCAGCTAACTATCGCAATATTTTCCCCCCAAATGTGTATCGGTATTCTAATCTTTATTGCATTTTAAATTACATTTTAAACTGTTTTAATTAAAACCCTCAGTGTGTGTCAAATGACTTCCTCCTCCTCCGCTGCTGTAGTTTGCGCTGTCACATGTAGTCATCATAGAAAGCAAAAATAAGCGTGTAACTATCTTTACATTACATTTTTGTATTTTTTTCCCAAGTATTGCAGTAGTGTAATGTATTGCAATATATCGTGATGTATCGTATTGTGAGACCCTTTCCAATACAGAAAATTTACATTTGTTAATTTTTGTCATGTTTAAAATTGATCAGATATGGTGGCTTTTAAATCAACAAAAATTATAAACACACATGAAAACTGGTTGCAAATAAAAATATAGTTGTAAGTTGGTAATGATTGAAATATTCAAAACTTGTGTAAAATAGAATCTGCCTGAGGTTATCAGTAGTTTGGACTCGTCGTTAAATATAGCTTACATCTTATTTGTGTAAAATTTAAGACCTGATTAGCATTGTCAATCACACAGTTTACAGTGTCCACGAGGTGGCACTGTTCCGCTGATTCCATGTTGCACGAATTTACCTGTGACTGAGTTGATGTGATGCATTAGAATTTTATTTTGTCATATTTGTGTGTGTGTGTAATCTGTGGTTTACAGGCACCACAACATACCTGTGGGAGTTTTTGCTGGATCTCCTTCAGGATAAAGAAACCTGCCCTAAATACATCAAATGGACAGAGAAGGAGAAGGGCATCTTTAAGCTAGTAGACTCTAAAGCTGTGTCTAAACTGTGGGGCAAACACAAGAACAAACCTGACATGAACTACGAGACTATGGGGAGAGCACTCAGGTATGAGAGCAGAAATGCTGCAGAATGTTTTTCTGATTCTACCTGTTTTCACCCAAATGAGGATGGGTTCCCTGTTGAGTCTGGTTCCTCTCAAGGTTTCTTCCTATCTCATCTCGGGGAGTTTTTCCTTGCCACCGTCGCCCCCGGCTTGCTCATCAGGGACAAAATGATTTCTGTTTAATTCTGTTTTATAATTTCTTCAATTGTAAAGCTGCTTTGTGACAATCACTATTGTAAAAAGCGCTATACAAATAAAACTGAATTGAATTGAATTGATTGTGTGTTTGAGTGGGTATGTGTTTCTAATAAAACATGCATATGTGTGTAAAGGTATTACTACCAGAGAGGAATTCTGTCCAAGGTGGAAGGCCAGAGACTGGTGTACCAGTTTAAGGAGATGCCCAAAGACATTGTGTTCATCGACGACGACGATATGGAGGACGAAATCGGTAAAAGCAAAGAGCAGAGTCTGACCACAGCTGACTGTACCGCCTCTAGGAGAAGAAAGGAAACACTCTCACCTGTGTCATCTTCAGCGCCCATTATCAGCATCTCCTCGGGACCCGAAGGACTCGTGTCTGTGCAACAGTCTCCGGTTACCACAACAACCAGCCCCAGGTAAGAGGAGATTCAGATTACATGAAGCGCACCCCCATCAGTGCTCTCTTTTAAAACTCTCTCTCTCTCTCTCTCTCTCTGTCTCAGGACAGTAAGGTTGGCCATGCAGGTGCCTGTTGTCATGACGACGCCCCAGGGTCAAAAGGTCTCCACGGTGACTCTCAACTCTCCTACAGGCTCAACACCGTTACTGACGGCGGGCAGTGTGCTGAGTGGGGGGAACAGTGCGGGTAAAGTAGTGCTGCAGGCCGTGCCTACGCTAGTGCCCACGCAGGGGCAGAATGGCGAGAGGATCACCCTGCAGCTCATTACTCTACCTGCTGGCACCCATACCAAAACGAGTGCACCTATCACCCTGCGCACACTTGCACCTCTCACAGGGACGCAGGTCCTGCAGCTTGCCGTGCCTTCCTCCGCCAATACCCCCACCACCGTCACGGTGCCAGCGGAGGCGATTCTGAACTCGCAGGACCTCAAGATCATCAAGCTGGATCATCATACAGACCAGGCTACCACGCAGAGCTGAGACACCGCTTACTCAAACAAACCAACCAACATACGAACCACGTTCCACTGCTTTTATAAACGTGACCACGTTCACCAAAACTTTCAGTAACAAAAGAAGCACTACAGAAAAAACTCCCAACCGCATCCCTCTTTACATTTACTCCCCAACACTATGACTGACTTTTGCCAACAGTTTCCACCTGATGCTGGATGTTTTCGAGACTAACCGGTGCTAAAAACCCGAAAGACTCCTCAGCTTCTCTGGACAAAATATAGCAACAGGAATAAAAATCCACCAGAATCAACAGGTGTGAAATGGATGCTGTAAAAAATGACAATACTCATAGTAAAGAAAATGTAAAGCAGCTTCCGATTTTTTTTGTTTCATTTTTTTTCTAATTTTACCACCTGCAATGTAAATAAAAAATATATACAAACTTTTGGATATTTTGTATAAGGCAGTGTTTGTTATTTTTTTTTACAATTTAAAAAGCATCTTAAAGCTTTGTAGACCTTAATCATTTCACTATATGTATAGAATGTCTTTCTATGTATACATATATAGTCTATAGACTATATATATGTTTTCTTTTTCTTGCATTTATATTCATCGTCCCCGTTATAAACATTTCTTTGTCTTATAGTTGTATACAAAAAAAGGGAGCGAAAAGGTTTGTGTGTTTCTGACTTTTTTGTCTTTTTTGACTGAACTTTCAATGTTTGAAGCATTTATTTTGTTGTACTCCAAGCTTGTACCCAAGTAGATTTAAATACACAAGATATAACAATGCAAAACAACCAGCTTTTTCTTTGGTGTTTTGCTTTTTCTCTTTTTCACATGGTCTTACTGTTGATCTCATTAGTAGCAATTTACAGGTCAATTTAATAAATAAATGATTGGAATTCTGTATTTGAATGAATTTTGTGCTGTAAATGTTTAGGACCTAATCTTATCTTCTGTTTAACTTTACTGACTCTACTGGTTCTGTAACAACTGTCAGCTTTATTACTTTCGTGCACCTGTAAGGAAAATCGTCTGCATGGATTTGATGGGCAGGAACAGGCGTTCATGCCAGTCATGTGTTTTAGCACTCAGTACATCTGGGGACTTGAAGCTTATGGTAGTCAGAAGGGTTTTAGATTTCTGTCGTTTTTCCATCGAAGGTCATCAGTCTCGGGTTTAATTATCTTGAACTGTACTTAACTCGCAAACAATAACAAATGTGTGAAATGGAACAAATCACAGGAGTAAATAATACAGTAACAATATGCCATGATTTTAATGGTTGCAAGACCATGGGTTAAAATACCCACACCACCGAGCTGCCACTGCTGGGCCTTTAAGGGAGATGTACTGAGTGCTTAAGAATGGTTTAAAAAAAAATATATATATATATCCTCAGTCGATTTTTGTTGTGAACCAGGCAGTAAGAAGAAAAGCTAATTTGTGTTTATTCACAATAATAAAGTAATTAACAGAAGGTTTGGGGGAAATGATTCAAATGATTCACCTCCTGACCAATCAGAATCAGGAATTCAAAAGCACTGTGATATAAATAACTTTAATGGTGCAGGCATATTTAATTAAATAGTTCATTTTCATACTATGTGCTGAAATTTCAATTGTGCAATAAATATTTCACTTGTGAAGTGAGCAAAGCGAGCGAACAAGTCCATAGAATTTCAACTCGAACACAAATTGAATCAGTTTTTTTTAGGATAAATAAACCTGTTTTAAGCATAAAACATAAAATGTGTGCATAAAAAAAAGCATTTTTTTCTGACTGGTTATTTGGAACATCTGTCCTGAGATCATCAATCCGTTTTAATAAGTTAGGCGAGTCTTTTTTTGTGCGCGTTAAGGTATTTTTTGACTTTCTTTCTGCGTCCGTGGGTCAGAAAAAGGTTTGGGAATGTTCACATTAGTAATGGTGTCATTTTGATGGAGTCACATAAGCCTGTGGGGCTCCTGAGTGAAGCTGAAGTCACAGACGAGCGAAAGATGATCAGAAGGATAGTTATAGGAGGGTAGACGGTCCGGGCCAATCTGCTCCTCACTGGGCATGCTCAAAACGGCGTCCACACTGAATCCGTGGCGCGTGTACCATACGTAGTCTAGCGTTGAGCGACTCTCTCCGCTCGGGCGGATTTTCCAGCTGGTGAATGGCGGCTCGGTGATGCCGTCATTGCTCAGCGTTCTGTACGCGCTATCAAGGCCGAGCGGAGAGTTTAGAAAGTGGCGGTACACCTCTTCGCACGGCTCAGCGTTAAAATCTCCGCACACAAAGAACGGAACGGCTTCCTCCTGTTGCGCACTCAAGATAGACTTCAGCTGTTGGAGAAGATTGGCACCCTGGGCCCCACGGAACGTTTCCCACCCGCTCCTTGCTTTCAGGTGGGTCACTGCGACGCAGAAGACTTGCCCCGTGACCTGGCACTGCAGCGTCGCCACGACAGCCACCTGGTTGGTCTTCAGCGCCACGGCGGACAGGCGCAGGTGGTGGATGTGGAGTAAACGGAAGCGATCGCGACTGAAGAACAGGGCGCAGCCGTCAGGGCCGTTGTTGCCGCACACGTCCAGACACGGAGAGCGCGGCTTTGGGCAGAAGCTGCTCTGGTAGCCCAGGCTGAACATCACCGGCTGGAAGGTGTCGTAGTAGTGGTCCACTTCCTGCAGACACACAATGTCCGGTCTGTAGGTCAAGATCTCCTCCAGGATCAGATACTTCCTCTCAGCCCAGTTTAACGCCTCTATCGGGCAACGCACAAAACCATCCTTTCCTTCGCCCAGAGCTGCAGATTAAATGCAAAGACGATCAACAACTTAAACAAATTTTTTTTTCATCTTTCTACATGTCAGTCAGTCAGAGGTAACAGTGCCCCACCTTGCGCTAAAATGTTCCACTGCATGACGCGGATCTGCGGGTTGTGTTTGGCGCTGGCTCTGGTCCTGATGAAGTCTCGATGCGGCCGCGGAGGTCGAGTCCTCAGGACCTCCTCACACTTGCGCAGGAGCGTTTCAGGGTTCACCTGCTCGAGGTCACACTCCTCTACATCGGTGTGTGTGCGCTCCAGTGGAACGCTGCTTAGAGACTGAGACATGGAACCGAAGAGTCTGACGTTACTGATGCTGCTTCCCAAATGACACACTGCAACACACAAATTAAACACAGATTCCACTCAGTTTCAGACGTCCTTAGCTGTCAAAGTGTGTGTGTGTGTATGTGTGTGTGTTTTAATGGCTACCCTACAACATCATGTAGGCTCGTCTACAGCCAGAATACTTACAGCTTTTTATCTAAAACTGGGACTCCATTTTTTGAAAGGGAAATTGTACTCATCCCTTTCAATGAGTTGTCGCTATAGCAACGATAAAATTGTGACGGCGGTGTGACGATGTTATATAACGAGTTTGTTTTATGCACAAAAGGTTCATTCCAGGAAAGTTTCGCAATGTTAAAAGAAAAACCAAGTTAATCTTTGAACTTTAAGGACTCGTAGATGTTTCACTCGTTTTCTAAACAAAACAAAAAAAAAACACACACACATACACAGACACACACGGTTACATTCATGACATTTAGCAGACGCTTTTTAAACTCAGCTTCCACCAGCGTTATTGTTAAAAAGACCAAGCATTTAATACTTTGTGTGTGTGTGTGTGTGTGCGCGCGCGCGCACTGTGTAAAAGTGTCTAGAAGCAAATAATAGTTGACTTTAAAAATCATGAAATGTTATAGCAAGACACGTCTACATAAAAGAACACACACCACCATCACCCCCCCCCAGGTTTCCTAATGCACCCATAATTTTTTGAAACAAACAAAGAGAACTATCGGATTTTTATAACTAGAACTCGCTTGATAAATCATTTTTACCCGATATTTAAGCTTTTGCAAATGATCAGATATCGATTTTGTAATATCAAATTCACCGATATATGATCTCACCATCTGCATGACCGTGTAATTTTATTCGCTTACTGGGGTTTTTTTTTCAAAATTGACCAATTATTGTGAAGTTCAAACAACGTGTCTTATTTAAAATACAATACCCAGCATTCTCCTACTGACCAATAAAAATGAATTAAGAGTGCAAATTAATTAACACTTAAAAATATTGAGAGATGCACTGCATGTAAAATCAAAAAATCCAGGAGGGACTGAAAGAAGAGACAGACATACACTGAGCAGCAGGGTGAGGATATCAATGTTCAAAGATACTGAGTTTTATCTCTCGGTGAAACAGGATGGGAGATAAAGATTGAGTGAAACCTCATAAAGGTTCAGGATGAGTCAAACCTTGCGACTGATTGTTGTTGCAACTCACACTTGGGTGGAGGTATTTCCACACTGCCTGTGATGAATCAACATCTCCAAGTCGGTTTACTTCACACTAAAACTTGTCTGTAAACAGGAAGAGCTGACCATGTTAGCAGTCAGCAGACACTGCAACGGTGCTCTGTTTCTGTCTCTCTGATGGACAGAGTAGTGAATAAAATTGGCTGCAATTATTTTAATCAGCAAAAAAAGTTTTTATATATACATTTCTGAGCATTTTGCCTTTATTGATAGAACATGATCACTGACGTACAGTCTTATGAGACAGCGCCAGCTTGTGTATTTGGAATCTTATGTGAGGAAGTGGTAGCTTAAAATGTTGGACTGCTGATTGGAAAAGTGTGGGTTCAATTCCCAAAACCACCAAGCTGAAACTGCTGGGCCCCTGAGTAAGGCCCCCAACCCTTAACTGCTCAGTTTAAAAAAAAATGGCATTAATATAAGCTGCACTGTTTTAGGGTGCCAGAAAAGTGTCAATAATGTTTTTTACACAGCTGATTGAATAAATAAGTTTTTTGATAAGGTGTACAGTCGCTGTCCCGTTTTACCAGACGGCTTTTTTAATATCAACACAACAAAGGTTACCATTATCAACATCCAGTTACGTCTGTACAGATACGAGTTCTGTTTGCTCATAAACATTTACAGCGAATCGACTCTACACAGTTATTAAAAGACCGGCTGTTTTTTGCTCTCCTCAGCATTCGAGGTCAGTCATAGACCAAAGGTCGCAGCTTCAGATTGACTTCATGCTAAACTTATCCTGCTCATATTACATGGCAGGAAAGAACACAGAGAACTCAATCTGTACACGTGACATAGGTTCCAAAACACACACACATCTATGAACAGTGTAAGAAAAACAAAGCACAGTGTACAACAAGTCTAAAGAGTCTGGATTCTCTGCTGGAAACTTCTGGAAAACAGATGAACAATTTACGATTCTTCATCACTCTCTCACACACACACACACACACACACACACACACACACACACAGTCTAATAGACAACAAACACAAAAAAGATTAGATAGATAGACAGTCATAGAGAAAGACACATAGACAGACAAGATACATAAATGGACAGATATATAGACGAACAGACAGACACTTAAAAAGACAGACACATAGATGGACAGACATATAGACGGGAAGACAGACAAGCTACATAGACAGACACGCCGAGATATATTTAAGCAGGCATAAAAATAGAAAGCATTGATCAGTGTGTTTAAGGACAAAAACGCGGTACGACATTTAATGAGGAAAATTATAGCGGTTCACGTGACCAGAAAGCCTCAAGAAAGCAAATGCTGACGCGCATCTGTCGGTCACGCGCAGCGACCGAAATGTTCTTTGTCAAAGTCTACCCCCATTACAGTCATCCTCACCACCAACACAAACATAACCATCGTCATCGTGGTATCATAGTGTAGTCGACATCCTGGCAGATCGCCCACCACCTGTTATTGCTGTAGACTAACACTTTACTCACCCTGTAGAGATGAAGATGGGCGGCTGGTTATAGGCTCGGTAGAGGACACCCCACAGCGGGAGACACAGTGTAGTGAAAGCGGATAGAGTTTGTGTTTCGGAGCAGATGCCGGTGAGGAGATACAAAGCGCGGCGAGATCCCTGTGTATGAGCGAGGAGCAGCGCCTTACCGGATACATCCTAACTCAGCTATTACACACACTAAACACTGACAAACCATACAGCTCAGTTTACTAAAACACTAAACACTAACAAACCATACAGCTCAAAACATTAAACACTGACACACCATACAGCTCAAAACGTTAAAACACAGTGAGAAAGAGAAATCTAGCTTTAAATTCCATCGAGTATCAGGGTAATAAGCCGGTACTGCACTACTGTGTTTCATCATGTCTTTTCAGACACTCCATTCACCCAATAGGGGCCATTCAATCAGCTTTTCCAAATGTAAAACGATTAAACATCGTTTACGGTTTGTAGAGTTATATATACTGTTTAAAAATTTAATAAAACTTAGAAAAAAACCTTAGTTAATATACAATCGTGTATACAAGTTGTAAAAATTGACTGTGACTATTTCCAAAATTCCCCTAGGCACAGTGGTAAAGTGGTTCAGTCCTGACGACACCGTGTACTTTATGAACGAAAGGGAAAGGCAGAGATGTCGAGGTGGAGGCGGATTACGTCACTGGTGACGTAGAGAAATTCCGGTTGGCTTCACCACAAAAAACTGATAAATAAATATGTAAATAATAAAATTAATTAAACAAAAGTATTATTATTATTATTATTATTATTAACAAATTAATAATAAAAATATTATTCTTAATATTATTTTGACCATCTGACCACATTTTCTGAACAAAATTTGAAAAAAAGGCATTCACCACCTTCTCATCCATCCTTGTGCACGCTGTGTTTAATCATAAAGTCACTGAAAACAGTGTGTGGAAGTGCTGAATGAAAAAAGGTCCTTGTTTCTCTGTATGTGTTGGGAAATGTTGTGGGAAAATATTGCTTTCTGAAAAAAGTGTCACTTCTTTGTGTGTGTTTCAAGGGTACTGTTGTTGGTACTATTTTAGGAAATACAAGGGAACCAAGCGTGTAGAAGCAAGACATTGCTGTAATCTAGACATTACCGGAGGAGATATGGACAGTGTTTTTACATTTACATTTGCAGCATTTGGCAGATGCCCTTATCCAGAGCGACTTACAATATTCCTTGTTATACAACTGAGCAATTGGGGGGTTAAGGGCCTTGCTCAGGGGCCCAACAGTGGTGGCTTGGTGGAGCTGGGAATCGAACCCACAACCTTCGGGTTGGTAATCCAACACCTTAACCATAAGTCACCACTTTTTAACTAGTATCCTACATGTACAGCAAAGTAAACCTTACACCATGTACAAAGCTCACTTTGATGCTTTATTTACATTTGTGGCAGTCATTCTTATTCAGCGCTACTTACATTTATCTACATTAAGGGCCACACTCAGGGGCCCAGTTTGGTGGTGCTGAAAACGGAAGCCATAATCTTTTGTTCAGCAATCCAACAACTATTATAATTATTATAATTATTATAATAATAGATAATTATATATATTATAATCAATTATTATAATCCATTGCCAGATTCCATCAAAATTCTCACATGAATGACAGAAACCAGCTGACAAAAACATTAGTTGTTATATAGGTGTTATTAATGTCACCTAGTGATTTTAATGTTATGACTAATAATTCAGATTAAAAAACCAACACAATTAGCAGAACTAATTAAAATAACTGTGAAATAAAAATAATTTCTTGGTAAATAAATATTAATTTGGTAATGTCACACATCTATAAAATAAGAGGGAAAAAAGCATTTTTGAGAGCTTAAACATGACCAGGTGCAGTTGTATTTCTGTTTAACTTTCTTTATCTGGAAGACCCAGAGCTAACAGCAGATATGTTCCCTTGAGGAATCCAGTCTGCATAGATAAGGAACCCAGTAAACAGACTGTCAGTCCAAAACGGGTCGAAGAACAAGCCGTTCTGCTCCGAGTAAAAGATCTGAAGCCACACCTGGTCTCCTTTCTGAAGCCGGAACACAGTGGACCCGGATGCGACATCATGGTTTCCCGTGTTGGCATCGAAAGTCTTGATCTTGTACTGGCCGTTGTGGACAAGTCCGATAGCCAGGTGCTTGTTAGCCAGCGTGATGTCATAGCTGAAGTAGTACACACCTGGAATGGAGCAGGTGAACTTGCCGCTGCTGGCATTGTAATGCCCCCCTTCGTTCATCAGAACACGGTCAAAGCGGATGGGTGTGCGCTCCTTCGGGTAACTCTTGCTAATGGCGACGGAAAAGGCAGAGCGAGCTTGAGTGCCACACTCACATCCACCAGGGATACCACCTTCACCCAGATCCCCGGTTTCACCCTTTAACCCATTCAGCCCACGCATGCCAGATGCCCCTCGTGCCCCCTTTAGACCTCTTGGCCCCGCCCTTCCTACAACTCCTTGGCGACCTTTTAGTCCTGGTTTTCCAGGATTCCCTGTGCGGCCTGGTTCTCCTAAAACCAGAAATGAACAAATACAAGATATGAAATTGTATTGTTTATGATTTTTTCCATAGCAACACTGCACTGGTCAAGATCAGCATTATATGTTTATGTTAAACAATTAAATATAAAATTTAATTAATTAAATTAATATACAAATAACAAAAAAACCCTGAGTTAGTATTAAATATTAACAACAGGTTATTGTTTATTCATAACAGCCAATCAAGAGCTAGACTTCAGTAAAAAAAACCAAAAAAACGTGTCTTTACTTCTTTTCTGATATGCAAATCTTATATGCAATTATGCAAATTTACTGCAGCCTTTGTTTCCAGTAGTAAATGGATGGAAACGTCCACAAATTTGTGCATTTATTGTACACACCCAAGTGTGTCTAATTTTAAAATAAGTAGAAGACTCAGGACATCCTCGAATATGATTGGTTGAAAGATGTTATACTTTATATAACACTCAAATTGCATCACATCACTTCATAGTTATTTTCATAGTTGTTATGTCATGCTGTAAAATGTTTTATTTAACAATTTAAAGTTTAACTCAAGACCCAAGTGTTGCTTTTCATTAAGGACATATTAAGCTCATTCTCTCTAAATAAATCTAATTTGGCACATAAGTATTTAATTAAATACTTATGATTAAGCAGTTTAAAAAAAACAAACAAAATAGTTCATGAAATGAGTCACCTTTCTTTCCTTTGTCACCCTTTTCCCCATCTTTTCCATCCTGTCCATCAGAGCCTGGTGAACCCATCCGCCCTGCATCCCCACTGGGCCCTGCAGGCCCTGGGTTGCCAAGGGCACCTGGAGGCCCGGGTAAACTGCATACGAGCTGAGACGAGTGAATGGTAAAGTTGTTTTCTTTCTTCCCAGCGGATTTTACAGTGAGGACAAGGCAGACTGTGAGCAGGCAAATGGCCAACCAGAGCGGCTGCACAACACAGCTGTAACTGCAAAACATCACATCAGCTTATAGTCATGTTTAATAAGAAAACTTTAGGTAAACACTGTGTTTTGAACACTTCTGATAATCTCTACTCTTTGGTGACACTTCATGGTTTAATAATGTTTTTTGGCTAGAACCTCAAACAACAGCAAACACGTCACTTGTTTATTGTTTCTGACTCGGAATAACCAGTACATGACATGCATTAGCAGAACTCACCGCAGGTCTCGTTCACGACAGTCGGAAGAACCCATCTGCCCTCAAATAATGGGTGAGGATGTAAAAAACACTTAAAAACAAGCTCTGTAGCTGATATCCGTCTCCTTCACACCAGCATCCACCCTGTTTTGACGTACAAGCTCCAGATGCTTTGGACATGATGCAACACATTGCTTTGGAGGAGGGGACTTTCAGCGGAATCATGAACTTCAGCTGGAGTTTAGAAGCTCATGCAGAGGCATGTAGCCATGCTCACAAAGAGATAATACACTTAGTTAATACATAGTTTCGATTCAGAAATTAGCAGCTCCATTTATAATTCACATAAAAGAATTACGTATTATTCATGGGTTCTAAGCAAAGGTGTAGCAATGGTGCAAGCAATGTACAGTTACCTGGGGCCACAAAAGCCCCTTCTTGTGTTACACTGGATGTGCTTGCTTTTTTTTTAGTGATGATTCGAGCGCTGTTTTCAATCTAGCTCAGCGTTTACTTGTTCATTAGCTAATTTAAACATGAAGGGGATTTTAAACACGAAGCGGTTAATGATGGAGATAAGACTGACAAAGATAATTATATTAAAAAATGATTTGATTGTTAATTGCATCTTATTTTTGTTTAATATTTTATTTTCAAGCTAAATTACTGGTACTGGTTGAATAAAGTTACTTGGAAACAGGGTTAGTGCAGGTTGTACTTACAGATTATGTAGTGTTTGAAAGGTGTGAGTTGAAGGAAAGGCTTTAAAAAAATAATAAAAATATATATGTTCTATTTTGTGTTTTAACTAATTTTTGTAAGTTGTATAAATATATATCTAAGTAATATGCTATATTAACAAATTAATCTTTTAGAAGAGCATCATCTATAAATTTCAGGGTGGTAACCATGGTACCCACACGGTGTTGTTATTTTCATATTACAAAACACTTTAAAATGGCAGGTGTAATAAATATTTTGACCAATACTTCACACCAGTTTTCTCTTCAAATAAAAACAAATTACCCAAAATTGTTTGATTCAGTCCTTTATATTGTTTAAAAATGTACATGATGGTAAACATAAGAAATACCTCAAATTTCCATGGTATGTTTTTGTTTTAAACAGAATATTTACAGATTTCTCATGACATAAAACAATTCCTAAAACAATCTAGTCCCAGTCTAAAGTGTGAAATGACTGGACTGGCCGGTTAACCGAGATGGGAAAAAAGTAGCGGAAGTTTTCGGGAACTTTCCAGATTACTGATTAAGGAAGGAGGCCATGGGGTCGTCGGGTCGGGAGCGCTTCATTCGGAAGGCCTCCATCTCCTCCTCGGTGGGTTCACGAACCTCTTTTAGGCTGTTGTAGGGCCTCTTCCTTTCGTCTAACTGCATCATCTCGGTGACCTGCTTCAGACGCTGTTCCTCTGCACTCAGTGCCTGAGACACAATGAGACACACGTTTAGAATAAACGCCATCGAGTAATGTGTTGCTTTACCGTTCACATAGCGCATACACACTTTAACTGGGTCGAGCCAAAACGTTACCTTTTTCAGCTTTTCTTTCTTTTTGGCTTCGTCCTCCTCATCACTGCTCTCTTCGTTCTTCTTCTTGTGCTTCTTTTTCTTCTTTTTGTCTTTCAACTTTTCTTGGTGCAGCTAGAGAAACAAAGAATATTTCAAAGAATGAAGTTCTTTTTTTGGTGAAATACAAAAGAAACTCATGCGATGTGCACACTGTATTTACACTCTCGCGAGTCTAGAAGATATCGTCCGGCTTGCTTTTCACTTCTATTCAGTGTGTTTTAAATCATAATCTTCCTAACTACATTTTTATTTACGCCTGCCGTAAGTCTTTGCACCCATACCACTGTGTCAGAAGTGAAAAAGAAAGGAAATACAATAAAGATTTACGTTCCAAGAGAAATGTGTTATCCGTCATTACCTCTAAAAGTGTCTTGGGAATTTCCTCGCTTTCACCTTCTACCTCTTCTTCAAACGGGTCGCAAGATGTGTTCTGCAAAGAAAAGGCATGGTTAAGTTAATCCCTACACACTGCACAATTAGAAAGAAGACGACTCTGCATAAAACTGATAACTCACTGTGGTTTTTTTGCCAGCGTCTCCCGTGCAGTAGCTCTGTTTGACCAGCGAGTGGCAGCACTTGTATCCCCAGCTGCCGTCTCTCCAATACGAGCCCCAGACACACTGCGAAACAGAAAATTCAATCAAATCTTTGACGTCGTATACAGATGGTAATTTATCTTCTGCTGCCGGTTGGCTGTACTCACGGTGTGATTATTAATCAGGACGTCTTCTTCATATTTGGAGCGTGCGATGGCTTTCTCTTGGCCCTTGATGACGGCGCCGTGTCGAGAGTACTCCATGTAATCCTCGGTTTGAGCGAGCAGCAGCTCTCGTGGAGGGGCGTCAAGATGTTCCTGACCTCCGTACTGCGAATAAGACACAGGATGAAAAAAAATAAATAAATCAGCGCTCATTCTCTAATGCTCAAGAATCAAGCAAGAAAAAAGAAAAAGAAATGCGTTAGCACAGAGTTTTCCGGTACCTTTTCCAGGATGCTCTCTTTCTGTTTGTCTTTGAAGTCTTTCTTTTTGACCCTGAAAGACTGATGGAGCAGCTCCAGCTTGGTCGGGTCGGCCTGCAGGTGGACCTCCGTTCCTTTCTCATATGCCTCCCAAGCAAAGACTAAACAGTGAACACACACAAAAAAATATGGTAATATTGACATGATTAATACTTTCAAGTATATAAAAATACAAACCATCGGCAGCTTACAATGGGGTTATGCTCCAGAAAACCCACTGGAAGTGTATGGAAATATGGAAAGGTGATATAGGTTTACTCCCTATAATGCCTTTTGAAGTTGGCCACGGTAGCTAATAAGAGTACTGTACGCAAGACTATAAAGTATGTTATTTAAAAAAAAAAATCTGAAATGGTATCTGAAATAGCTAACAATTTAGCCTCCCTCCCAATCTGATTTATTTAATTATCGTGAAGGTCTGTCAATCTACAGAATACTGCATTTTGTGAGCTTCCATTTTTAAAAACAACGAGTAACACTTAAATTTACAAAATTACAATGTTTCGAGGTCCTGATAACGCTGTACTAATAAGATCCTTTAGTTAAATTCTTACGCTGCGTTTGTGCCATGCCAATGGTATCTCCACTGTAACGTGCAAAGTTGTCTCCAGCGTATCCCACCCTGCAAACACACGAAAAAAAGAACAATTAGCGCTCATAAATCACTTTAACAGGCACTTCCTGATAGGAGCCTATATGCTGACAGAAACATACTCTTCTGGATTCTTGCCGGTGTTGGAGTACGGGTTTTCTCGCATGGCGCGCGTCTTCGGGTCGTAGTAAGCCGAGTTCGGGTCTAGGTTTCTCAGGTACTGTTATAACGAATCGAAGAAAAAATTGTTGAATAATTGTATGATTGCAATTATTTGACCTAACCGCTATCATTAAATCCAACCGCAATTATTGCACACTTATTAGCCACAAGGGGCAGCTGTAGTACCTGCAGCACCCTATTTTCAACTAGAAAAGTGAGTGGAGCAAGTAAGTTTCATAAACACCACTGACAGGACACAAAATATGGATTATCTTAAACACTATTTATTTATAATAAAATATGTACAGTACAGCTCCAATAAGGCACAAATTGAGTTGCTTTTTAGTGTTTAATTTTTTTTCACAAACAATTATTTGTCAAAGCAAACTAATTGTTGAAGCCCCAATTTTATTAGTGTGTAAAACACCAGCAATAATGCACTGATACCATTTTTAAAAAAAACCAAGCTTGAGTACAGATACTTGATGTTACTGAGGATTTGTCACACAAGGGTGGCCATCATTCAATTTAAAAAAATGTTTAAAACACTGAGTCTGACATTCTATTGCTGCTGCCCAAGTCCTCAGCCGATCTAGTTATTAAGTTTTTTATTACTTACATTATTTCTTGTTATACAACTGGTTAGTGGCCTTGCTCAGGTGCCCAACGGTGATGGCTTAGTGGTGCTGGAAATCGAACCTGGGTCTTCAGGTTGGTAGTCTAACACCTTAACCACTAGGCTACCACTTGCCCATATATACATATATATATTATATATATATATATATATATATATATATATAATATATATACAGATATATATATATATATATATATATATATATATATATATATATATATATATATATATATATATATATATATATATATATATATATATTAGATATATATATATATATATATATATACCCTGAGCTAATACAAGATAACTGCTTCAGATAACTGCTTCAGTAGCAATGCTAGAATTTCTGAGCACACTTAATAAACGAGAGTACAACACTACACAAACATAAGGGCCATCAATCTAGAGGTGGGTTATAGGAGGATTTTACCTTGGCAGTGTCTTCTCTGATCCTCAAGTTTCTCACTGTGATACGTCTCTTGGAGTCAAAGTTCTGCCCGGGCATGTCGATGTCATCCGCGTATTTGTCCTCGTCCTCATCTTCGCTGTTGTGTTCTCGTTCCTGTTTGGGACAGAATAGGAAAGTGTTTTATTTTAGAGGAAAACATGACACACACAAATAAAATAATCTTTAGTGTTTATAAGTTAAATAGTGAAGTGCAAACAAATATTTCTGGAGTGTAAATACATACACCGTGGTCCAGTTTCCCGGTTGCCAGTTCCTCCTGTAACCTCTGGGCTTTTAAAGTGCGCTTTGCCTGTGATTTGAAAAAAAAAGGACGTCGTCTCAACTTAATGATTATTCAGAAGAAATGTTTACCACTGGTTCATTGTCGCAGACTGAATGTTTACCAGGTCGACTTTAGCGTACTCCTCAACGATGCGCATGTGATCCTCGGGGTCGTAGCCGTTCCAGCGGTCCCGCTTGCCATCGTAGTCCAGACTGAGCTGAATCTGATCATGCTCATCTGGGGCAAAACCCGTACCCGAGAACTTCGCTCCTACCTTCCTGGGCCTCTGTGAGACAGAGAGACCAAGAAAGAAACAGAGGGAGAGACAGAGAGAGAAAGAGGGAGAAAGAGAAACAGAGCTTTTATAACTAAACGTCAATAATGTCACATTTACAGTCTGAAAGTTTGAGTTTAATGATCGAGTGTTACCTCGAGACAGTCCTTCTTCTTGTGCGTTAAGGCGCCACAGTTCTCACATGCTCCCTTCCTGTATTTTGTGTTGATGGATTTCTGCAAACAGTTTTTTTTAATTTCAGTAGAAATCTTTGTCCCATCGATTCATGGATATGAAGTGGAGGTCAAGAAGCTGCTTACCTCCTGTACGCCCTTCCTATACCACTCTCCTATAGTGGAGTACTCGCTCTGTTTCTCTTCCTGAGGTCTCTGGTGCTTAAGTGTGGGTCTCTTCGAGGGGTCGATGTACCACGGCACGGAGGAAATATACTGGGGAATGTGGGGGTTGATGTCCCTTTGGGCAAGGAGAGAGAATGAAATCAATGAAAGAGAGTGAGAAGATTAAAAATAAAAGAGAATAGAGAATGAGAGAAAGAGAATAAGAGAGCAAGAAAATGTGAGGAGATAAGGGAGAAAGGAAAGAGATGTAGTATGAGCACGTGCAAGAGAGAAAATATGGAAGAAAATAAAAAGAGGAGATAAAAAGTTGAGAGGAGAATAGTAAGAGAGAAGAAGAATGGGGAGAGCAAGAACAAAAGGATATAAAGAGGAAGGAAAAGCTTTGAATTCTAAATGGTGATAAACAGCCAGACTCTGTGTGTGTGTGTGTGGGGGGGGGGCTGCACAAATCAGTTCCAGCATTGCAGTGACAATGTGTACAATGTAAAGTGTGGATTATTAAAATGCGTCATACTAATAGTGCATATGTAGCGCCGCGCTACCGCTTTAAACGTACATTTACTTCAACTTCTGCTCAGAGCTTTATTAATTGTCTTCCAGACTTGTCTTCTGTCATTGGATCGCCGTCTGATCCAACAGAACTCGAGCAGGCGACTGAATATATAGATGCCGCATTCCGCTCTACATTAGATAACGTGGCTCCAGTTAAAAGAAAAATAATTAAAGATAAGAAACTCGCTCCATGGTATAATGAACACACACGCGCTCTTTTAAAACAGAGCGCCCGTAAACTAGAACGTAAATGGCGCCGAACTAGATTGCTGGTTTTCCAGGCAGCATGGAAAGAGGGAATTCTAGCTTATAAAAAAGCTCTTAGTGTAAATAGATCAACGTATCTTTCTAACCTTATTGAAGATAATAAAAATAATCCTAGATTTCTATTCGATACTGTCGCAAAATTAACTAGGAATAAGACATCCTCAGAAACCTGCACCATAACTGCGTGCAGCAGTGAGGATTTCATGAACTTCTTTGATAATAAAATTGCAAACATTAGGCAGAAAATTAACGTTTTAAAAAAACCAGACCTTTCGATTGATTCTGATGATCAACTAACCGCATCAGATCAGAACTTAGAAAATTTTACTCCTTTGGAAGAGAAAAAACCTAATCGCACTCATCTCTTCCACAAAACCGTTAACTTGTGTGTTAGATCCGATACCAACACACTTTCTTAAGCAAATTGTACCTGCAGTATCAGAACCCCTGTTGAAAATAGTTAACTCTTCTCTCAGCAGTGGGTATGTTCCTAAATCTTTTAAATTAGCAGTGATTAAACCTTTAATTAAGAAACCTGACCTTGACCAAAATGAACTGTCAAACTATAGACCGATATCTAACCTTCCGTTTGTCTCTAAAATTCTAGAGAAGGTAGTTGCGCAACAACTGTGCTCATACTTACAAAGAAATAACATACATGAACTTTATCAATCAGGTTTCAGGCCTCACCACAGCACAGAGACAGCACTGGTCAAAGTAGCTAATGACCTCTTACTGGCATCCGACCAAGGTTGTGTCTCATTGCTTATATTACTTGACCTTAGTGCGGCCTTCGACACTATAGATCACGATATTCTTCTCCGCAGATTAGAAAAATTAGTAGGAATTAAAGGAACAGCTCTTGCGTGGCTCAGGTCCTATTTAACCGATCGTTACCAGTTTGTAGATTTAAATGGTGATTATTCTGCGTGCTCCCGTGTAAAGTATGGTGTTCCACAGGGCTCGGTTTTAGGCCCACTTCTTTTCTCTCTTTACATGCTGCCTCTGGGAAACATAATCCGTAAGCATGATATTAGTTTCCACTGTTACGCTGATGACACACAGTTATACGTCTCATCAAGGCCTGATGCGAAAGGCCAGTTTAATAAAATTGAGCAATGTGTGAAGGAAGTAAGAGATTGGATGCTTTGCAATTTCCTCTTGCTTAACCCTGACAAGACAGAGGTTCTGGTTCTAGGACCCACAGGTAGCTAAAAGTAAGCTTCCTGATCACACCTTAACCCTAGACAGTCTTTCTGTTTCACCAAGTGCAACAGTAAAAGATCTGGGTGTGATTTTAGACTCCAATCTCTCATTTGAAGCCCATGTCGATAATATTAGCAGGATAGCGTTTTTTATCATCTCAGAAA
The DNA here is from genome assembly GCA_005784505.1 of Bagarius yarrelli. Taxonomy (NCBI): domain Eukaryota; kingdom Metazoa; phylum Chordata; class Actinopteri; order Siluriformes; family Sisoridae; genus Bagarius; species Bagarius yarrelli. Next base: position 2,405,981 of record VCAZ01000064.1, read on the forward strand.
TATCGCTAAAATAAGAAATATCTTGTCGCTTACTGATGCTGAAAAATTAGTTCATGCGTTTATCACATCCAGGCTGGATTACTGTAACGCTTTACTGTCTGGATGTTCAACTAGGTGCATTAATAAACTTCAGCTAGTCCAGAACGCAGCAGCGAGAGTCCTCACTAGAACTAAAAGATACGAGCACATCACGCCGGTCCTATCCGCACTGCATTGGCTCCCAGTGAGACACCGCATTGATTTTAAAATACTACTTTTAACCTATAAAGCTCTAAATGGTCTCGCGCCGCAGTACTTAAGCGGACTTCTAGTGTCTTACGTTCCACCACGCCTACTTCGATCAAAGGATGCAGGCTGCCTGTCAGTACCGCGTATTATAAAAACTACAGCAGGGGGCAGAGCCTTTTCCTACAGGGCCCCTATGCTATGGAATAACCTCCCTATGTATGTTCGGGAATCAGACACAGTCTCAGTGTTTAAGTCCAGGTTAAAAACATATTTATTTAATCAAGCCTTTTGTATAGATTGATCCCCTTAGATAAAGGAGCAGATCTGGGGGACTCATGGGTGTTGAGTATTAAGGTGATCTGGTATGTTGAGATGCTGTCTTCCCCTCTCTTATTGATCACGGTGTTGATGATGAGAGCGGCCGGTTGCTTAACATATCAGGGAGCCCTCATGTCTGTGTTTCCCTCTGGTTCTCCTTTTAGTTATGCTGACCTAGTTAGTTCTGCCGGAGTCCATCCTTGCACTCTACATTATTCATTTAATCAATCCAAACCGTGTGATTACATTGTCACTTAACTGTTTTCCTTCTTTTTGACTTCCTTTCACTCTCTCTCTCTCTCTCTTTCTCTCTCTCTCTCTCTCTCTCTCTCTGTTGAGCTACATACGCCACAACGGAGCTGCCGGTGATCCAGACCCCACCACCGGCCCGTCCTGTGGGTCCCTTCCCTGTGACCTGCCCAGCGGATGAGGCATCACCGGGCGATCTAGGACGACCCACTTCGCCATAAAGACGTTTCGGCTGCTCTAAGGACTAATGATTATAGTTGTTTACACACACACACACACGATGTAACCTCATGATCCCTGCTACCTGTTTTCACCCAAATGAGGATGGGTTCCCTGCTGAGTCTGGTTCCTCTCAAGGTTTCTTCCTATCTCATCTTAGGGAGTTTTTCCTTGCCACCGTCGCCCCCGGCTTGCTCATCAGGGACAAACTGATTTATGTTTAATTCTGTTTTATAATTTCTTCAATTGTAAAGCTGCTTTGTGACAATCATCATTGTAAAAAGCGCTATACAAATAAAACTGAATTGAATTGAATTGAATTGGATTATATGCCTGTCCCACAGTCCAGAACACATGTGATTTGTGGATTATTTGTAAAGTTTAAGTGAAGGAAACAATCACTTTTGTAGCTTTAACTTACTGATTAATTGTTCTTAATTGATCCAGTGAAAATGATTGCATGATTTTATCTTTTAATTATTCAGTTTATGTATCTGAATGTCTAGAAAAAAAACATAAAACACTTATTGCATTTAGATTTTTGTTCTAGTGTATTTATCTATAATTATAATTTGTATATTATATTTTACGCAGATTCACTTACTTACAAAATCACCACAATCATTCTAAAATAATGCATTTTCCCCAAACAGCAATATTAAAGTCATCTAGTGAAACTTTTTATATCGCAATATATATTGCATTAAAACTAAATATCACAATATCAGTTTTTCCAGAATATCGTGCAGCCCCAGTGTGTGTGTGTGTGTGTGTGTGTGTGTGTGTGTAATTGTAAGCACTAGTCGCCGTACTTTCCCTCCTCGTCGACCTCAGCAGGAGCGTTTCCCAGCTTCCTCTGTTCCTCCAGCTCCTTCTTCTTCCTCCAGTCTTCTCGGGTCATTTTTTTGGGTTCCTCGAGGTCTATGACTCCTTCCTGAGCGGAGCTGCTCTTGGTTTCTTGCTGCATGGTGTTCCAGAGGCCCCGCGGGCGGCCACAAAACAAATACAGCTAAATAAAAGATAACAGAGTTTAAAACGCGTTATTTAACAACGTTTATATAACATTTACTAAAGAAAAAACTCAAAACGCCTGAACTCAGGTCTCTTGATTATTACATATACGAAATATATTTAAATCCAATAAACAAACCCTAAAACTGTTCATTAATTATAAAAATAAAAAGTTTAAATTTAAAGTTACTGTAACGTTCCATAACATTAATTGCGGCTACCGTTTGCTAGCTAGCTTAACTAGCTAACATTAGCAACATTAAAAATACGAGAAAAGGACACACTTGGCTTCTGAAAATGATTCTTAAGGCACACGTTTACCTGTTAACGCGGTAAACAATGAATTAAATGTCGGTATTTACAACTAATCCACCTTATACTGCAACTAAACTCTAGCTAACTAACGTTGTTTACAAGCGTGTGGCAAATAAAACCGGAAACGGAAGTACATCATAAAATAAAAGTAGTGACAGCTTATAATATAATAATAAGAGTGCAAAAAAGAAGAAAGCTATTTAAATGTCGTACTTGATATGAATAATTCTCTGTTAAATAGGGTAAATTTTTAAACACACTTTTATATTTAGTAGGCCGATATTAAAATAATTTTACAATCTCAAAATACGTGGTGTATGTATGTTTACCATGCTCAGAAGACACCAACATATTTTACAATATATACATAAACAGAGTTTTTTGTTAATTAAGCTCTGTAATATTCATTCTTTAATTAGCAGCATCTATACAGTACCTATGTGCACAATATTGACTAATTTGACAAACAAAAGAACTGGACACTAGATGGCGCCTTAACGGCATCTTTTCGTGCAAGTAAATTATTTACCGTAACTGTATGAGTTTTCTTATGGGTCACATGCACGTTATGGTGTTGGACCTTCTTCCTGGTAGGTTATGAGTTCAAGTCTCAAGACCACCAAACTGCCAATAAGACATTTACATTTTACAGTATTCGTTCATCCAGGGCGACATTTATATATTTTTATATAGCTGAGCAATTGGGGGTTAAGGGTCTTGCTCAGGGGCCTAGCAGTGGCAACTTGGTGGTGCTGGGAATCAAATCCCACTTTATGAGCATTAACACTCAACTGCTTAGTATAAATGAGATAAATATAAGTTCCAGTTCCTCCCTAAGATAATGGCAAAACCTAATAAGTTCCTGAGTGACATAAAACTTAACTATTACAGCTGCATCTTAATAAATTAGTTCATTTAAAAGTTCGTTTATTTCAGTAATTCAACTCAAATTGTGAAACTCGTGTATTAAATAGATTCAATGCAAACAGACTGAGGTAGTTTAAGTATTTGGTCTTTTAATAGTGATGATTTGGGCTCACATTTGTGTGTGACTGTTATACTTTCTTTAAAAAAAGATCACATCTATTGTTCATGGTGGAATGGTGGATGATTGCGTATTATAAAACTCTCCTGTAAATAGCAGTTATTCTGGTCGTTCACTGTATCATCATAGGTTTTAAACATAGCAATTAAAAAAAAAAATTTCAACTAACACGCGACTTGCAGCTCGGTTGGTGGGTTCAATGCAAACAGTTGACATTGAATTGAACAGAGTCTTAATTGTAAATAATTGTTAATAAACTGTAGCATTTGTACTTTTTTTTGCTGTTTGAAATAGATTGAAAGTTTTAGAATAGACATGAACTATACGACTTCTTGTTTCTGTCTCTGGGATTTCCTGCTTCCATGTTTATCCACCTTGCTTCATTCACCCAAGGTTGATATTGATATGAACAGATGTGAAAAAAAACTCCAAATTATACACTATTACACTAAACATGAACAACGCGCAGAAAAATGACATGAGATTATTTACACAATAACATTTTCAAGAATCGACATATTTGGATTTTAGACAAAATCTATCTAAAAACTAATCTACTGATTTCAAAGTAAAATTACTTTAATAGAATTTAAAGAACAGCTTCTGACGTATTTGCACTCATTAACAAAAAACCTATAATTGTATGTGATGTCATCCTTTCTGCTAAGTAGCTGGCTAATTCGCTTATTGTTAGCAACTGTAAAACTTACTTTTCTTAGTAATTTATCTAAAAGGATGGAAGCTTAGTAGTTAGCTGGTAGCCTGCAGGAGTGTGGAATTTACTTCATAACATAAAGTGAATATACACATAATACTCGCCTACATTTTGTTTTAAAAGTTCTCTAAACTAGACAGAAAGGGGTGAGTCTCTGATCTAAGCGGAAAAGTTTGACTTTTTGGCTTAAATATAACTTAAAACAGTCACCAACGAGGCGTTAACCATTTAAACTCACATATTTGGGTGCAGGAGTTAAGTGTCTGTGCAGTTGCTCATCAGATTTATTTTTAGAACTATATTTCAGCCATGGCTATTGATTCAGAATTGTAGGCTGGTTTAATTAGTGCTAAACATTCCTTCCTGATAAGACAATAGAATTCTTTACATTTCAGTAATCATGAGGCAAGGAGACATAAGGGAAAAAACATCTCCAGGTTGTGTACGTAACCCTGGGTCCCAGAGTGTGTCGAAACTTTTGCCCTGAATCATGTGTGTAATCTGACCAATCAAAAATCATTACAATATGGGTGGCTGACATCATTGACCAGGATATAATGCTATTTAAACATGGACAGCAGCGTGATTCGGTAAGCTCGCATTCAGCACGACGGGGTTGCTGAGGTTATGGCACGTAATGCAGCCTTTCGTTTCCCTGGGGAACCACGGTTACATACGTAACCTGGAAACATTCCCTTCAGGAACTCAAGCTGCTTCAAAACACTTTGGAAAGTGTTTTGCACAGAGTCACTGCTCCGGTGTCATGTGTGGGGACTGTGTGATGAAAGAACTCTAGATCTCGTGTTGTAGTAAGATCCAGGTTGTAAAATCATACAAATGTATGTGGGGTAGTTCAACCCACCACCCTCCAATTCTCCGATAGTGGTAGTCCCAATAGAGTGCGCTCTGAACCCATCCGGAACCGGAAGACTGGTGGCCTCATAAGCGAGAGTGATCTGACCATCATCAGGGGGCAGCTCTGTGGATGTAAATACTCAGTGCTCACACAGCGCACAGAAGGTATAGCCTTTCCTCGTCTGAGGCCTGCAGATCTAGTGGTTGCGGAGGAAGTGATTTGGACTACTAATTAGAATATTACAGTGTGATTCCCAGCAGCACCACGTTGACACTGTTAGGATCCTAAGCAATGCCACGGACCCTCTGGATAGGGTCGTTCTGGATAAGGGCGCCTGCCAAATTCTGTAAATGTAAATGTGATTGGGGAGCGAGATAAAGCGAGGCCAGTCTCATACTTCTTGGCTAGGTCGGCCTGAGAGCCCCAAGACATCAGCCTGCACTGTGCCTAAGCAGCAGCAGGACCTGAGCCTTGAGGACTTCGTGTCTGGCCATCTTTATTGAAAATACCCAGACAAAAGCCCACTTATTGCACACTTATTGATAAACACTCACAGTGCTCACAGTTAGAGCTCTCGAGCAATCTAACAGGAATGGTATAAGTGAAATTTAGCTTTAGGTCATGTTTTTATGTGAACTTAAATGTTTATGAGTTTATGTGTAATATTGAAAATTTTTTACACATGACATTGTAACAACTTTTGCGCTAAAATCCGACAATCAGTTTTTTCTTTATACTCTATGTTACTCTGGGCTAGTTTTGTTCGTTGCAAAGCTATCAAGCATCTGTATTAAACTAGTGAATTGCTAACATTTGTTGTAGCCTAGAGTGTGTGAGTAATCCAACATTAGAGTGTTATTTTATGAGTTTCTATCAATTAATTTTATTATTTCTATTTTGGTCACTAAAATTGTTTATAACAATAAAATAAAATACAATACTGCCTCTATGTCACCTTCTAGTAGGAGCTTTACTGCTAGGATGGAGCTATAATTAGTGAGGCTCTGTGACTGTTAACGCCGCGTGTCAGATTGCAGCTTGCTCTATCTGGACTGATGTAGCACCTGCTGCTAGCTATAACACTCTCTTTGGATTAGCACAGTGTACAAACATACAGTACAGCTAAAACTGTATAAAAAAACCCCCTAAGCTAGGTCTGTTCGTTTGCTGTGTTGTTTTTTTTATTATTTAAAGGAACCCACAAGTGCTGTCAATTCACATTGATGCTTCTGCAAAGCAGACTTAAGTTTAGGTGGATATTTCTTTATGGTGTTTGGGAGGGGCTGGACTTAACACGGTGCTGAATGACCTGACTGGACGACTGTTCAGTGTCTCACACATTAATGTTGGAGCTTCATCTTCAGCTCTGAGGTACAGCATATGTCTTTTCTCTGGTCAGTTGTATTTAAGCGGTGGGTGTGGTATTTCATTCAAAATGGCCTGGAATTATTTGGTTGTGAATCAGGAAGTTTTAGTAATTGTGGACTACTTTCCGCATTAGAACTAATTGCATGCGCAATGGGATTGCTGAGAACCTTAATAATAATAATAATAATAATAATAATAATGATAATAAAAATAAATTTAAGAGAGTTGTATGAAAGTTATCTTTATTATTTCTTTGTTAATGTTGTATCTTATATGCAATCATACTAATAATGTAGACTTAGCATATCTTTATAAATGTATCATAGCAGTAGCAGATTTCATATAAAAACACCTATGACACCTATGATGATATTAGCAAAAAATAATAGTTTTTTGTTTCATGCTTTTCTACAAATCTCTATTTGCTTTTCAGAGCCAAACATTTTTGGATAGTGAAGATGGAGCGTTTTTGCCTTATCAAAACACAAAGGCAGTCAAAAGCCAGTTAAAAAACCGTACCCTGTGCTTAGAGCAAAATCATGGAAAGCTGGGTTCTCGATGGAGACAGCTACTCATTCCTCCGCAGTACTCCAAGTACCTTCAACCTGCAGCATCTGGATGGGCCAAATCGTGTGGAGATCTTTGACATTACTAATATCCCAAGCCATCGTGGTGCCATATCCGAAACCAATTGTCTTTGTGACATTTTTGGGGACGACTGCGAGTCTCCGTCTCTCTCCAGTAGCCCAGCTTCTACCGCTTTTCTGAAAAAGGACCTGGTTGAACACTTACCAGTAGAAGATGTCAATGATTCATCTGGTTCTTACCATACAGCTAACAGTTCAGAGCATCTTAGCGATGGGAGCGACACATATGAGGATTCAAAAGGTTTACTTTTATCAGAGGAATTAAAAGAGGAATTAAACCAACCAGCAAGTAATCCAACCTTGCTAAATGACAAAAGTGAAGTCACCTCTGCAAACGGCTCGCTAACGCAAACAGGATATCAGCAAGAATGTTGTTCGGCTCAGGACACCAGCTTAAAGCTGCAAGTTAAAAATTCATCTGACCAGCAGCTAGTAACGTCAACGTCTGAATTTAGAGACACTAATATTAGAGTAACTGGTTCCACACAGGAGATAAACTCTTCCCACCTCTTATCTGAAAACAAGACCATTACAGACCAGATTCATGCTACTTCGTCTGAGCTCAGGGATAGTGATTCAGCTGAGAGGATAACTAATCCTGATCCTGGGTGTATAACAAAGCAAAAGAATGTTTCTTCATCTGAGAAAAAGAAAAGTAATTTAATGCAGAAGATAATCACACCTGACTCCTTACCTGAAAACAGCGGAATAACGGAGCACAGACACACTACTACATCTGAGGTAAGGGAAGCGGATTCAAAACGAGAGAATAAACAGTATAACCAGAGGGAAAACTCATTTACACAAAGCACAGATTCAACTGAGTATTTTAAAAGCTTGGCAGCAGGGGGTTCTCATGAGGAGAATAATGGTCTAGGCTCCTGTGTAGTGGATAAAGAAAATAACTCTAATATTTTACCCACAGGAAACATCCCGGTTGAAACATTAGAAACAGTAGAAAGTAATTCTACTGTTGATCTGACTAAATGTTTAAATAATGTTATTGACTTTACTTCTTTTCACAAGACAGCTTCTGATTCTTCTACAAAAGATGAAACAGTTGATCTAAGAAAAATGTCGGCTCCAGTTGAACATCAGGATGTACCAAATACATCAGCATTCACCGGTACATTTTTCTGTGAAGATAAGGAAGGGTTATCCGAATCAGAGACCCCTAACATTGTACCTTCACCTACGGATAATAAGGATAACACAAGAATAGACGTAGCATCCACTCCTCAACCTTGTACTATTTCTTCTGAAGCAACAACATTATCATTTTTTTTAGCCACAACAGACGAACCATCATCTGTGATGAGTGAGTTATGCTCATCCTCTGCTCAGGGGGACCTTAACTCCTCAGAGCCACCAATAATAATACACTCACCCACTGGTTTCACTCTCTGCCCTTCACCAGAATTCAAGAACAAGACTTGGTTTTCTAAATCAGAAGATTTAGAGCCCACGCCTAAGAGCCCAGAAAAGAATTATAGACCTACAGATAAAGATTCAGTGTCTTCATATGATTCCAAAATTTGCCCTACACCTGAGCCAAGAAGCATTGCTTCTACCCCAGAAGAACCCACACAAAATGTTTTTAGAAGTGATCCAAGTCCCACACCGTCTTCAATGAAACTGAGATCTGCAAGCTGTTCACCTGAAATTCATATAGTGACATGTAGCTCCCTGAGTCAACACTCAAAGTCGCCTCAAAGTGAACTAGCAGAAAGTGAATTTTTATTCCAAAATGAGGTCAGAGAACCAACCTGTGATGAAGAGAAAATAACATATGCAGAAAGTTTTATGTCAGCTACACTTTCCACAAAGGAGGATGGAAATAAGTCTATCTACAGCCTTTCTTCAGGACAGGAAAGCATATCTTGTCCATCAACAACTTTGCTAAGAGATACTGTGTTATACCCTGATCCCAATAGAATGAGATGTACTGAAAGCCCTACATTAAATACACTTCCTACAAATACGAATTCAAATATGGCTATTCCTACTAATGTTTTATTACAAGACATGTGCATAATTAGTCCACATTTAACTGTAGGTAAACTGAGAGGTACAGAGTCTCCTGATGTACACGAAACAAGATCTGAGGAAAAATCGATTTCAACCACACCCCTAGCAAATGAGACAAAAAGCCATTCATCAAATGAAGGATACTTACCTAGTTCACTTTTAATTTTATGTCCAAAAGACACAGCATCTTCTGATGTAGTGGAAGCAGGAACCAGTGAAAGATTTGTTACAGCTATACTTACAATAAAGGATATTGAAAATGTGGTCAGCGCGCCCGTTTTGCAGCCTTTGTCAACAGAGGAAGGTATATCTAGACCAGCATCAACTTTAAGTGCACCAAGAGACACAGTCTCTTCTAATGTAAATGAAATAAGATGTGATGAAAATCCTGCAACAACTACAGTTCTAACAAATGAATCCTGTATGCCTATATTGCCCATCGACAACCTTTTATCAGCAGCATCAAACAATACAGTGTCTTTTGAAGCAGAGAAAACAAGATATGCTTTAAGCTCTATAACAAATATTCCTCCTATAAAAGAGATTGAAAATGTGGTCATCACACCAGTTACACAACTTTCGTTAATAAAAGGAGGTATATTTAGTTCACCACCAAGAGATGCTATGTTCCCTGATGTATTGGAAACAAGATGTATGGACTGTTCTATATCAACCCTAAGTCCCTCAAATATGCAATATGCAAATATGGCCACTTCACCAATTTCAAACACCTGTTTAGCAAAGGAAGCCTTATCTAGTCCACCCTTAACTTTAAATCTACCAATAAATACATCATCTTCTGAAGTAGATGGAATAAATTGTAAGGGAATCCCTTTATCAGCTACAGTCCTCACAAATGAGATGACATGTAGTTCCAACTCACCCCTTGACTCTTTATTAACAGAAGGCATATCTAGAACAAACTCAGATTTAGGTAGGCCAAGAGAGACCTTGTTCCTTGATGTAGATGAGATTTCCAAAAGTATGGTTATTTCACCCATCTCCAATTATTCAACAACAAAGGAAAGCATATCAAGATCACCATCACCTTTAAGCCTATCAAGAAGTACAACGTCTGTGCGTGTAGACGGCTTAAGGTGTGCAGAAAACTCTATATCATCCATACTTTCAAAAAATTTGGCTTCAAATATGAGCATCTCACCTGTCCTCGATATTTCACCCACAAATGAAAGCATATCTAAGTCGGGTACACCAAGAGATTCTGTGACTCCTGATGGAGGTGGAGTAGGATGTCTGAATATATCTCCCACAGACCGCGCCATTTCACCTGTCTGCAATCTTTTAACAATTGAACAAGGCATATCAAATTTAAGTATACCAAGAGACACTATGCCCCCTTATGTAGAAGAGACTAAAAGATCCAATGATATTTCCACAAATGAGAATAATGATGCAGCTTCAGGTATGTCTAACCTTATAACAATTTCAAATATGCAAACTGATCCACTTATCTCATTGTCCTCCCCTAAAATGAGATATCACAGATGTCCTAACAGATCAAATGATCATACACCAGCACCAGAAATATGCATATCCAAGGGATTCACAAAAAATCACCTTTTAGCCCCTGTCAGTGAGAAAGTTGGTCTTCCATTAATAATACCAGTTGATGGAGGTCAAACAGATGACACCAGCTACAAAATGTCCATTACAAGCAGCGTTCTACCTCGGGATGATTGCACACACATTACTTCAGTACGTTGCTGTCACACTGATACTAAAAATAAATCACCTGAGCCACCTGCTCCCAAATTATCTGTAAAACAAATAAAAGAAAATTGGGAAAGGATGAATGAGAACATTTCAAATTCTCTGAATCCATGGGAAACATCCAATAAGATGTTATCAACACCAACTGCAAAGAAAGCAAAGGAAGGTAATGACAATGCAAAAGAAATGTTGAAAGGAGAGTCAGTAGGAAAAGAACAAACATTTGGGCAGATGGCTATGAGACCAGGGGAAAGCCCCTGTGTTGTACATAGTCCTAGTGTGGTTGAGAGACAGTCATGCAAGTACAAGTGGGGGAGTGGGGAAAGGGTGATACAGGAGGGGCATACATTAGAAAAGGGGGTGGGGAATATAGCAGAGGGTATTTACAGGGGGAAACAGGTTGAGCTGTCATTCAGTACCAGGAATAGAAAAGGGCCTGCAAACCACAGCCCTGCTGCCTCAAGCCGAGACCCAAAGTCTGGTATTTCACCTCGCTATTTTGAGTCTCCCCTGGCAACTCGGCGGCAAGAGAGTCTTCTTAAAGCACAGAATATGCAAAAAGAGGACAAGACAAGTGCCAGGAGGGTCCGGCCAACTTCTCAAAGCAGGTACAGTGGTGCGGGTTGTTTTTCTTCAGAATGTACTAGTGAGACTTCCAGTATGGGAAGTGAATTTGATGAAGCAGACAGTGAGGTGAAATGGTTCACAGACAAAGCCTTCAGCAGCCTATCTAGCCCTCAGGTAGACTACTTGGATGTCTACAATTCAAGCCATGGATCATCTACAAATGTTTCACAGTATTCTACAGTGGACAGTCCTGGTTCTGCTACATGGATTATCTATGCAGATTTGCACAAGTCATTACATGAAAAAGATGACGTCCTACGTGATCCTTCTTCTTTTTTACCCCCTTGTACACTAGACTCAGCAAAGCCTTTTGAGATGAGTAGTTTTGAATGTGTGGATGTAGCCATGGAGAACAAGGAGGAAAGCAAAAGAGGAAAAAGGACTGTGCCAAAAAGACAGATCCAATTTATAAGACGTAACAATGATGAATCTATGTGTACTGAAAACAACAGAAAAGAAATAAAAGAAATCGATTTACTGTCCACACAGATCTGTTCAAGGGACACATTTGCTCGTCAACACAGTACCCCAGCATCAATGCGGGAGGATTTGGTTCAAGGTGGACATGAAACTCAAACTGGTAAGAAGATGCTCCAGAAGTCTACATCTTTAGATGAAAGTTCTTCAAAGAGTAAAATAGCTTCTAGTGTTATCAAGAGTGTACTTTCAAAGAAAATGGATTCCACTACCAAGCAATTTATTACTAGTGAACCATATGACAATACAAATAAGCACATTGAAAGTATTTCTATAGGGGAATCAGCTGAGACAGAGAGACAGATTTCCAGCCTACCTCCTGAATGCAGTTTGTCCTCTGAAGACTTTGTAGGCAAACAGGAAAAAAGCCCTTATCCTAAAAAAAAGAGCTGTGGACCCAAGGTTCCCCCCAAACCAGCCTTCAAAGCTAACTTTTATCCCCCTCACAGCAACCCTGCAGCTGAGGAATTTCAAGAAAAACCCATAGTAGGGAGTAAGACTAAACCCATAATGATTAATGCATTTGAAAGCAAAATGTCAGAGAAACAAATCACTGACAACAGCGAGAAGGAGGCAAATACGTTGGAAGAGAAAACCAGGAGTGATTCCAGTAGTTTTATTAACCAGACCCCCAAGTGTACTGCAATTTATGTGGCAAGTAAACGGAAAGGAATGACAAACTGTGAAAGCAAACAATCTATGATACTAGAAACTTATAAACAACAGGAGGGCAGCAGCAGTACATTCTTGTCAAAAACCCCTGATATCACCCTCAAGCCTTGTACCATCAAGGATAAAAATACATATTCATTGAAGGAATCTTCCTGTCCTGAACTAAAAATATTCAAAGACACCATGTGTGAACCTAGTTCAGAGTTAGAGGAAACATCTGAAGGGGGAACCAGGTTCAAATTTGGAGAAGCGGCAGACAATAAAGAAGATAATGAAAAGAACAGGGAGAAATCTGTTTTACATAAAGTAAGGGATGTCAGAAAGCTAGTAAAAAACACCTACAATTTGTCGTTCAAAGCCTCAAGTACCACATACCCTGTAGAAGACGTTGTACCTGAAAAACAGAGAGAAATGCCAGAACCAGAAAATCCTCATCATTTGCATATTGAATGCAAAGCTATCAGCCTGAAACCCTGCAATAAATTAACTAACCAACAAGATGTAACAAATACTGCCAACGAATTGAATAAGCCACAAACAGATACAGGGATAACAAGAGATGCAGAAATTACAAACGCACCTGCCAAAACTTTCTTGCCAAATGTTCAACATTCTGATGTGGATTTGTTTGTTGTTTTGGACAAATGTGACAGTACATCAATATCTGGTAATTGTGAACAAAATACTGAACTAGAAATGCCTTCTAGACCACAAAGTAAGGAAATATCAACCTTAGTATTTTTGCAGGACGACACAGCCATGTCGATGGAGAATCCAACAAGCCCTACCTCCCTGAATTTAAAAACTGCAAACAGCAGCCATTCTGTATCAATGCTAAGGAAAGAAAAGGGTATGCAGGCTGACATTGGGGTCTGTGATGTATTGCGTGAAAGACTTGGTGCTAAACCTAAGCATATCAACAGGCTTGAGATCCCCCTGCAGACCCATGCTTCAGAAGAAGCCTTAAGTGAATTTCAGAAAGTGAATCCAGAAGATGCTGATTTGCTTCCCGAACAGAAAGCATCTCTTAAAAGTACTGAGGGTACAGTGCAGGTTGGAAGCTCTCTGAAGCCCAAGGAAGTAAAAGTACATCCCAGTGAAAAAACAGGACACAACCAGAGTCAAAGAGATTTGTTAAAACCTCCAAAAGAACAAGAGATTCCAATTGCCACATCCAGCAAAACAGAGGTAAGGGCATTTTCTAGCAGAACAAAAATTGATGCAATGCCAGTGGCAACATCTAAAGAGATTGAATTGCCTATTCAAGTAAGGTCAATATCCAGTGAAAGACCAAAACCATCTGTACTGCCTAAACAGAGCTATAAACAGCCATTTAAAGACATTCCCAAAACAGACATCACACCAACAACATCTATTTTAAAAGGGCAAACACCTTTAAAAAGTGAGTCTAAAATAATCAGCACATCAACAACAGTGACAAACAGTGAGCAGCCCATCAATGCTGCGCCAAGCAGTACTAAAACATTAGCTGTCTCAGCTGTGTCAAGCCACAAACCTCAGACTATCCCAGTTACAACAATGGCAAGTTTTGCAGACAAATCATCAGCCACTACAGGCAGACAAGAGGTATACATCACTTCAGTTGAAAACTCAAGCCAACAGCAACAAGGGAACATTCAAGAGCAGGCTATCTCATCAGCTTCTTATGCATCTAATTATCAATCCTTAACAGGAGTTTCACAAGCCAGTACCTACATTCAGCCAACAACAAAATCGTCTTGCAATCAGTTACATACAGACGACTTTCATTTCCCTACATCAGATGATCCGCCCAGCTATGATGAACGAGAAAGTTTTAGCCCCTTGCAGCTTTCGGATTTGCCCCCAAAGAGGCAGAATAGATATCAACCTACAAACAAACATTCTCTGTGCTCCTGTACATCATGTACACAGCCACAATTTGGCCAGCCCTTTCATGGCTCGCAAAATCAGACACCACCAGCTCCTTGTTCACCAGGTCAAGTAATTTCTTATCCGGGAGCACCACCTCAAGCTCAGGTCCGTCCTCGTCAGAGCAGACCAGATGGACAGCCCTCAAATTATCCACTTGTCTCGATGAAAACTACATTACAACAGGCTCCAGCCATGATTCAGCCAATTCACCACTCTTATACCTGCCCTGCACCAGCTATACAACCTTATGGTAATGAACAACAGCAACCTTCTATTCAACACATGGACAGACATTCGGGTAATCAACGTTCACCACATGCTCCAAGCGGGGCAACTTATCGGGAGCAAAGTCGCTCACCCAATATCGCTCCTCTGGATCCTAGATCCCAGTTTTTCAATCCACAAGAACTGTCACCAGGATTTGGTCATGAATATGGAAGTGATGGTCCTGGGGGTGGAGCTGTGTTGTACCCAGAAAATGCAAGCGGGCTTGGATATAGTCAAGGCACTCGTCGTGTACTTCTTGATACTGAAACTGGAAAGTACTTTTATGTTGAAGTGCCAATGCAGCCACTAAGAAAAATGCTGTTTGATCCAGAAATTGGCCAATATGTGGAAGTTCTTATACCACAGCAGGGTATATCCAATTCTAACATGTATCCTCCGACTGCTGTACCATACCAGACTCCACATCATGGTCAAGGATTATATGCACCTCAGTACCTTCCCTATGCTGTGCCACCCCATCCTCAGTCTGCCCAGCAACCACGACATTCAGAACCCTCTGCTCCGACATCGCTACATCAAAACACCATGGGATATGGATGCACAGCAAGCCAGGTGCCAAAATCAGATGTTAAGGGACATTCATCAGTGGATCAGAGCTATTTAGAGGGCATGTATTACATTCCTACCAGGATGAATGCAAGCCCAAATTCTACCCCTTCAGACTGCTACCATAAACCACCAACAATTATGCCTGCTGCTGGTGGCAGGAGGGCATGAATTAAAGATAGATTTTGCATTTGTAGTGTGTGGTAAGGTTATCAGAAGCAGAAAAAAAATTATTCCAAAGCCAAAAATAATGTAAAAAATAATAACAGTTCTATTTACAACAAGATACACTGCACAAAAGCATTAGCATGTGTTTGTTTCTAGCCAAAAAATACCCCTCAATCTTAACAATGAAAAGTAGCCCAGCTATAAAATACATTTAAAAAATCGTTATATGATTATAATGTAGGTGTGGTGAGCCTTAAAGGACCTAATGCAAAGAAACCTTTTTAAAATCCCCACATTTACATTTCAAGCATTTAGCAGGCACTATTAACCAGATCAACCTACATTTACCTTGCTTTTTTTCTTATATATATATATATATATATATATATATATATATATATATATAGATATATGAATATGAATGATTAAAGCAGTTGGATATGCAAATTTGTACACCATGAATGAATGAACATAATACTAAGCACAAAAGTTTTCTAATTACAATAAAAGATTTCCAAATGCTATTTTTTCACACAATTATCCAAATAAAAGATATTTGTTCACTACTACAATTTACACATCCCGTGTTGTTATTTCTAATTGCTTTTCTGTTGATTAACTTTCTTCAGGTAAGTTGTCAATTACTTTACTTCAAAAACTTTAATTCGAGTGACCTTTAAAATGTGCAAAAGATGCTAACGTTTTCAATATGAATATAATGTTTACAAATATTTCATCATAACTGGTTGCTACATTTGACAAGATTTAGAAAATATTGCATAGAGGGCATTTTTTGACTTTATTAATAGGACAGAAAGGGAGACACATTAGGGAAGAGAGAGGGGAGTGGGACCGGAAAGGACCTGAACCAGAATCGAACCCGAGTCGCCCGAGCGCAATTGCCCAATAGGGTGCTGGACACTAAACTGAGGGGAAACATAGGGGGAACAGACTTGGCACCGTGGCACTGGCCTGATTCCGGAACTATTAAATTGTTTGAGACTTCCACCTGGTGGTAGGTGATGTATAACTATACAAAATGGACTAAGCCAGTATTTTAATATTAATATATCTGACAAGTGCAGTAAGTGTATATAACGATTTTTTTATTCTTTACAATATTGGCAGTAGTCCAGAAAAAAATGGAGCCTTTTGGTATGGAGTTTTTACAAATATGAGTAATCCAATATGTCTCTGATTAAGCTGCTGGTTAAATTAAATCTGAAATAATATCTTTTATTTGACAGCAATTGGATGACAATTATAAATTTACATTTGTTGGACAACACAGCATACTCTTTAACCCTTTTTTATGTTTAACCCTTTTTTAGCTTCCTTTTTCCTCTCTAAATAACTTTAAATGTTATGTTTAAGCATGTTAGATGTTAACATCTCCTTACAGAAAAAAATCAACATGTAAGCAATGCTAAACTTTTTTGCTTTACAACAACAATAAATTTTAGTAGATTTATAATTAGGTTGATCTACTGTTTAGCTTTAGTTATACATTTGCAATTCTTCTGCTTCCGCATTTCATCTATTTAGCAGATGCATTTATTCAGGACGACTTACATTTACACTGAGCCTTTAAAGATTAAGAAGCTCAGGGGCCCAGTGGCGAAAACTCTGTGGTCCTGGGAGTTAAACAAACCTGATCTGTAGTTTAACATCTCAACCACTGAGCTACCATTTATAGAACTAATAAGAAATAAACATTCATACAAACATGTGACTGTCAAAGCACCATCAAAATTTGAGAATTTAACATCACTGTGAGGTGATAATTAAGGAAACTACCATCAATAATACATCCCTAAAACTACTTTTAGTAAAACACAGGCTTTAGATTAGACAAAATGATGTCATGTAACAAAGCAAAGCAGGCATGATCATGGGGTGGTCTGGAAGTGTTGTGGTTACATTTGCATTTATTCTGTCAAACAGATCTTGGAGCCAGCCTTATGCCCACCCGCATACAGCAGCCGCACCCGCGTATGACTCTATTTCCTGGCTTGTCTGATTGCAATGCAGGGTAGATGCAGATGCTAACTCCCACTCTGTCCATTTTGTGTTATTTATTAGATAGCAAGGAGTGTGTAGGTATAAAAGTTCACCTTTTGTGTGGGCTAACCTACAAATACAAAGTAATGAACGAGGTACCCATATGACTTTATTTGGCACACATTATAGTGTGAATAATCATAGTGTTTTTATTTGGACAGCATGTCTGTGCTTTTAGCAAACATATATGTCAATGGTGTTGAATTTAATAAAGAGGCACAGCCCTGATGGTAGAACTGAGTCAATAGCACGGTTCATTCATGCTTGTGAAATTATGGAGTACAGTATTTCTACATTTATATGGCCTAGAGACACAAAATTTACCTCAGATATTCAACAAGAGACAAATAATACCCCAGGAATGAGACGTGCTTTAGCATGCAAGCCATAAAAGGTCTTGTTCCGTAGCTGACCCTAACATGCCCCAGGTAGAAACATGAATGGACCTGCTCATGTTTAGCTCACCTGCGAGTCAGGTACACTCAGACAGGATTAGGAAACCTGTAGGATTCCGGATGTGTCAAGTCGCCAAGCAACTAACATGCCAAATAAACTCATAGGCCAGGCCCTGCACATTCCTAAGTGTGGGGGAGGTTTAGTTTTGCGGTTTATACAGGCAGCGAACCACTGGGTGGCACAATCACGTTTCAGCATCCATTTGAGGTTTGGTTGCATCAGAGTGTGCAGCTAGTGTTTTTGCATCATCTACATGACTGTGGTGGAGATTCTTTCAGAAACTCAGAGTGGAACTAGAATTGACACCTCTAAAAAATTTTGACAAATTAGACAATGTGCCAAAACAAAGGCTGAACTGGTCTAACTGGTAGTTACCAGTTGTTACTAACTGGTACCATTTCAAATACCACTGATAATGCACCATCTTGGATTTTTTAAAGTAATGTGACTAAGTAATAAAGGCTGAAAATCACTTAAAATCCAGTGTTTTGGCACCTGGTATTAGGCTACGCTAACTGGAAAATCAATAGATAGATACAAATCCTGTGGTTGCCAGAAGCTACTTTCACTGGAGACAAATCAAAATGATAGATTTACCATGTTTGAAAATTTTAAACAGTGGGCCAAGCGTGTGTCTTAGTTTCCTTTCCTAAAACACTTACAGTGCATAGCTGGACGTGGCAGTGGGTGATGTAATGGCCTAAACACTATGTTCAGTCTGAACTACCGGGACTTCTTTGAGGAGCAATCCTGAGCTGGGTCATAGTCTATTGAGGAATGGAAAGAATGTCCACCAAACCTGAAGCACAGCCAATAGGACAGCCTGGGTACAAAGAAAAAGAGTCAGAGAGAAAAAGAGAGAGAGAGAGAGACCAGGAGACAGAAAATTACTACAGAATTATCAGCCAATTCCGAGAAGTCTTTAGAAAGAGTATATCAAAGGTTCTGTTTTATGTTAGAATCAGTACAAAGGTCGTCACACATCTGAA
The DNA here is from genome assembly GCA_005784505.1 of Bagarius yarrelli. Classification (NCBI taxonomy): domain Eukaryota; kingdom Metazoa; phylum Chordata; class Actinopteri; order Siluriformes; family Sisoridae; genus Bagarius; species Bagarius yarrelli. The sequence goes on from VCAZ01000064.1 coordinate 2,424,909, forward strand.
TTGCGGATGGTAAACTGGAAAGTGTAGCAAGTAAGCAAAAAATGTTCCATGTGTTTAGAATTAACATGTGAAAAGTGAGAGTCAGTTTCCATGGAAACAGACAGGGATTCCCCTCTAAGCGCTGCATAGCTGAATGGTAAAATCTACTCGGATACGGCTCGTCTCCCTCCTGAAGCTCGTATAGTACCAGAGCGTTAAGCAGACACCAAGTCACACAGACGTCTGAGCAAAGTCTGGGAAAAAGATCTCACTGTCTCTTAATCTTTCCAGATTTTTTATTCTGGACCCAATGAACTAGATTTCCAGACACATACTGTAACATTTCCAGGCTAATTCATATACTAGGCTTAATCGTCGTCTGAGGAGTAACAGTACAGACGACAAAACTTATTTGAGTGCATGAGTAGGACATAAAGTTATGTATCGCTGCACTAGAGGCCTTGATGATGTCCAATGTTTAGTAAACATTTATTACTTTTGACTGTTGTAAACTGTATACAGCAAATATCTGTTTAAGTTTGGATGGGTGGACATTTTTTAAATAAAATACATTTAAAATATTCAATGTTCAAACTATGTGAAAGTGTGCGTTATTTTCCAATAACAGCAGTTCTGATACTGACAGATTTATATTAAATTATACACTGATTAAGTTGCTGTTTCAGTTGCTGTATAGTGTACTTGTAACATTATGTATTAAAAATACTTAATAGATATAAATAGCCATTTGTTTTTATTTGATATTAAGCTTTTTTAAATGTGCCAGCACTTTTTAATCTAAGTTTTTTTCTCCACTAAAACCTCTATAGGACTTTCTGCTTTCTTTATAACATAACATGAATTTTGGAATGTTTATAGCTGCAATAAGTGATATCAGTAGCTGTTTTGTTGTTGAAGAGTTTCCAAAATATTAAACGTAGCTATAAACAGATATATAAACAGAAAAAAAAACATGACATAATATTAATAAATCCAAAAATGTAATTGTTGGCAAATCACTTTATGTCAGGCTGTATTACATCATCCATTTTGTACAGTAACAGCACGCCTTGTCAGGTTTCAATGCTTATGTAATAAATCATTGTTTTGATTATACTGTACGCTGTTCCAAAAAAGTATTTATTTTTTATCATCTCTTCTCTGTGGTTTAGTTTTGTTTTCAATCAGCCAAACATGATATAATCAGAACCCTGTTGAGATTTGTCTATCACACCCATCATGCTTGGAAATAAAAGCCTGTTAGCTGTTGTGAAGTTAACATGTTTTATTTTCAACGCTGGTCTATTCTTAGAAGCACACAATGTTTGCTCGAAAATTATTATCAGCTGAAGCGAAAACCTCTGGAAACTCTGACCGAGATCTTTCTGTTTGCTATCACCCCCAGGCTTCTGTAAAAATAAGCAGCTTTTTGTTCCTGTCCACTCCTTCACTTTGATGAATCCCCTATCAGTGCTTAAGGTGGAGTGTGTGGCATCTGTAGCAGGATCATCACCACCACCACCAGCAGCAAACAATGCTGGGAGGACATGAAACAAGTGCTAATCAAACAGACGCCAGCCTACGCAAAGTTATTTGAGAAGTTCGGCAATATTCGTCTGGAGGCCTGAGATCATAAAATACACGTGCAGGGTTTGTACAGCACGTTTAGTGTTTTCGAGATCAAGAAGGTCAACGAGAGTGATGATGCAACAGTGAGTAATCAAATTATGAACGTTGGTGGCCAGTAAGAGCACACGCTGTTACATGGAGATGCTAAAGGACTTCCTTAAAGTGAGTGGTGTTAAAAAAGCAAATGCACAAAGTCGTAAGAATAAGTTAGTTAAGGGTAGCTTTGGATCTATATTAATAGTATTAAACAGTAAGAAATTTGGCAAAATATCTGTTAAAGACAATGAGAATAAAGCTTTAACCTATACTATCAACAATTTATGTACTGTGATAAAAAACAAAAACACAATTTACTTTAAATTTTCTTATGATTTAACTCTAACCATTGCAAATATATATTCGATCTTATCAAAAATAACAACTTTTTGTTGTTTGGCCAATGTTTTTAGAGAGGTAAATTTTTGCTTATGCGTCAGCACAGAGACATAAACACGGAAATGACCCGGTTTCCGCTTGTTACCCCGTGGTTTCCACAAAACTCCTGGGAATGTGTAATAAACCAGTTTTTGGTTTCTGTGTCATTATAAGGTTATTATTGTTAGAGTGTAATGACTGCAGGTTTGTCTTTATTTATTTGGTCAATTTAATAATGCTCAAATAATTACAACCCGTAGACATGAAATATAGTTTGGTCTAATAGAGATAATTGATATAGTAACAGAAACAGGGGAAAATAATTTTGTGCTATTTTTGTAGTGTCTGCTTGTGACTTCTGTCTTTCCTCAGAACGGCTTCCGCCTCAGTGACCTTTCAACATCAGTCCTGCTGCTACTTCCTGTGGTCTCTGCCATCGTCATTTGTATTTCCTCCTTTTCGCCTCCAAGGGCAAACACTAGTTTTGCCATTGCCATGACTGGACGCCGCAAAATGCTCCGGAATGCAGCTTGAGCGTCTTAGACACTTGTTGGATTTATCTCACCATCACCATTGCTCTTACGCAAACAACTCACCACACCGTTGTTTTTTTTCCAGCTAGTCGAAGCTCAAGCTTTTACAGATGGCTTCTGGCCTCACTTTGCGCCTCAAAGTATTTATTCTAACGGTATATTTAGTGCCTGACGGCTTGCTCATAACATGCCAGCCATGACAATGAGGCGGGGCAAGTCTATATTTATCAGGTGGGGGGCGGTATTCCTCAGCAGCGGAACTCACACACTGGGTGACACACACTAAGGCTACAGAACAACCTTCAAAATTCTAGCCGGGACTCAGACCAAGACAAACATCAAACTTAGTAAATGCACAGAAAAACAACAGTTATGTAGGTTTCACTACAGTAATACAAATTTGAGGTTTTGGTGTCTGGATTTGTTAGTGGGTGTTAGGATGAATGTTTAACGCTTCTTGTGTGGGTGAGTGTATGTTTGTGGTGTGGAGTAGGATGCAATAATCCTCCTTTGCTACTTGGTCAAGAAACCAAGCCTTAGTTGATTTGCTCATTAACACCTTAAATATAAACCATAAAAGGTATAAGCAAACAGTGGGGTGCCATAAAACTAAAGTAACAGTATTTGTAGGTATATTGCATATTTTCAAAAACCTTAAATTTTTCTAAAAGCCCTTTGACGCAGTCTGTGGCTATTAATACCCCCTGTCTGACCCTCTATACAATAAGCAGGAACTGAAAAGAGGATGAGAGTGAGACTGTCTGTCTCCACTTAGGCGTTAAAGGTCGGATGTTAGCACTTCCAACAGTTCAGTTTTTATCATTGTGCTTTGCCTATTTTTGCCGAGTGTTTTCTCTGTGTAGAATGTCTGCAATGATTTTTTTGCATAAATAGTCATTAGAGTTACCATAGCATGCCACTAATTCATCTCACACCAGTCGGACCATCCTCTATTCTACTTCAGCTCACTGGAGCTAAGCTGTACTGCCATGTCTTTAGAGTATTTTCAGTACATTAGGCAGCATCAGCTGTTCCTATGGTGAAGCTTTTGATTTGTATTTTCATTATTTTTATTCATTGAAGATTGATGGACTATCAAAATAAGTTGGAAATAAGAAAATCTGGCACAATGTTCTGGAAAAGTGTCACTCAGGGTTTGGCTCTAGAAAAAGATTTAAAAAAAACACTCCATTTAATCTATTTATTTAAAATATGAAACAAAGACAGTTCTGCCTAAGGGAAGCTGTCCAAGAAAAATGGGTAAAAAGGGGATTAGGAAAAGTAGCTGGAAAGTCATGACATACGAAATTAAATTAAATTAATATCGGATTTAGTTCCAAGTTAAAATACTACAAAATGAGAAAAAGTTCAAAGAAATGATTATTTATGCAAACCAATGTATATTTCTGCACAGCAACATGCTGCTAGGCCAACCCGCTTACATTTGCTTAATTTGTTCCATCTCAATATATTCTCTGAGTATGACATGGCTAGTTGTATTAAAGAGTATTTTCTCACAGCGCCTTGTGGTAGGTTTATAAAACAGGTTTGAAGAGCTCCAACAATGTGGTTTGGCTCAGGAAGACATATCTCTTACAAGTAAACATGGAAAATCAGAAATCATAAGGGGTTGAGGGATCTGGGCAACATTAACACCCTGCCTCTTCAAGTTCCTGCCTCAACTCTGAACCCACAGGAACAGCATACTTACACCGAATCAACCTAGGGTCTGTCTATATAACATAAGTTAAGTTTTATCTTTACAGTTTAAAAATGAGCCTATGTCCCTCTGTACATCTTACACCTTGTAATTGCAGCAAAATAAGTACAATAGCCGATCCCTGTTGGGTAAAAACCCCAGCATGACCAGAATATGCAGGAAAGACTGCACGATGATACCAGTTGCACCAGCAAGACCAGTTTTTACAAGGATAACCAGCTGTTCAGTAGATGTAATTTAACTGGCAGCCAAAACAATGAATTAGAAAGGTCAAACTTTATGGATCACCAACTTCATTTACAACTCAATACGTATTTTACTGTAGTATTCTTTCAGGTCATAGATTTATTTTGGTTGAATCTGATTTTTATCTTTATCCTGGATGACATTGACAAACCCTGCATGGGAGGCTATTCAAATGAGTAATCCACCACTAGTGGGAGGAACCTGAAGAATACCCAATTCAGACACATGAAGGAGGTTCAGGTATAAGAAACCAGTAAACCTGGAATTTTTACAGGACAATTCTACCTGCTAAGACACCAATCAATACAATATCCTTAAACGTTTCTAATAGAATTAAACAAGCTGAATGAATGACCTGGTAATTGAATCGAACATAGGATCCAAACTTTTTCCAAAATTGGTTTCCTCAAAGGGCACGGTGGCTTAGTGGTTAGGGCTGGTGCATTGGTGGTTAAGGTGTTAGACCAATACTAGACATACTAATAGACCGGGGTTAGATTTTCAGCATCTCTAAGCCTCCACTGTGGGCCCCTAAGCAAGACCCTTAACCCCCCAATTTCTCAGTTGTATAAAAAGCGATTAATGTAAGTCACTTTGGATAAGGGGTCTGCCAAATGCTGTAAATGTAATGTAAAATGTAATGGTTAGCACTGTTGCCTCACAGCAAAAGGTCCAGGTTTGATTCCCAGGGAGGGGCCTTTCTTTGTGGAGTTTCCGGTTTCCTCAATATGTTGATTGGTAATTCTAAATTGTCCATAGCAGTGTGTGTTTGTGTGTGTGTGATAGACTGGCGACCTGTCTATTTTGTACTTCTCCTGCCTGCCGCCCTTTCAGAGACGGCTGGAATAGGCTCCAGCAGATCCCTGTGACCCTGAATTAAAGAATAAGCGATAAGATGAATATATGAGAGTATAGCGCCTTTTGGGACACCATTCATTCATTTTTTTTTAAATCTTACAAAATAATAGTGGTCCATCAAACATAAACACTGAAATGCAGTCTCTTTCAGAAGACTGTTGTGAGTCTTTTATCTAAATTTTAAAAGTTTTCTTGATCTCTATAATTTCTGTTCAAGTGAATGAGCCATAAGAGCCTAGCTGCTAGACAATAGATTCCTTTCAGCTGCCACAAAGGATGGAAAGTGGGATTTAATTAAGAAGATTTTATAGGTCACATTTTGGATGGTTGATCAAAGGTTTAATAGAATCTATTCATTTCTGATGGTTAGTAAATGGAGCATACTTCTACATGATACAAGAGATGAACAAGATTAAAGCAACTGGATGATTTGGGTTGACGAGTTTCTCTGATGCTCTGTATCTCATTATTCTGTATTAGATTATTGGATAAGATCTCTGAGGTTCTTTTTTTACAAAAACAGTTTTAGAGTTTTAGTTTTAACAGAGAAACCATTCTGGGTCCAGTCCAAGTTACAAGGGCAGTTACATTAGACCTTTTTGTTCTTTTTATAATTTGATGTAATATACGAATTTACATGACTGTATAAAGCCGTTTACAAACCTGTCCAAACGGTTGAGCATAACCCAATCAAACACAAATTTCAAACTCTGGACACATCCTGCACCTACAATGCCATCCCATAATATCATGTTCCTGTGTGATCAAGCTTCCAAATGAGGTGTTCAAGTAGTGTTCATTCAAACAGTCTGGATTAATGCATAAGAATGCAAATTTGAGGAATGTTTCCTCCCATACTTCCTTTAGTTTTTAGCAGCTGTACTATTTATTATGACAGAAAAAAAAGACTGTAAGCAGTAAGTGTATTGAGTATTATTAGCGGGAACAGATTAGCCATTATTTCTTGTCTATAAATGTTGGGAGTCATTGATAAAAATATGGGATCTACAAAACAATGCTGGGTGTGGCAGAGCATGAACAAATCAAAGGGCTAGAATTGACGTGGTGGCTCAAAACTAGTGATAACTAAGAAACATACATTGGTGGGAAGTGATGACAATATGTTTTTTCATTATGGTTATTAAACCAAATCCAACCCACCCATTCATTCATTAGCCATTACAGAGAACATCTTGCACTACATGGCAAACACGAAGGGTTACGTAGACACAGTCAATACAAAAACAATTTGTTTTGTCTAATATTTAATGCCACTGTGCAATATTTCATTTCCAAAAACAACATGTAGGTGTTTTGGAACGAGGCGTTTTGCAGAAACAAGCTGGATCTAAACCCGGGGGAATTTTGCATGGCATTCCTAGGCTGTGAGCTGTGTCTCCAACTGGGAGCTCCTCACGTGCCCAGGCAAGCCCTTCGCTTCACTTGCAACAAATACTTCAGTGCATTTACATATGTGTGTCTGTAGAGATTAAGACATTATGCTACATATGTAAGCATTGTTAAAGATTGACTATTGTTTTTGTATAGACTGGTTTAATTTTGCTTTATAGATTGTGGTGGTCTAATAAAAGATAAAGATATTAGCTGTTTTTATTATTATTAAATTAAACAAAAGTCTATATAAACATACATAAACATTCAGTGCCTTGAAAAAGTATTAATACTCCTTGACCTTTTTTACATTTTGTCATCTTACAAGCACAAACTTAAATGTATTTTATTGAGATTTCATGTAAAAGACCAACACAAAGAAGCACATAATTGTGAAGTGAAACGAAAATAATAAATGGTTTTCAACATTCTAAGCAAATAAAAATCTGAAAAGTGTGGTGTGCATTTGTATTCAGTCCTCCTGTAGAGCCACCTTTCACTGCAATTACAACTGCACATCTTTTGGGGTATGTCTCTACCAACTTTGCACATCTACAGATTAAAACTTCTTTGCAAAATAGCTTAAGCTCAGTCAGATTGGATGAGGAGCGTCTGTGAACAGCAATTTTTAAGTCTTGCCAAAGATGCTTAATGGGATTTAGGTCTGGACTTTTACACGAATATTCTCTGATTCAAACCATTCCACTGTAGCTCTGGCTGCATGTTTATGGTCTTGTTGGAAGGTGAATCTCCTTCCCAGTCTTAAGTCTTTTGCAGCCTCCAACAGGTTTTCTTCCAGGATTGCCCTTTACTTAGCTCCATCCATCTTCCCATCAACTCTGACCAGCATCAAATATGTTCCTGCTGGTGTGTTCAGGGTGATGACCAGTGTTACTTCTCTGCCACATATAGGGCCAAAAAGTTAAACTTTGGTCTCATCTGACCAGAGCACTTCGTACACATGTTTGATGTGTGCTCTACATGGCTTGTGGCAATCTGAAAACCAGCCTACATATGTCTTTCTTTTAGCAATGGCTTTCTTCTTGCCACTCTCCCATAAAGGTCAGATTTGTGGAGTACATGACTTATAGTTGTCCTGTGGACAAATTCTCCCACCTGAGCTGTGGATTAGTGCAGCTCCTCCAAAGTAACCATGGACCTCTTGGCTGCTTCTGTGACCAGTCTGTCAGTTAAAGTGGACGGGCATGCCTTGGTAGGTTTGCAGTTGTGGCATTTTTTTTCTATTTTTTGGTGATAATGGATTGAACAGTGCTCCGTAAGATGTTCAAAGCTCGGGATATTTTTTTTAAAACCATATATTATTTTCGTCCGTGTTGACAAAATGTAAAAAAGTTCAGGGTGTATGAATACTTTTTTTAAGGAACTGTAGACCTCCAGCATTTACTTAACAGCCCCTCCTTCTGGAAGTCCCAGTAAACCTGTGAATTCCTGGCATATAGCCTTTATTAAGAACACATCTGGAATGATTTTAAATTTGTGAAGTTGTTCATATATGTTTACATTTACATTACATTTGCAGCATTTGTTGTTGCTTATGTTGTTGTTTATATGTATAGAAATAGGTAAAACTACAAAGTAGTAAATGTTGGACCATGTGGAATATTTAAATTAGATTTTGCTGTGTACACAGCATCAGAAGATTTAAACCCTATTCCAGCATGACAGTGTCTCTGTCTCCATGAAGACACGCTGTGTTCTGAATGGAAAAAAAGGATGACTTATGGCTCATACCTTGTCATGAGGGGGCATGAACACTGACTTTGTCCCTGGTGCTAAAAACCCTAGCTACACCTCTGATTGTGGGCTTAGCAGTGATGCTGTTGTGCTCCTAAGGATTGAACTCACAACCTTCGGATAAGCTGTAAAAACCAAGAAACTCTATGTGATATAAATCAAGGGTGCAAATAATGCTGTAAATATCAGGCAATGTGTAGATCTTTCATAATGTGGTATCACATCATCAACAGTCTTTTGGAACCAAAATCACAAAACAATAACAGCTTTGCAGGGGTGGGATGAATTCACAACCTTCCAATTAATTGCACAAAGCTCAAACCAGGATAATGAATTTCCGAAAGGAGAGATATTGGATTGTGTTTTTCAATTTAAAAAAGTGTCATAACAGGGGGCTTTTCTACTAGCTTATTAGCCATCTAAAACTTTTTGTGGCAATGATTTTTGTATGTATTGCCAAAAATGCTATATAAATACATTTGAATAGAATCGCATTTGATTGTACTCATAGAAGCTCTTTCAACAAGTCTTAGATCATCAATCAAATGTAGTCTTATTGTGGGAATACAATTTGTGGCTTATTTGTCTCAGTGTGAGAAGACTTTTCAGCGAGCAAAAAAAAAAAAACCACCCGTCATGGGACATATTTCGCTGTTTGCTCTGGCGCATGCTGCTGAGTTGCATTCATGAAGGAGTCTATGAAATGCGGCATTTGTTAAAAGAATCCTACTCTAAGCCCTGCCATTGAATTTTTTCAATTTCAAAAGCTGTATTGTTTCATGCTCAGGAAACTCTGTACACCCGAGATACAGTAAACCGCTGTGACATTCTACGGTCTAAGTGTGAAAATCTGGGCAGCTGCTAACGGATTTAAAGGATGTGTCAAAAGCAATGGTTGCACTTTAAATAAAGGGATTGTAGGGACTAAAAATTCCAAAATGTCCAAAGACATTTTGCCTTTTCTTACACTCTTGGATGAATGTTATACGTGTCAGTGATGCAATCTTATAGCACGTTATAAAAAACCTTTCGATATGTTACTTTGGAGTGTTTATCACGAAAGGTCAAAGAATAATCAGACAAAGTTTCTCAAGCAAACAGAGAAAACATTACGAGTGTATCTTTAATGTGAGGTCAGTTTCACGTAGCACCATTAGAGGAAGGATCTAAAAAAAGTTCATCTGTGGGTTACATGTAAACCGTGTGACTTTTGTACACACCTGTGATATGTTAGGTTAATCTGAGGTAACACATTAACCAGGACTGACAATATTTAGAAATGTGTAGTCTGTGTAGCCACAAAATTCAGCTCCCTGCAGCAGGAAAATCTGATAATTATGTGGTGGTGCTCTGTATTTGCTTGACCTGGGCTCGGTTTGCTTCCGCTGCTGATGAAAGCCAAAATGTCCACACACTGTTAGTCATGGTGCTTTATTGTTTGTGGATATCGCTCACCGGAAACCTTTATTGTTAATGTGTAAATACCTGGCCAGAAGCTATGCCTTACACATGTCTGCCCCACCTTGGGAGGTCACATGACTTCTTTTGGGCCTTCAGGGGAAAAAGCTTAGGCTTGGAGAGCAGCCATTAATAGTGTGTTTTTTATGGCATGTGGTAACTTTCCATTTTTCTTAGTGACGGTGCAAACAAACAGTCGTAAAAATAGCTTATCAGAATGCAAATATGTGGTGGTGCAGAAAGTAGTTCACTAGGGTTTAGGATCCAGTATCATCTTGTCAAAAAGACATAAACCACTAGTGTTTTTTGAACCAGATATAGTAGACTAATTATGTACTAGGAATGGAATTAAATCACTTATCTTTGTCTGTCTGTCTGTCTATCTGTCACTCTCTCTATATCTCATCTCACTGTCTCACCTTTCTCTGTTTTGTTTGCTGAAGAATTCACATTTGTTTTTCCTTAAATTCATAATTTAACTGGAATTAACATTTCCCTGTTAGTTAAAAAAAGGCACGTGTGTGTGTTTGTGTGTATGTAAAGGAAACAGCTATATTTCTTGGTTACTTCTTTCTGAATCAGATTAGAATTTCTTCTAATAAAATCTTGCCTGCTGTCATTTTTTGGGAAACAGAAATGTGTCTTGTGTAAACAGGGTCACTCATATTACTGGCTTATGGGCTTGTTGGTGACAAATAAAAATTTTTTACAGAGGGAAATGTCCTCACACTCACAATTGATTTATGCTGATCCTTATAAAACAGCACTTGATCCAGCATTCTATTAATACATTTAAAACATTTAATATTACCCATGTTTTTATAAAGTTTGTGCATTCTGCTGTAAAGAGTTCTCCACAGCAGAATGAGAACTGGACGTAAAAGTGGGGTGCGGAAAGGTGTAAAGTTAGCAGATTTTCATAGGGATGCACTGAAATTTTAAAAGTTAAAAACGACCATAATATCAAAAATATACTGCGCTGTGTGTTTATAATATATTTCGCTTTGTGAATGTGCGGTTGAGTTGCTTATGGGCCATACAGGAAAAACAAAGTCTGCGATCAAAAACAGGAAACTTCTATTATACTTCAACATCTTTATTTGTCACAGACACTTAAAAGGACAGTGAAATTTGTTTCTTCGCATATCCCATCGTTGAAAGTTGCGGCCAGACCACAAGGTCAGCTATGATACAGCACCACTGGAGCAGGAAGGGTTAAGACAGGTTAAGAGAGGCTAACTGGCTTGAACCCAAGTCTCCTTGGTCCAACTCAGCAACCATTTAAGCCACCATCATGTTTGTAAAAGCATTGTTGAAAAATCTGTTAAAACCAATGAAACTGTTACAGCTTAAAACAATGTACATGCTGCAGGATTTACTTTCAATACTTTTACATATTACTTTTGTTAATTTCTATTTATTAATTAAATTCTTTCTAATAAATCCTACTGAATGTGTCTTTATGTGTGTGTGTGTGTGTGTGTATGTGTTGGGGGCTTGAAATTAGGGCCCAGCAGAAAAAGTTTGGTATCCGCAGAGCTAACCACTACACATACAAGCCTGTGTAGGCTAAACAGTTCAAAACATGATGTGATGAACTTTTATGATGTCATAATAAGCCTTAAATGGCGTTGTATGAACTTTCACCGGTCTTAAAACCGTGTTGTATATGGAGATGATATTGTGTAAGAAAAAGACACTAAAGTTCATAGTCAGAATCACATGTAACTAAGACACGCCTTATATACTTCGCAAAGACCACGTAACTCCTATATACCTCCCATATACCTCAGAGGACTGGATATCGTACATACCCAAATCTCGTTCAGATTGTGTGATATATGATAATTAAAGATGAAAGAGAAGCAGCGTGTAATCTGTGTGTGTCCACATATACATGAGTTAATGTGGGATCAGAGCAAGTTAAACAGTAATACATAAACCATAATCTGATTATATTATATATATATATATATATATATATATATATATCTATATATATATATATATATATATCTATATATATATTTACTTACTTGCATCTTTTCACAGGTAAGCAGTTAAAGGTTTAGGGGCCTGGCAGTGGCAGCTTGGTGGTTCTAGGAACTAAACCCGCGATCTTCTGATCAGCAGTCCAACAACTTTACCTGCTAGAAATACTCTGTATCATTTGTGTAATGTACCTGTGTGTGAAGGTCTACATATATCACCACAAGCAGCAATAATCTATATAATACAAAACGTATATACTGAAAATAATCATTAATATTTTGAACTATTTATTATTATTTCTGTATTTCTATCTATTACAGTCTTTTTATTACAGGCTCATTTAATCAAAGTTTAAGTGCTGCCTTTGATACAGGTCACTTTGAGTTTCGATGATCAGCCCATAATATCCACCCAGCCTACAGATGGAATGCGGGAGAATGGATTTTAGGAGCCTGACACTCCCACCGACTGCTGGTCATATCATTCAGAAGCACTTAGTGAGTGAACCTTGCATCTTTGAAGAACACGGCTCCACTCAGAGATCCACCTGCAAAGCTGCTCATGACTGTATTTAATGAACAGCTGCACAAACATCTCAGTCTTTGTTCATCCTGGGTTTTTTTATAGCTTTATAATTTAGGAACATGAACAAGATCTTTATCTCATGGCCAGCTGCATCGGCTGCACAAGTGCTTTATGAGTCAAGCCAAAAGTCAGCAACAGTTTTTTTTCCCTTGGATAACGCAGAAATATGATTCACAGTGAAGCGCTGCTGATTTCATGATTTTGGTTTGGCAAATGTTTCGCACAAATTTTGTTAAATACAAATGGACAAAAACAAACGTGAAAACTCTAATAAGATGGAAGGAAACTCCAGTCAGGGCTCATTGTTTCTTCATGACAAGCAGCAAAAAACAGCATTAACTTATAACTATTTTTAGCTAAAGTTCACACTTCACGTCGGATCACAGTTATTTGCACGCTGTGCGAATCTTGGGTAACATTCAGTAGCTGCTGTGTTCAGACTGCACGAAGATTGACAACAGAAGGTTACACACTGCATGACTTTTCAGTAGGTAAAATCGCCAACAACACTGTCTGCTCCGCAAACTACATTTCAAACCAATAATGAAACTGGTAATGTAAAGTTTTCCATACAAATAGTTTGTGCTCTGATTTTCTCCATTTCTTGGGTCTACCTAGACCTAGAAGAGAAAGACTTGCTTGCTAATATGGAGGTCTACAACTCCTCCCCATAAATCCAGCTGCCCTTGTATCTAGCCTATGGATTTTTCGGTCAGATCTAATTTTACACAAGCATCGACGACGTAGTGACCATTCTTTAAGATCACATCTTTAATAATTCAAATTTTAGGGATTTGTTGGCAAGTTCGCAAAAACCTTTTCGGGGAGTGAAAATTGGAGCTAAAATCGTGCAGTGTGAACTCATAAGCATAATGTAAGTGATACCAGGTACTAACTTTATCCGGATGTTCTGCAACATTATAAATAGCTATCAATTAAAAAAAGGTTTGTCATGTAATTTAGAAATAAAAAGTGTAATTATTGGAAAATTGTTTTAGAGGAATACACTGTATTTTCTCATGGAAGAAAAAAGCAGAAGTGCATACGGAAGCAACTATTTATAACTGTTCTAATATAAGTGATACCAGGAAATAGCTTTTCGCGTGGAAATTTCACAACATTAAATGGGAATCGTAAATGTTGCTGTAAAAAGGAAAATGACACTTAACACTAAATGATATAGGGAAGAAGAAAAATTTGGGGTGGTATAAATTAAAAAAGTGTCTGCCAAAGTGTGTTAACGCTTAAGAGTCTTGATTTAAGTCTGGATTATTTGGCGTGTTGGAAATATTTGTTATAATTTATGAGAAAAAAAGGGTTTCATCATCTCAGCCTGAATTTGCTATATACTCATCTTCACTCAGCTTTCCGATAGATTTTAAGCATGGCTGTGGGGATTTGTGTTCATTCAGCTACAAAAGCATTAGTAAGATCAGACACTAATGAGATTTGAAGAAGGTTCCAGTTTATCCCAAAGGTGTTCAGTTTAACGTGGTTGAGTCAGAATCAGGATTCTGTACAGGACATGAGAGTTCATACACTCCAAAACATCCAGAACACAGCTATCTTTATAGAAATTACAATGCACAGGGACATTGTCATGCTGGAACAGTGTTTGCGTCTCTTAGTTCCAGTAAGTGGAAAGACATACTGAGACATTTTTAAAAATTGTGTCCAGCAGCCTGGAGGCAAAACACATGTAGTTGTGTAATAATCAGGTGACCATTTTTAATTCCTTTTTGGTATTTGTCAGACACCGTAATTCACAGTGAATTACATTTATCTCATTTATACTGAGCAGTTGAGAGTTAAGGGCCTTGTTCAGGGGCCCAAAAGTGGTTCTGGGAATAAAAGTCCTACACCTTAACCACTAAGCTGTAACTTCCTACTTTCCCTAATGGCCACATAATATTGGTCATATAGTTGTAGCTTCTCCAATTGTCACCCAAAGAAAAACAGGTATTTATCAGTATTTTAGTGTAAAAAATAAAAATATATTTAAAGGAAATGACATTGATGAAAGATTAAGCTGAGATTTCAGGTTTCTAGAACAGTTACAGTATGTAACAGAAGTGAGTACACTCCTTACATTTCTTATATTTATTTATTTATATGTTTCCTTTAAAATATTTATTATATCTTTTTTTCAGATCCTCAGAGAGTTCTTTGCCATGAGGTGCCATGCTGAACTTCCATTGACCAGTAGGAGAGAGTAAGAATAACACACCTGCTCCCTATTCATACCTGAGACCTTGTAACACTAATGAGTTTCATGTTTCCTTGTAACATTAATGAGTTTCATGACAACAGAAAGGGAAAATAGCTACTTGGACCCAATTTGGACATTTCCTCTAAGGGGTGTACTCACTTTTGTTGCCAGGGATTTAGACATTAATGGCTGTGTGTTGAATGTTTTTTTTTTGATGGGACAGCAAATGTACACTGTTACACAAGCTGTACATTCACTACTTTACATTTCAGCAGAGTTTCATTTCTTTAGTGTTTTCACATAAAAAGATATAATAAATATTTACAAGAAATGTAAGGGGTGTACTCACTTCTGTGACATACTGTATCTTCATTCTCTGTTTATGATAAAGCTGTACAAACAAGCGGTTACCCTTAAATCTACGCTCAGGAGCGATGATGTGATGACATCAATAAGCCACTCCCCTTCCACACTTTTATCACTTACACAGTTCTTCTTTGGTTCTTCTTTGGTTATGTCCTGAATATGAAAATGAATCCCATCCAAATAGTAATTAAAAAAGCAAACGGCTTAGGAAATAGTGTGTTAAGTCTACATTGCTGATGCAAAATCTTTGCATTGTAAGTTAATACAAACATCTGTGTTGCTACATCATTCATTCCTTTCCTTTCACTGTATTCGGTTTCTGTTACTGATGTTTTGTTATTGAAGCGTGATCACAGTAAAGCATTACGGCTATTGTTTCTCCACAAAATGTGCACCTTTGTTGTACATAAGCGCAGTCATTCATCAGTCAGTGGAGAAAAACTCAGCAAACAGCAGCGAACACGCTGAGACACAAAGCCTCGGTCGGCTGAGTCACTCTTACTCAGCGTGTAGAGGGAAATGACTTTGTATAGACCCTCCCCCGACCCCCAATGCTCAGGATTTTACAAGCTTAAGAGGGTCTAGGTGAAAGGGTGCAATGTTATGAATGCTTTTCATGTCAGCGACGTGAGAGGCCATAATTCATCCTGAATGTGCTGATGAAATAGAAATTACCTGTTTTATGACTGATCTGACAGTTCCGTCTGGTATTGCTTGTGGCTAGACAATACATAGAACGAGCACAGATTATGAGTCATTGATTTTGTTTAAACAGATGTTTATATATCTCATAAAAATTATATATATATATATATATATAATATGATATATATATATATATATATATATATATATATATATATTCCTTCTATAATTAAGTTTAAAGGGGTTGAGTCAGAATCCGAACACGAGAGTTCTTTTACTCCAAAACATCCAGAACACAGCATGTCTTCATGGAGATCAGAGGTTTTGTGCACAGGGACATTGTCATACTGGAACAGGGTTTGAGTCTTTTAGTTCCAGTGAAGGAAAAATTAGTAGGACATTCTAGATGTCTGTGTCCTTCAGGCTTTGTGGCAAATGTTTTGGAAAGAACAGGTGTGGATGGGCTATAAATTTTTAAAGTGAAAAAAAAAAATTCTGCTTTGTATCTGTAGCTGTAGATGATGATAATTACTGATAATATCCTCATACGCAAACAAAGGACTATTTTGGATTTATTTGGAATAATCACATCACACATCCGGCTTGACTGCTGATCCTGAGCTAAAACCTGAAATTTGACTTTTCTCAGACACACCTTGACTCGAACACGCCTTCTTCCTGTATTTCCCTTCATTAGTCAGTGTATTTAAACAACACATTCATTCATGTTTATGCAATCCAAAGAGATATTGCTGGTTGAATTTCCTGCTTAAAATTTCTGGAGTTTTTCTGGGTCTGATTTGCTTACTGATTTGCTTACCAAAAAATAATATGTAATGCAAAAAAGTCAACATTGCTAATAACCCGAGGATAAAATAATTAAAAAACATTTTCTGTTCCCTCCTTTATTTAAAAAAAAAGTGTATTGTCTATGGTTTTGAGCTTTAATCTCCAACCTTTTCATTACCTCCTCACCTCCTCATTAGCTTTTTCCGTTGCTTCAATAGAAACCCTCTGATGACATCACAGACAGTGACAAAAATTCCCCTCTTGCATTCCTCTGAACTGAAACAGCGTTCCCACATTGGAGAAGTTCACTAATACCACCCAGAAAAAACAATGGATCGTGTATAATGGTCCAGTGAAGTCTCAGGTGATCTCTGAGCCCACATGCCTTGCACTCTGTACTGTAAGAGGTTAGAGACTGTAAGTAAAAGTAAGACAGAATTAATTGGGTGAAAGTTGTCCTGAATGTTTCCCCCCGACCCAATGTTAATTTAGGAGATGTTAGAAATGGTGTGTATAGTATGTCCTTCGACTGCTAATTTAATTTTGCATTTAGGAAAATATTTTCTGTCTTTGCTGAGCGAATCTGACTTCATATGCTTGTGATTGCTTTGATCACATTTGTTATGAGGTTCATTAGTGAAAGCTCTTCATCAGCTGGATGTCCACTAGGTCAGGAAGAGTCATTCCACAAAACCGGGCATGCACGCTCCCGTTTAAGCCTTCCAAACCACAGCATTCAGTCACAGAAGGAAATGGCAGCCAGGGGTGGAGGCTCAGAGAATTTGCTGGTTTTTCAAAAATGAGTCAAGTGCAAGTCATTGTGTCACTTGTGCCAGTATGCTGCAATGCGGCAAGGAGGAGAAAATTAAACAGGCTTCAGACACTGACCAAGAGTCTGCTTATGTGTCTCTGTGTGGGGTTAAACATCGATCTAACTTTCCAATCAGTGTTTCCTAAAATTTGTCACTGGCGTGTGCTGAAGAGATTATGTTTGTTTTTGCAGGAGAATGAATTCCAGTCCAGAACTGTGGTTTGGGGGGGTAGGGGGCACAAACTTTTGTTTCTAAATCTTAGTCATAGTTTGACTTTGCCTCTTACTTTCACTCTCTATTTCTTTCTCTCTCTCCTTTTTTTTCTCCTTCTCTCTCTTTATCTCCCCCGTCTTCTCCACTTCTTTCTGACATACAGTCCAGCTTCTGGAGGGTGTTAATAGCACGGTGAGAATTTCATAACATGATAAAGATATACAAGTATCCAGTCCAAAGCCTACGATGAGGCCATGTTAAAGGAATCTATTGGCGAGCCTGTGGAGGCCATCAGGAGAGAGGTGTCAAAGCTATTTATTCAGCAAGTGCCAGTGGCCAGAAACGATCATGTGGGGCGAGACAAGAGAGGCTTGATGTAGACAGATATCCCATGTTTTTAAATAAAATAATATCGCACTGCACATTTACATTTCTGCCATTTTGGCAGACGTCCTTATCCAGAGCAACTTACATTTATACAACTTACTAATTGGGGGTTAAGGGCCTTGCTCAGGGGCCCTGCTCAGGTTAGCAGTCCAACACCTTAACCACTGTGAAACCACTTCCCCACTTCTACCACTTCCATCAGACTTCCTGTCAGCATCGTCGGCTTTGATCTCACAGCTTAAAATCTTTTATTCACTGTAAACTATCAGTAAAGTGGTACTGAGGAAGTGGTACCACAGTGGTTAAGGTGTTGGACTGCTAACTGGAAGCTCTGGGTTAAATTCCCAGCACCACCAAGCTGCAACTGCTGGGAACAAATTCATGATAAACGCTATAAAAGGTAATTTCGTCATGTCAGTGTATTTGTCATATTTGTAAAGAAGTACTAAGAAAAAGAATGTGAGTTTGACTCCCAGTACCACCAAACTGCCATTCCTGAGTCTTTGAGCAAGCTCAATGTAAGTTGCTTTAGATAAGGGCCCTAGCCAAATGCTGTAAATATTAATGTGTTACCAGGAAACCACAAGTGATGTAAACTCCTCCCAAATCAAACAAATAATTACAACTCAAAGTTAATGATTTAAACAGAACTTTGAGAAAGTGGTGACACTGGAGACTGATTAAAAAAAATACTTAATATATATTATTTTCTGATAATATTAGCAGGTGTTTTGCTAACTATGACATTTACCTTAACTAATAATTTTAAGTTTATAATAACAATTTGTGAAGAAAAAATAGTGATTGTAGTATCTACATTTTTTTTCCAGAATTCAGTACTTTCAGTTTTGGCTTCTCAGTCTGTCGTCCATTACTGCATTAACAGATAGTTATAAAATTCTACACTAGAATGTGTTTTTTTTTAACTTTGGGTAGGGGTGTGTTCTCTTTCAGCCCCCTTTCAGTTATGAGATAAGTTGGGAGGCTGAATTTGTAATAAATTGTGAATGTGTAAGTGTGTGTTAGTGTTAAAGATTTCCTTATTATAGGAAGACTTACTTTAGATCCACTATGGTGAGAAGATGAATAAAGATAATTTGTGTTACAATTGAACTTCTTACCTAGATCATTTAGCCAGTGTGTGTGTGTGTGTCTGGGGTATGCAAAAAAACTATTTTCTTTGTGTAGTTATGTATATGTGACTAATAATAAATTACTAAAATGCAAAAATAAAAAAAAAGTCTGCCTACTAAAATGGCCTTTAGATAAAAAAATCTCCAATTGCCCTTTTATGTTTTTGTCTCTTAACACCAAACAACTTTATCATCTGCAGGGTGACCAGACAGGAATCTTTCTTGTTGCTGGTGATGCCAACTCATCAATCATCAGGGGAAGGGATACACACCCTGCTTAACAGACACACAGGTAATACACTGCTCATCCCACTGACTCTAATCAGCTGTAGCACATCATCTGCAAAGGACACACACACGTCTTACACCTCTTAAACAAACACACATACACAGTGCTTGGCTCAAAATGCCTCAGGATGAGGCGCTGATGAGATCTCCAACTGTTACAGCATGAAGGTCCAGTGCTGAGTGGAAGCGGTCCATTGTTAAATCTGGAAAAGGAAACACCTTGCACGGCAAGAAACAACAGTCGTCACCACAGGGCTTTCAGAAAGGCAGGTTCTTACCGGCACACATAAAAACTTACTCAACTGAGTCATCTTGCACAACCCAAAGGTTACAGTTAGTGGGATTGCAGGGGAGGCGGTCCCACCACAAACGTCTTTACAACTTCCTTTGATTGAATCTTTTCAACGTGGACCTTAAGAAAAGTGAGTTAACCAGTTGGGAAGAAGATATTACACACTACCGGACTGGTGGAAAACTTAAACGCTTACTAATGAGCCAAAAACCCACATGTGCCCCCAAACACCTACCAGATGTGTGTTGAAAGTTACAGTGTAACACACTGTAGGCTGTAGGAGCTCAGGCGGTTGGCCATATGCTTAATAGATGCCTACACACAACCCACACAGTGTAGTGAAAAGAACATAAAAAAGGTTGTGTGTGTGTGTGTGTGTGTGTGTGTGTGAGCATAAACAGGTTGGAAAATAGAAAGCAGAATTAAACTGACTGGAAGCATTTAAAGGTGAAATTTTGGGCACAAGTGATAATACTTGCTGGGAATTGTTGAATGTTCATTAGTTAGGTTTAAAAAAATAGTTTCTTTATACATGTTGAATGATTGTGTTATACAGTCAGAGTTAACCTATCCGGAGTGTATTCCAGGGATACTAGGGGGAGAAAACGAAAAATAAACCTAACTCATCCGACAAACAGACAGACAGATGGATAGATAGGGATACAGACAGACAGACAGACAGACAGGCAGAAAGAAAAAAAGAATATGTATAATTTCCTTGTATAATTTTCACCCGGAAAATTTTAATGTAGCTTATTCACCATATTTCAGAAAAAAACAGAGAACTCAGGAAAAACCCCACACACCACCCACACATCCACAACACATCATGCTTGTGTAATTACTGTATATACAATTACTAATATGTAGCTATTGTTCCTTGAAATGTTTTCTAATTTCTAAATTTTCTAATTGTTCTTGTTCTATTGACATAATTGCTTTACAATTTGAGATAAAGCACAATGATTGCTGTTTAGAAATATTGTAAATATTTGTATATAAGTGTTATTGTAATCTCATATTCAGAAAAAAACAAGACTTTAAAAGAAATATTTATAAATCCAAATAAAATTAATGTTTTTATTTTTAACTAAAGTGTTAATAATTTGTTTAATTCTGTTTTATAATTTCTTCAATTGTAAAGCTGCTTTGTGACAATCACCATTGTAAAAAGCGCTATACAAATAAAACTGAATTGAATTGAATTGAATTAATATGCTAAGGTTGAAGTACAGTACCTCTTAAGGATACACCCTTGTTGAATGCTAGTGTTTCCTTCCTCCTTCCTTCATTTAGGATCAGATCAAGGGTTCCTAGGAGTGGAAATGTTCTCACCAGCGTGTGGGTGTCACACATCTAAACGGCTTTGTATCAAAACCAGAAGCAGATTCGGTAGCTTCTGCAGCTACGCTCTCTCATCGTACCTTTCATCTCACAACATTGCTTCACTTTGTACTTGCAGGCTTCGGAAGTGGTTTAATGAAGGATATGAATTTATGGCCAACACATTTTTCAGCTTTTGATAATGGTGGAAGCCTGATTTGTGTACAAGAACGACGTGTCAGAATACAGGTGCGCTTAGAATGATAAAAGAGTAAAAAAGCAAAAGTCTGGAAACACAAATATTATTTTTTTTCATATCAACAATATGAGGACAGTTTTATGTTATTATTGCTTTTATTTTTCTTTCCAAAAAACTGGGAAACAACGCTCAGCTGCTTACATGCGGAAGTGAGTCACTGGCCTTGTCTGATCTGAAACAGACTCCGAGTTACTTAGGGTGTGTTCACACTTGTTTGGTGTGATGTTTGGTTTAATTAAAAATAAACTGGGATTTATTCGAATAGGTGTAAAAGCTGCCATCCGAACACTGGTGCGCACCAAACAAGTGGAATGAGCTTGCCAAAAAAGATGGGTCTCGGCCTGCTTCTAATTGATGTCACAAGGTGCGGTACAAATGCAATTCTGATCTCGATCCCTTTGTTTCAAAGGACAGAATGCTCAAGTATAACCACCAGGTTCGTCTCATCAAAGGATTTATGTTGGTTAAAAATTCTGTCAGAAACCCTGTCTTCTTACAGCAGATCTTTGTTTCTGTATACAACAGAGGAAATCCTGGTGCTGTTTTAAACATTTAAGAAGCTCCTTATAAGTTCTCAGCTGGTCAAAGTAAAGCCGTATACATATGTGAACGATGAACACATTTAATCCAGTACACCACGTCTTTTTAGATGAAAGTTCCGTCGTGAAATATACATCACAAAGGCTGATTGTTCAGGGTGTAAACGCATCACTATCCCTTTAGGTTTGGTATCTTTAAGTTCACTGTAAAAAATGCAAGTATAAACGCTAAGGGGACCAGGACCCAATGTATCATTTTACTTTTTGGTTCAGACCAAATAAACCAAACGAACTGAACTACAAGTGTGAACACACCCTAACACTTCATCTGGCCCTGAACTGGATCCGGTACCCCCAGAATTGTGGAATCATACATTTATCAGACACCTTTCTAAAAAAGATATAATATTGATAAAATAATTTTAATCAATTTTTTTCCGTTATAAAATTAATGACCAGTTAGTTACTATTGATTATTAAGAAGCACTCATTTGCAGTGTTGGGAAGGTTTGGGAGTAGTGTAAGTTTCAATTACTTTATAAAAGTAACTGATTAAATGTGATTACTTTTTTCTTACATTTAAGTTTCTAACAGATATTTTCAACTAATGCCTGGTATAATTTTTTACCTTTTATACCAGGTAGGATTAACCTTACTCTCAGACAGGGTGGAGTAGTCTAAAGCTGTCAGCAGAAATGTGGATTAATGTGATTGGCACTGTAAATTCAAAACAGAGAACCAATCAAAAGCATCAGAATATTATTTATATTATTTGAAAAATATCCCAGGATTTTATAGAAAATAATCAGATGAAACCCTATTTGTAATTTTTAACGTTTTTATAAGTAACTGTAATTGAATATTTTTTTTCTAAGTAACTGTAAAGAATTACTGTTACACTGATTTGGTAAATGAATTACGTAACACTGTTACATGTAACTAGTTACTTCCCAACACTGCTTGTGTTAATGGTCACTTACGCTTAATGCTCACACAATGCATACTTAGAAGCCGGCTTTGTGAGCTGTTCCTTTTTTAAGAAATACGCAGGAAGGTGATGGAATACATGGTAAGTTTTATATTATTACATTATTATAATAATGTAATAATAATGTTCAATAGTATTACTGTTCAATAGTGCATTTTTTATATCACTCAACCTAACAATAAACACTTTACCCAAAATACTTAAAAAAACAAAAACAAAAAGAGGCCAAAAAATTGAAGGATTCGCAGGAAACCATGCAATTAGCCAGAACTGTTTGAATTAAAATAATATAGCTACTTGGCAAGCTACTGAAGAACCCAAGCAGCTTTCAACTAAGTGAACTAGCCAGCTAGCATAACTTTTCTTCATACACTGACGATAACTTCGCATAATAAAATAAGATAAAAGGGAAACAAGAGGATAATTGAAACAAAAAAGATTGTTTCCTGTATTTAAAACTGTATTCCTGTATTCCTGTAACTGTTTAAAAAAAATCGGTGGGGAAAAAAAGTAATTTTTCACCAGATGACTCTAGAAATACTAAAATAACCAATGCCATCAACCATGTAAAGAACCTCTGAGGAACCCTGAGCTAAAAAAAAACAAGTTCAAAAATTAAAGTAAAGTTTTTTATCAGGATTTTTTTAATTCACATTTTTCATTTTTTTAACACTGTGAAAGTTTTTCCGGTTAAATAAAACTGCTGTAAAATTTTCCTGTTTTATCATGTTTTCTCAATAAGCCAGAAATTATCGATATTTGGAGGCTACAAAACGTTCATGAATGTATTTAATACTGTAATGGAGAGATAAATGAATTGCTGATGAATTATTGAAGATGCAAACTATTGCTTTGTTTTTTTTAATAGTTTGCCGTATGACAGTCTTCTTTTGAAATATCTTAGAAATTTTAAAAATAAATACAGTATTAAATATTTTATAGATAGATAGATATTTGTATATGACACATTGCAAACACACAGACAATAAAATCAGAGCTTCTAAAGTGTGGTACAAATAAATATTTAAATAAATAAATTAACACTAGGGTCTCAAAAACAAATGTACATAAATAGACATTTTGTACAGGTAAAAATAGGTCGTTTCTGGGCTATGTCTCTTTTTCAGTCAGTGTCCGAACCCACAGTAGGCAAAAAATGTTTTTGCATCCAAAACATTCCTTGTTGCTTCAGTCCCTTTTTTTTTTCTTCTTCATCACATTGCAGCTCTACAGGGCCAAGCACCAAGCTCCGAGTGCTGAACATGCTGACGAGTCCCAATCCGTAACGCTTTTCTCTCTCTCGCTCAGTCTTTTTTCTTGCTGTCCTTTTTTGTCTCTCTTTCTTGGCCTTCATCTTGTCTATTTTATTTTGAGGTAGAATTTCACGGACTTCACAGTCACCCTGAAATAAAACAGACATCCAAGAGATCAGATGTCACACATGGAACTAAAAACGCAGCCTAACGATGACCTCATGCAGTCTGGGGATATTGTGGACACATTTTTTGCATGGCGTGTGTGCGTGTGTGTGGGTGTGTGCTGGCTTACCGTGAGTGCCTGTGATTTAACGTTGTGTAGACGTTCCAAGTTTCACCTTCTCCTCGTTTTCTACATCGTACGTGCCTCGTTTGTGAAACCTGTCGATCCCAGGAAATGTTAAGTTCCATTTTTAGCACAAATATAAAAACTGATGACTGATATGAACTTCCACATCAGAAACTAACCTGAGAGCTAAGAGGAGGCCGATGATGGTTAGACATAGAGAGGAGAGAACGACAGCCACCACGGCGAGGGCTGTTGTCCGACTGTAGCCTTCTTCATGCGTTCCTACAGGTAATGAAAAGTAGAGACACCGCTCTCCTGAGTAACCCGGGTTGCATCTGAATTAAAAAAAAATTGTTATTTAATTAAAGTGCAGTGTTTATACAACAATCAAAAGGTTACAAAATTTAATTGATGAAATAAGTAGACTTACATGCATGAAGGGCCAATCTTTCTCAGATACTGGCACGTTCCATGGATGCAATAATCCTTATATTTCTTCAGGCAAGGATTCCTCTTCTTTCCTTTCCCCTTTCCTTTTCCTTTCCTTTCTCCTTTTGCTTTCCTTTCGTTTCCTTCAGCTTCACGCCTCTCTGCGTTCAGTACTGCGCTCGGGTCTTTTGGTTTGCTCGAAAATGCGACTGTAGGAGCACGACCACAACAAAAGCACCAATTTAATCACCACGTTTTCTTCTCTTATAAAACAATTTGTAAATATAAAGTTTTTAAAAACCTCCCTTGAAGGGATTTAATACTAAAGCAAAGCTAGCAAACAATTTGTTAAGTGGAAGTGGTTTAGAAGAAACATGGCATTTGCTTTTAAATTACCTTGGGGCATCTCAAAATCGCCCGAGAGGTCGTATTCGTACTGTTCGTCATCGTCGTAGTAATATTCCTCCTCTTCCTCTAGTCGGTGGTCCTCAGGCTTGGTGTTTTCTGTGAGCCTTTTGTCGTTCAGAGCCTCGGATGTGCGCAACAGGTGAATCACAGTGGTATGTGAAGGCTTCTCCGACTCGTACCTGTCGATGGATGCGCCGCTCGTCAGAGTCAAAATAACTACAAAAAATAAAAGAGTTTTACATTTTAATAAATCATTTACTTCATTTGATTCCTAATTTTACTGTCTCCTAGTTGTGCATACAGTATGGAAGAAGGAGATGGCAATACTGTCAGATGCTGTATGTAATTTTCCCAGTAGTTGGTTATATGAAAATAAACTATTCTTTTACCTAAAATAGGTCTCAAGCCTCTGTCTACACCCCTAGAGGGTGCTCGGGCAGATTAACAAAACATGCACAGACACTGATCTAATGCATGAACACATGGGTCAAAAATAAATATATCATATTACATTACAAAAAGAGGATTCGAAATTGGGCTGCTGACCAACTGAACTGCAGCGATGACCTCCAAGAAAAGATTGTTAGACATGCAAAAACACTTCATAGATGAAATCAGGGGGGAAAAAATTCATCCTGTTCCAGATATTACTGATAAGCTGATTTAACTACTGAAAATCTGTTTCATTTCATGTGCAGCAGCACCTCACGTCACATGACATCACGTGTACGTGCATGGTAAAAAGACATCAGGCCGAGATAACACAGAATCCCAGAAGGCTGAATGAAGCCAGTTACTTACCCAGCACATGGACGAGAACAGCCAGCACACACAGCTTCATAGTTTCAACTTGGATATAACAAGAAGACAACAAAAAGGAGGAAAAAAATCCAAGGAAAAGTTCTGTCTTGTTTTGAGTAATCCACAGAGTTCCGAGTTTAATCCGGGGACGTGGGGGAGGACCTGGATTAGCTCTGAGACAGGAACGAGACAGAAATCAGTGCTGGAGCAGAGCGAGCATTTAAATAGAGCTGGAAGGAGGAGCAGTCAACGCCCTCACACAACGTCTCACTCTCTCTCTCTCTCTCTCCCTCTCTCTTACCTCCCACACCAGATTTTTTTTACAACATGCTTAAATCAAAGAGGAGGGTAGAGTAGACAAAAGTTTTACTCAAGTACAAACACTACAAGAACTACTGCTATATATAAAGTGACTTGTGAAAGAAAGCAATAAATCTGGAATAATGAGATTCCTCAAGTACTGATTTATTAGTTACTTTGGATCTAATTAAATGAGGGGAAAATCCTGAATCCAGAAAACAACTAACAATAACAACTACATAAAATACACATAAAAAAGAGGAAAAAGAATTAGGTAAAAGATTTTATAGTAACTTACGGTAAAATTAAAGTGTCCATAGTTACGGAATCACCATCAAATAGTCATTATCATGACAACTGTTTTTTCAGGTTGGAGCTGGAATTCCTGTGGTGAATATTATTACTTGTTTTTGTATATATAGTCTCACACCTCAACAATAAAAGAGTTTTATATTGTTGAGGTGCGATATATATATAATAAAAAAATCATTAGCCATGAATTTTAGTCTAATAAAATTAGTCACATAAAAGACACCACATTGTGGAACTGTTGGTTTCTCTTCTTGGAGTGTATAAATTGATTAAATGTGAGGTCATGTGTGTTTCTGTCTCTACTGATATTCTCTATTCTTCTCCCTCTTTGGTCGTTATTATCTGAACTGAGCATGATTAAAAATATTAGGCTAGTACTTCAGACAACTGCAGTCTATTGGGAGATTTGACGTCTAATTATACGGAATACAATGGAAACTAATTATTAAAACTATGTTTACATCATTAACATTTAACAGTAACAGAGGAATAACAGGAGATGAGAAATGTAGCAAAGTAAAAGTACATTTTCTTAATTAAAAATTAATTTTAGTGAGAATTAAATTAAGGACATTTAAACTGACTCTTAAAGGACAATTTTTCCCAAATCTACTCAAGTAAATGTAATTAAGTAAATATAATGCTTTACTACCTGTCTCTGGAACTTTGGATGGAATCTTCTTTGCAACAAAGGGGCTCACAAATACATTTGAAAAATCTAATTACATAAACCTGTAGACCCTTACGAAACCCAGTAACGGTCCCAAAGGAAACCTTTAAGTATCCGAACATTTTTATGAACTATTCGCTATAAAGAGAGGGGTTTTTAAGTGGCACTATAGAGGGTTCTAAATAGACTCTTTAACCAAAGGGACGCATTTACATTTACAGCATTTGGCAGATGCCCTTATCCAGAGCAACGTACATCCAGAGCATCTCATACATCTGAGCATTTGAGCAAAAAGGATAACACACATCTTTGTCAACAGAGAGAACCTTTAAGGATAAACCACTAGGGTTCCTGATAAATCTGTTCAGAAACAGACAAACTATTACCAATCCAAAGAGTTCCACTCTGTGTATTCCGTGCAAAACCCCACACAATAATAGGGTTCTTAAGAGAACCTCAAATTATCCAAAAATCACATTTTTACAACAACTTTAAGAGTTACAACCTCTGAATAGGTTCAAAGAAGAGATGGAGAACATAAACCTTTACAGTTTAAAGGGTCTATCACCCTTAGAGATATCACTCCTATAGTAGGACCTGATGCTCTAAACAGGGTTTCAAGTAGATTTGTGTAGAAATGTAGAGACCACATTTAAGGGGACCTGTGACATAAAAGGTTACAGTAAGATGGGCTATCACACCAGACAGACTTTTGTGTATTTAACAAAGCTGATTTCAGTTTATTATGTAAATCCGAAAAAAACTGATTAAAAAAGAGATAAATGTTGAACTATTTAAGGGAGGATCATTTCATCGTTTCTCTTTATTTTTTACAAACGACTGATAAATACATCAATTAATAAATAATTGAATGATTGAGTGATTGGTTGATTGGTTTATGAATGAATTCATAATTAATAAATTAATGAACTGATGCTATTATGTATTTTGAAGAAATACACTTTATTAATATTTTTCTCATTCTGATGACTTTCACTAAATCGTTTCCAATAAAGCCTAGAGCACAGACACTGCCATCTAGTGGAACACACCACACACAGCGTTACCTGATTACACAGTACAGGATGACCAAACAGACTATAAAGGACATGAACGTTAAAGGCAGTAAAACAGCACAACCCGTAGTACAGAAATAATTTCAACACATTTAATTTTGTGTGTGGACATTAGAAAAGGTTTACGATTACAACGGAAGAGTTAGAAGTCATGTGTAAACCTTTTTACATGGGTAACATTTTAGAAAGCAGAATGAACAATTAGCTTCTCAGGGTATATTTAAATATAAGGGAAGTGGTTTTCATTTGTTGAGGTGACAATCCAAATATACCATCCTTGGAGGAGCTGCTGTTTATGACGTGTCTTATATACTCCATGTCTGTGATGACGCACGCCTGTGACGTAAAATATAAAGGACTATTACATCGTAAATGTATAATTTTTTATTGACTCATACTAACACACACACACATATAAATATATATATATATATCTATATATATATATATATATATATATATATATATATATATATATATATATATATATATATATATATATATACACACATAAATAATATAAGCAATTATGCTTTAGGAACCCAGAATTTGTTACTGTTATTTGGCATGAAATTGTATTAATGTTTAAAGTAATTCACGCGTGCTTGTCGCCATGGCAACGGACTCAGACACACTGACGGTCTAAGTTTCTGTTTAAGTTAGAGATTTGCGTAGCAAAGACAGAGAAATAAAACGATAGGAACAGTAGAATGTTTTAAGTTTTTAGGTAGAGTTGTGTGTACATAACTTTATCTTTCGGGTTGGACTTTAAATGTAAAGGCGCCCAACCGAACTCCTGGCGGAAGTAAACCAGTTCCAGCCGGTTTGCTGTTTTAGCTGCAAAGCGATATTTATTTAGTTACAGATCCAGTGGAGTTAATCGATAAATAAGACCAAATAGATAAAAAAAAATATGAACAAAATCAAACACAAGGTTTCGGCGATTAATTACAGAAATCTACAGTATAAAAGGTAACTATAAATGTATTTTTTGGTATCTTAGCAGCTGATTAGCGCGCTGCTAATTTAGGCAGGTTTCACAACAGGCCTTGTTTACGTTGAGAGTGAACGCGAATATCTTTAATAACGGTATTTTATTTAAAAAAAAAAATTAGGTAACATTTTTACCGTCCGATTGTAAAATAAAACTGTTGTCTAAGAAGAATAGTTCTATTCAAATGTAACGAAGGTGTTATTAGGCGTTATAGCGTCACGTCTTTGCGATTCGATTCCTGTCGTTGTGTCGTCTTTTTTTTCTTTAAGTCGTGTGTGCCCAGTTGTTAATGTTAGGATACCGCGTTCTTTAAAACAATGTTTACGGAACGTTCCCATAACGTTATCTATCTTTAGATAAAGTTCTTGTGATGTTGAAAGAAAACGTTGCTAGAACAATGGTTTTTAACTCCGTATCGTGGTACTAGTTCTCCAAGAACGTTCTCAAAATGTTGTGAGAATCTTTAACATTTTAAACTAGCACAGTCGGGTCATGTCCTCTTTTGGAGTCATGTCCTTATCTTGGAGTCATGTCCTCTCTTGGAGTCATGTCTTCTCCTGGAGCCGTATCCTCTTCTGGAGTCATGTTCTCTCTTGGAGTCGAGTCGTTGGGAGTTAAGTCTGTAACAAAGTTGGGTCATCATTGGGAGTTCATCATTGGGAGTGTCATGATGGGAGTCTAGACGTGTCTTTAGATGTGTCATTGGAATTTGTGTCATGATGCCCTTTGTGAGTCGAGTCGGTTCATCAGAACTGGAGTCATGTCGTTGCTGGGCGTCCTGGTACAGGTCATGTTGTTGTTTTGAGTCAAGTTGAGTCATTTTTAGGAGATGAATCATGTTGTCTTTGGGAGTTGTGTTGTTTTTGGCAGTCGAACACTTTGTCGTTGGGTGTTGAGTTGTGTTTTTCACATTACCGCGTCCTGTTGTTGGGATTCGAGCCGGGTCGTTATTGGAAGTTGTTTCAGTGTTGATTAAACTATCATGTATGAATAGAATTTAAAAGCTGTTGTAAACACAGGACTGTATATTTTTAAATTATTTTCTTGTTTTATAATAAATCATGTTATTTTTTATTTCAGGAGTTAAAGATGTTTTTTGGGGACTTTGGGGACTGGCTTCTACCATCAGCACCATTCGTCTCTGTCTCATCACCCACATCCAATCCAGCTTCATCTCAGGTCTCCACTTCATCCCCAATATTTACTTTCAAATCCAACAATAATTCTGAAACTTTGGAAAGGAGTGACAGGTGAGGGTGATGGATGACTCTGTTTTGTTCTGTTGAACAGGTTTTCCTTTAGCCTTCACCACATTCGTCTCTAGTAGCGGTCACATCAGACGTCTCTATGGGTGGAAACGAAGGAGGAGGACGTGGCGGAGATCGATGGAGCCTTTTCGGGGTGCGTCCCATCGTGCAGAAATCCCCCACTGACCCCGGCTCCGATTCCAGCTCAGGTAAGACCCTTTTATTAAAATGAGTCTTTGGATATACACCACTCATCTGTGATTTTTAATACATTTTTTTGAAACTGGCGATAGTTATGTAAACTATTATGTAATACTATACTAATAACACACACTTACACACTTTTATTAATAAGTACAAGAAAAAAGGGCTTTTATGTTTTCTTTTTGTTGTAAAAACTGGTAGACGAGGCAAATGGTCAGTAATGATACAGCTTCCCTGGAGCAGAGAGGGTTAAGGTCCTTGTTTACTGGGCAACGATGAGATGTTTTAATTAACAAACCAGAGTTTTAACCGTTTGATTTTTAAATGCCCCACAATATTTAAATGCCCCACATGTTTTACACCTTTATCCTCACAGGAAGTTTGAGTTTGCAGTCGTTCTTCGGGCTTCAGAAGTCCAGCACCCTGGACAGCATTCAGAGCCAAGCGAACCTTGCCGGTGAAGATCCGGCCAATCTTAAGCCTCCCAAGCTGGAGGTGAGCGGAGACGAGGCCAAGAAGACTTCTGCGCTTAAGCTGAAACATCGTGACATGAACATTCTTACGCCATCAGGCTTCTGACAGCGTAGCACCTGTTTATTCTTTTCTTTTCACTCAGGTCACTCACACACTCCAAACAAAAACCTATCACACACACACACACACACCCCGAATAAAGCCCCTTAGGCCGGTTTTACACTAGAGGTGTTTTTTTTTCTGCTTGGCGCTTTTACACAGCGCTCACAAGAAGCAATAATTTTAGAATCAGTTATTTTTTGTGAAGCTCACTGTGATTTAAAGCAACAGTGCGTGAGTTCTAGTTAAAATCCATGTGAGGAATTTCACTACACAAGTGTGGCTTTATTCTCCAGGATTGCAAAGTGTTGCAGTCACAACTATTGGTGTAAAAGCACATTTACAGTATTTGGCAGACGCCCTTATCCAGAGCAACTTACAATATTCCTTGTTATACAACTGAGCAATTGGGGGTTAAGGGCCTTGCTCAGGGGTCCAACAGTGGTGGCTTGCCGGAGCTGGGAATCGAACCCACAACCTTCGGGTTGGTAATCCAACACCTTAACCATGAGCCACCACTTCCCGATGCTGCTTCTGCTTTGCTTTCACTGCTCTCATGCTTTTAGTGCCAAATTTTCTCCAGCTGTCTATAGTTACCCCGGACCGTTCTTCTAACAGAAGCGATTTATACTAAAACGTTCATTCACTCCTAGTACAGGGTACCATAAACCATCTTTAACACAGTGCGTTCTTTCTGTATATATTGTTTTTTAGAGCCACCAAGCATTTTTTCCCAGCATGCATGTCTGTACTTGTATCTATGCAGCCTAAGGTCATCGTAACCTCACGGTTTCAAGGTCTAAGTAATCGGATATTTTATTTGCCTCGAAACCGTGACGTTTATAGACTCTTTCAGTACAGACACCATTCTGCCACCACCCTGCTGCAAATCCCTCGTACCGCTCTGTGCTGAAAAAACTGGTTTACTATCGCTTAAACTCTTGCACTGGTATCGATTAACAGCGATCATAGCATGAGCATGAGGTGTCCGTGTCCTCCTGGTCCCTCGATCCCCCTCTGTCCCTCTGGTCCTCTCTGTCCATAAGCAATACCATTTCACAGGATGGATTTTCATGACACGCTTGTAGTTTATTTTACGTGCCACACACATGTTTTCATTCATATGTTCTCTTTTTAGACTTTTTAATAAATAGAACCTGTTTTATAGCTTATAACCTGCTCTGATGTAAATTTTCATCACATTAGTTGCTTTTGTAGTGATGGTTATTGATATGCGAGTGAGACACCTTTTTTTGCATTCCAAGTCTCACACACACACACACACTAAGATTTGTTCTGTATAAATATTTATCTGCCATGCAGCTGTTTAGGTTGAGTCTGATGCCTCGAATAAAATTTAAAGATATGTAACAGAATTACTCTATTTTTATATTCATTGGGAATTTGTGTTTTTTTAAGACTTCTATTCATTCATGTTTTTAGTATCCACTTGAGCAGTTGACGTAGAGCAATAGCCCTGCTCACGTCCCACGTCCCCAGAGGAATATTACCACACTTAAATAATAATAAAAAAAAATTGTATTGGTGCTCTTCTCACAACATTTTGAGAACGTTCTTTAAGAACTAGTACCACGATACGGAGTTAAAACACACTAAGGTTCTTTATTTGTTCCTTCTGTGTCCCACAAAAATTTCACTAACACTAATGATTTTATTATTCAGGATGTTATTCTACTCCTGAACAAAAGAAAAACACGGGTCCTGTTTCAGACTAAACTACCACATAAAAGCTGCATCCGAAATTGCAGACTACCAGATATACAATGTAAGACGAGTGGTATGTCCAATGTTTGCTCACTGACAAAGAAATAATCAGTCTATAATTTTAGTGGTGTTTTTATTGTAACTGAGAAAAAGAATAACAAAAACAATCAAAAAAACACATTTCAAAAGGGTTATAAATGTATTTACATTTTAATGAGTGAAATAAGTATTTGATCCCTTCACAGAGAAAGACTTAATAGCTGGTGGCAGAATCCTTGTTGACAATCACAGAGGCTCTTTTAGTTGGTTACCAGGTTTGCACACATTCCAGGAGGGATTTTGTCCCACTCCTTTTTGCAGATCCTCTCCAAGTCATTAAGGTTTGGCGGCTGACGTATGATAAGTCGAAACTTCAGATCCCTCCACAGATTTTCTATAGGTTTAAGCAGGACTGAATAGACTACTCCAGGACCTTAATGTGCTTCTTTTTGAGTCACTCCTTCGTTGCCTTAGCCATGTGTTTTGGGTCATTGTCATGCTGGAATACCCATCCATGATCTATTTTCAATGTTCTGGCTGAGGGAAGGAGGTTCTCATCCAAGATTTGACGAAACATGGTTCCGTCCATCGTCCCTTTGATGTGGTAAAGTTAATATAATAAATAAAGAACAATAAAGAGCTTGATATTGGTCTCATCTGACCACAACACTTTCATCCAGTTCTCCTCCGAATCGTTTACATGTTCATTAATAAACTTCAGATGGGTCTGTCTTCTTGCTGTCTTTGGTCCAAGCTACCTTGATAAGATCCTCCTGTGTTTGCTGTGTGGAGTTTTTGCCAAACCCACAGTAACACACACACGAGTCAGGATATGTGAAAAATAGTTTATTTGAAAATACATAAACATTTTTATGTGGTTTCTTGAGCATGTTTGTGTGTATAATGTGTAAATTAATGCAACATTATTTTGCTGAATTTGCACACAAATGCAAAACACTGAATAATCTGATCAGATTATTAATCTGATGCTACTGTATAGGGGCAAAAAAAAAATTCTAAATTATAAAATAATGCCTGGGACAAAAAAAAACACAACTATATAAAGTAACTAACAAAGCTTTCATTGATACTTTTTCTTTTTCTTTTTTTTTTATAAATCACAAATTATGAGTAACATGCAGCTGTTGAGAAAACTGCAAAAGATAAAAACAAACCCCGGTTCAGCAGCAACACTGTAATAAAGTAACGCCGTCAGAAAATAAACTCAGAGGAGAAAAACAAACTCAACACACCGATTACACTAAGCAGCATTTAACACACTGCTGCTAAATGACTTGTAATATATGTGTGTGTGTTTAAGAGAGAGAAAAATAGTGTAAAATCTTTTCTATATATGACAGTAAGAGTTTGTGAGAAACTGTAAAATTGCTTCTATCTAAAGCAGTAAATTGTGTGTGTGTGTGTATATGTGTGTGTGCCCTCCATCTTGAAAAAAAACTAAATTGTATGAAATGACTTATTTATCTATACCGAGAGTTATATGTGTGTGTGTGTGTTTGGTGTTTGTAAGAAAGAATAAGAAACTAAAACCGTTCCTCTCTATACCAGTAAAAGTGTGTGTGGGTGTGTTTGCAAGATAGAAATACTCTGAAATTGCTCCTATCTCTAACAGTCGGTGTGTGCGCGTAAGAGAGGGAGTGACAAAAAATATTTTGTCTAGAGCAGCTGGTGTGTAGAACATTTACAACACACCTGAGTTTGTGTGTGTGTGTAAGATAGATAGGAAAGGCTATTAAAGCAACCAGGTCTGTGAGTGTTGATGGTAGTTACATCAACGTCCCACTAGAGGGCAGTGTTATGTAGTTTTTACGTGTGCGTGGTGTTGGATAAGAAACAGTAAAATATGATTAACAGTCTAGGTGCTCTCTCCTCTCAGGCTTTATAAATAAAACCTGCGCAATAAGAACATAATAGTGTGTGTGTGTCTGTGTGTGTAAATACATATTAACATAATTGTAAATTCAATAAATTGGCGAAAACAAAGGAGGCAGATTTCATTTTATAAATGAATCTTTTTTTTTTTTTTTCAACTAATCGGCCAACTAATCGACTAATTAATCGACTAGGAATTAACAGGCTTTCATTTTCATGCTACATAAAAGTCTTCATTTACAACATCCACAAAAATAATTAATTAATGAAATTCAAACCTTATTTCAGTCTTTTTATCTTTTAAAACACGCGGATGTAAAGATACTGACACCTACAGTTCAACAAGCGATACCGCAGGAAACTGTGTGTGTTTGAGTGTGTGTTTGTCTGTGTCTAATCCTGATTTAGTGACGTCAGAAATATCGGCTGCGTCTCAAACCGCTTGCTGGTTCAGCAGACAGGGCACTGAGCAGGAAGTCAGCCATTTTA
This sequence comes from Bagarius yarrelli, assembly GCA_005784505.1. NCBI lineage: Eukaryota > Metazoa > Chordata > Actinopteri > Siluriformes > Sisoridae > Bagarius > Bagarius yarrelli. The sequence continues at coordinate 2,460,418 of VCAZ01000064.1, forward strand.
AAAGCTTTTAAAATTCCTTCAGTGCTAAAAAAAAGCCCACAAAAAACAGTGAGAATTCATGCTCGCTACGCTTCCTTACTACGTTCCTCATTTCGGTATCGTTATTCGTATTGATAAGTAAAACAAAAAAAATCAAACGAAATCATATCGATACACAGATAAACAAACTGAATGTGATCATTCATAACCAAATCACAGGTCATCATGGTAACACAAAAATCCAAATCAATCAATATGACAAAATATAATACAATCTAGTAGTAGTGTACATATAATGACAGCTATAATAATCATCAGAATAGAAAATAAAGTAAAAATACAGTAACACACTTTAATTTTTCCATATCCTTCTTCCACACGAGAGGTTCTTACAAAGATTTTCTCCATGTGAAGACGTAACGTTGAATCATTTCTGGACGATACGACCACCACGAGGCCCGTTCGACGTACCCCTAATGCGCCCTCCAAGCAAGGGCACTTCTCCAGGTATCAGTTCCTCACCAAGACGCTTCTGTATGATTATTTTGCTCTTCACTTGCATCGTTAAGGCTGTGACAGACGCTTTCTCTTGATCCTCTGCATCGTTCCTTCGTCCTTCAAAAACAGAACAAAGGGCTTCTGATCCTGTCGGCAAAGCGCATGCAAGGGCTCATGCAACAAAGCCCAAACTCCACACGTTCTTCTAAATTGTCCGATGCAGATTAAAAAAAAAAAAAAAAAAAAAAAAAAAAAAAAAATATATATATATATATATATATAGAGCATATATATATATATATATATATATATATATATATATATATATATATATATGAGCACACAAATATACAAACTCCCAGTCCGGTCCAGAAGGTTTAATATACTGAAAAATATACATATCTACTGTATATATCTATAAAAATACTGTAGGTATGATGAATAATCCTCAGAGTCTTTTTTAAAGCAATAGGAGGTTGTAGTTAGGGTGGGAGTATGTACAGGAACCTGATTATGCTTCATGTTAGTCATCACTGCAAAAGACAAACGCAAATATTAGATATTAGAGAGGAAAATGGTACGTCAAGTCATTTATTAAACACTTTATGCAGAAATTTAGGTTCAAACAGCGAGGTTTTGTCTCATATCCGTATTTTCCGCCCACATGCCAGTTCAGATATTATATTACAAACAAACAGAGAAATCAAGCCGATAACAATGCAGGACTGTAAATGTGATGCAGTCTGGAAAAATCCATCGCATGGTGAAATTTGACCTATTACAGGTTTTGATACCAAGTGAAAGCCAATTAGAGCTCAGCTTCAAGTCACATGCTTTTTCGAAAAACAGTATGGAGCTACTCCCTCTAGTCGGGTGGTATTACGGACTTCATCTCTGGATATCATTGATACGAATGACTAAATTATTTAAATGATTATTTCGATTACTAAATTACTGAAAATAAACTCATTGAACTAAAATTCACTGATTTATGCTACTTTTATTACATTCTTAAACATCCGAGTTGCCCACTGACTTTTTTATCTTTAATTCTATCTAGCACACACACACACACACACATTTTTAATATTTTATTTAGAATAAACACGCACACACACACACCCAAAACTGTGCAGATTAGGAACACGGACTGACCTTGTGCCAGCATCCTGGGATCGGAAGTCCGTCTGGACCCTAATGATGGGAAAAACGAATATGAATAAATATTACAGTAAATATCCTAAAAAAAATTCATGCAAGGTTTTTATTTTTTTTATCACACTGAAGAACGATTTACACAAAATGGGGTTAGCACAGCAACCGGAAATGTGGGAAAGAGGAAATGGGAGAAAATCTGATTAAGAGGAAATAAGGAAGAATAAAAAAAAAAAAATAAAAAAAATTCTATCTCATAAATGTTTTAAAATTAGTTTTAGTTTCTTTATAACTACAGAACTGAATTGTTATCTTGGTGCCTTATTTTGTTAGACAGCTATTATTGTGTTAGCATGTGCTTCCGTACTATATCCATGTCATATTTCCCTGATTTTTTTAAGTTAAAATACCCCAAAAAATACTAGAGATTGAGCAATAATCGATTTTACAGAATTTTTTTTACTGCCTATATAGGCTTTTTTGTTATTGTATATTATAAATGATATCTTTTTGCCATCTTGTTGCCATTTTTAAAATTTTAAATGTTTTGTTTGCAAAAAAAGGAGTACATTTTTTATTTAAGTTCTATTTTTGGGCATTTTGCCCTTATTAAACTGATAGGACAGATTTTAGAGCCGAATTGAACCGGAGTGCAATCTCGCATGTGGACTATAGGATGAAAACCATTTTTATTAACGCAAGAAACTTGTTAGGACTCCAAACCTGTACAATACAACTGCAACTGTACTATGCACATCATCTGTAGCAGTTCAGAATCAATATTTATTTTAGGATTAATATAACATCACAAAAACACAAAAAATGATAAAATATATAAAACATATTTAAGGCTGTAAGCCAGCGTTACCGCTTGTTGGCACTGGTCTTGTTATAGCTAGTTATCTCCGGGGTTAGCTGACCTCTCCTTACAACATCCTACTTTTTCTGGAAAATCCGCGTATTAAAAGCGTATTATTAAATATGGCCGAGTCAATTTCTTCTCCTTTGTCAGCCATTTTGGGCATAAATATTCTAATTCAACTGTACAGATATGTTTTGCTAGTCTGTGCTAAGCTGTAAGAATTTACTCTGATCAACTATTCAGAGGACAGAAAAATGCTAATGTCATCGTGCGCTAGCTAGCAGGCTTTGCGAGGTGGGTTTAAAAATCTAATTGGTTAAAGAAACAGTCTTTAGTAATATTACCCAATTAGGCAGATTAGATTTACATGGCAGCACATAGAGACCGAATTCTAATTGGACAAAAAAATCTTGCATCCACACACACATACTGGAAGCAGTGCAGCAAGGGAAACGCTACAAAATAAAGAGAATAAACTTAGGAATAAATTTAAACAATTTAATGGAACAAATATTAAAATTTAGATCCACTGAACAGAGTGTGTGCTGTGTCTCGTCTCTATTCGGCTCGTTTGGTTTTTATTGTTATTAGCTGTGGAAGCTACATGCTCAGACAAACAAACACACTCCAGGCAGTGCTACTGTACCAGCCGGCAGGGAGCTCCGCTCTCAGACTGCCCACTGTCCCCTGCCGGGCTTTTACATCCTGCAGAACCCTGTCATGAGAACACACATACACTTATACTAAAAACTGCCAACAACACACACACACTCATACTGAAAACTGCTAACAATACACGCACACACACTCATACTGAAAACTGCTAACAACACACACACACACTCTTACACACACACTCATACGCAAACATGCATTCTTACATCCTCTCTCTCTCTCACACACACACACACACACACACACACAAGTATGCAAACACTCATACTAACCTACACTTACGGTCTCACTCTTACACACCAATAAACTTTTACCCACATGCACAAATACACTTATACACTAACAAAATTTCACATACATACACACTCACACACATTATCACAAACACACACATAACTCCACTCACACACTTATACACACTTTCCCACCCACATAAACACTCTCTAACTCTCACACAAGCCCACCCTTTCACTTGAACACACACACACACACACACACACACAAGATAGAGAGCAAAATTTAAAGGATAAAGAGGTAAGGAAAAGCAAAGGGAAGTTAGTCTGTAAAGGTGATACACACTCAACCCTGATAAATTGTTCTGTGTTGTTATACAAAGAGTTTATTACACACCACAGGACAGGGCTGGTCCAACCCGGGCGGCCCCTGCTCCCCTTTCTGCCCCTTCAGCCCCCTTTTCCCTACAGAGCCGCGATCGCCCTGAAACAGGAAACAGGAAGTAACAAGGGAACATTCACAAACGCAATACAAATATTACCTATACATATAAATGGATCAGTGTGCAAAAGTATCAAAAATACCTCTTAATAAAAACATCTAATTCAGTAAAAAGTGAAATCTAATACAAATATCTAATACTAATAAACATAATAAAAATAAACTAGTCTGTTTCTAATACAACAATTTATTTACTAAACATTTGTATGCAAAATTTTGCCAAAAATAAATAATAATAATGAAAATAATGATGTTTGGATATTCAGTCTCTGTACCTTTTCTCCTTTAACTCCGGTGTCTCCTTTTTCTCCTGTAAGCCCAGGGAAGCCCTGTACACAGTAAACATAAGAGAGAATCATCAAATTAAACACAGCTCCAGAGTTTTGGGGTCACGATACACCAACACTCTCATCAGACACTTACGTCTAATCCAGGTTCTCCTTGTTTTCCCTGAAAAGAAGCAGATCAAAGGTTAAAAGGCACTTCATCAATCATCATAACATCACAAACAGTAATCGCAAAATAAGTGTATTGGCCTCACCGTAAACCACTGAGCTGCCATTTATATCTACACACTAAAACAGATTTTGTAATTTGATAAAATTCCAGCTCTTAGATTTTTTTGGAAGGAAATTCTTCTTATGATTTTTTAATTAGCTGAAGAAAATTGTTTGCTATTAATTTTAGTTTTCTTTATTTTAATCACGCTACTGGATAAAATTTTATTATTTACTTATTTTTTTTACCTCTAGTTTGGCTGTGGATGTCGTAATGATTTGTAATGTGTCTGTGTGAGTGTGTATAATGATCTTACAAATCGCAATAAATATGTTTTTTTTTTTTTCTTAAATTCAGCTTTTTACTTTTTCGCCTTTGGATCCCGGAAGCCCGACCAACCCTGCAGGACCCGTGGCTCCCTGTGAGCCCTGAGCTCCCTGAAAAACATCAGGTTTCACAAACAATCTATTACATTTTCCATGACTTGTTTGTGCCACATGATTCAGGAGTTTTAGCAAAAGACGTGTTCTCACCGGGATTCCCGGAGCTCCACTATCTCCTTTCTCTCCTTTAATACTCTCTCCTGGATCACCCTGGAAGAGTGGTTTCAGCCAGGATACATGGGGGGGGGGGAAATTATTATATTAATTTAAAGCAAAATTTATGTTTTAGTGCCACAGATGCTCTTATGTGTCAGTCAATGTTGAAATATACAAAATAAAAACTTTAAAAATACATTAATATATCAAAAATATATTTTTACTATAAATAGCATGCAGATTTTGATTCATTTATTAAAAATGAATATTTTATAGACATTTGTAATGTCAGTTTTTTTATTTCTGTTATTCCTAAACATAAACAATATGTTTAAGTTTTGATATAGCTAATAAGTTGGAGGTAATTTCTAATAAGTTCTAGTGTAAAACTTACCTTCGGACCAGGAATCCCAGGATGACCCTGAAATAAACCAGCAGACTGATGTTTAATGCGAAAGTTTGATTTGATTATTACTGTACATATAGGACACAATAAACTAAAAAATGCTGAGTTTTTAAACTTCTGATTAATTTTCTTTTATCATTTTCTAATTAAAGAGTTCAGTTACACTTTAGTATACATTTACAGCATTTGGCAGACGTCCTTATTTTTCTTTCAAATATTGTTATGTTTTTGATATTATTTTTTAAAAATATATATTAGATTATCATTATTCTTGAAGTAGTTTTTTTTTCAGTCATTATTTTCCAAACAACTGTGGAATCATCTGCCAATAGAACAGCACCATTTCAAGTGTTAAATGTGCAAATAAATGTCTTAGTTTAACAGAGTTGATGACTTTAAGACAATAATCACATAAGAAAAAAAAATATTCCATTATGTTTCCCTTAATCATGCAATGAATTAACTTGCTATGATTTTCAATCTGTAGAAAGGACAACAACAACGCATTTAAAGCTGAAAATCCATAAAGAGCGAAGACACAAAAAAAGAGTGAGTGAGTGCAAGACAGACAGTAAGACAAAGACAAAGATGTAAATGAAAAGGGCCGTGCGAAAGAAAGAAAAGAGTCAATAAAGGGTTAAAAGAAAATGAGAACAAGGAGGAGAGACAAAGAAAGAGAAAAATAAATAGCAAAAAAAAATAAAAGACAGAATGAAAAAAAGTGAGAATGATAGACATAACAAGAGTGAGAGACAGAGAGAGAAGAGAGAGTAAGTGAGAAAGAGAGATAGAGAGAGAGAGAGAGAAGAGAGAGTAGAGTATGAAAGAGAGAGAAAGAGAGACAAAGAGACAGATATAGAGAGAGAGAGAGAGAGAGAGTGAAGAAGAAAAGAAAAGAAATAATGTGATAAAGAGAAAAAACAGAGCAAGGAAGAAAAAGAGTGAGACAAAAATAGAGGAAAAGAAAACAAGAGACAGAAAGAAAGTGTGAGGCAGAGAGAATGAAGTAAAAAGAGGAAGAGTGAGAAAAAGAATGAGGAGCAGAAAAAGTGAACCAATATATTTTTATATTTATATTATATATATATATATCTATATATATATATATATATATATATATCTATATATAGATATATATATATATATATATGTGTATAAAAAGAGAAAAAATAAGGGGAAGAGAGTTTAATGGTGACAATGTTCTGTACCATAAATCCCGGATGTCCTCTTGGTCCTGGTGGTCCTGGTGGTCCGGGTTGAGAAATCATCTGAACCTGAAGGGGAAAAAAAAAAACCCCAAATCAGAGATTTAATAGACATTAATATAAATGCTATTGAATAAAAAGACCTTGTTACTCACCAGGTTGTCTTCTAATCTGCTGTCTCCTTTCTCTCCTTTCTGTCCATCCATTCCCTGAATAATACACACAGACACACACACACACTGTAATACTGTGACGACATGAACACACAGTCAGTGAATCACACTCTGCAGACGAGCTCACATACAGCAGGACCAGAGAGTCCCATCTCTCCCTTCTCTCCTCTGTCTCCAGCAGTTCCTGGTTCTCCAGCATCTCCTTTAGCTCCCTGAACACAACAATGGGTTAATACTGGATAAAACTAGTCAACATTCAGTTGAGATTTTTTTGCTGGTGTAATTTTTTATACATAACATTAAATATGATATGATTTGGTCCTAAAATTAGTACACAATTAGTACCAAATCACTGGTAAAAGTTGTTGTCATGGTTATAATGATTTGTTTGAGGTTTATTAGAAGAATAAGTTTAAAATCTAGCTATAAATGAATAAAAAATATGATGAGTAATCACCTTCTCTCCGTCTACTCCAGCCAGTCCAGGTAAGCCCAGTTCTCCCTGTATTAACACACACAAACACACACTACATTGACATAATGTCAAGACATTCTTCCCTTTACATTTCCAGCATTTGTCAGACAGCTTTATCCAGACTTACATTTATCTCCTTTTTGTTATCCAACTGAGCAGTTAAGAGTTAAGGGCCTTGCTCAAGGGCTCAAGCAATGGCAGCTTGATGGTGCCAGGAATTAAAACAACAATCTTCTGATTAGCATTCCAACACCGTAAACACTCTACCATCTTTATATCATTTTTTTGGTTGTTGTGTGTATAAACTCACCTTCATCCCGTCTTTTCCTGGAGCTCCTGGAGGTCCAGGGGGCCCAGGAGGACCTGGGGGTCCCTGTGACGTGAACATAAACATTAACAGACTTTTTACTTTTTTAGACATTGTGCTGAATTCGGGTGTGAAGCAAAGAGAAAAGACAATCAAATCTAAATATTAAATAATAACAATAATAATAAAAAACTTTTGGAAAAAATGTTTGTCTTGTGGTTGAAAAAAAGTTTAATCTTTTAGGAAATGCTAAAAGATGCTACGATGACATTTATAACAGTATTTAACAAGTTAAAAAAATGTAAAATAAAAAACTATTTTGATCTTTAATACATACAAATCCAAACAAATATAATTATGGACATTGTTAATGATTAATAATAGTAACCACTGTAGTGTAAAATCAGTAAAACACCTCTGGATGATTAACACTATTGTTAATGATTTTTTTCTAACTGCATGCCCTAAAGAGGATCAGATAAATATATTTAGCTTTTATTATATATTAGAGGTCACTCTGTATTGTATACACTGAATTTGCATTACTGCATGCTCTTGTTTTGTCTTCCAGTCACAAACAACTTCAGTTATTCAAACTCCCAGTGTTAGATATCAACACATTAAACATTTTTAGACCACATTCATGTCATGCTTTAAGCAGGATTACCGAAACACTGATGGTGTGAATCGCCTGCCGGGGAAAAGCAACACACTTCAGATTGAAATATTTCCCATAGCAACAATTAATTAAGATCTTTTCTGTAAATAAAACAATCCTGAGAACTCAATGTAAAATACTTTTATGGTTTTATGTCACATTATGACTGGATTATAATTAAATAAAACCTGAGGGCTCCCAGCTTTAAGTATTAAAGCTCTTATTCTGTATTTAAACTCACTTCTGGTCTGTCTTGCTTAATCTCAGCCTTAGAAATGAACAGATTTTGTACACAAACTGGAAACTCTTTCAGAATTCTGATTGGTTAGGATTTTTAAGCAACAGCAGTATTGGTTTATGTTTACTATAAATGGTTTTGGTAATGCTGGAGAACAACTGTGTAACATGTCTTTACTCTAAGACAAAATCTTCATTTCTTTATTATTCTGTCTCACCTGTAAAGCATCTAGCAGTTTGTCGTTGAAGGCGATGACATCACTGGAGCCTGACACACCTTTCTCACCCGGAGCACCCTGATCATCCAACATCGGACATCACAGATGGTCAAAGGTCAAGTGACAATTCAACAGAATTCCTTACATATTATAAAACAGTTGTACAGTTTTAGACTTTTTAAAAAAAAATTCATGATAATTTCATCTTTTATGTTGATTTATTTTATTTTATACTAAACTAAAAAAATTTGATTAAATTTGACATTTTATGGTCTAATTGTAACTGTAAATAATCATGTAGTGCTAAAGTTTATAGTTATATAGTTGCAGTGGTGTGCAGTCAGGGTCAGTAAGGTCTTCTCTGCTGGAATAGACACTATCAGAAGCACTGAGCTACATTTACAACTTAAATTCTAATATTTGTTCCATTAAACTATATTAATTTATTCCCAACAGTTTATTCTCTTCATTTCGTAGCGTTTCTCTCGGCTGCAGTGCTTTCAGTATGTGTAAGTAGATGTTAGATTTTGTCCAATCAGATTTTTGCCTCTATGTGCTGCCATGTTAATGTAATCTGCCCAGAGCCTTCAGAATCAGTATTGCTGACCGATGTACCCTTAAACAATATTTGCATTGGGACCGTTTCTTTAACCAATCAGATTTCAAATTCACCTCACAGGGCCAGCTAGCCAGTCCACAATAACATCAGCATTTTTCCGTCCTCTGATTGGCTAGTCAGAGTTATAGCCAGGTCAACTAGCCATCTTTAATAAAGATGAATTAGAATTTTTACACCCACAATGGCTAAAGCAGGAGGAGAATTGACTTGGTCTCAAACATTCTTAAAAAATGTGCTTTTAAGTCGAATTTGTTCAGAGAAGCTAGACATTGTGAGGAGATTTCGGTTAAGCTAACCTGCTTATCTCAGCCCCAGGAAAAGTGTTTGTTCACAGCTTCCAGACTAGTGCGTACGACCGGTAACGCTGGCTTACAGCCTTTAGGTGTATTATTACAAATTACATGGGAAGTGGTGGCTCAGTGGCTAAGGTGTTGGACTGATACCAGAAAGACTGGGGTTTAATTCCCAGCACCACCAAACCACCACTGCTGGGCCCCTAAGCAAAGGCCTTAACCCGCAATAGCTCAGTTGTATAAAAAAAACAAAAATGCATAAATGTAACATAAATGTCGCAGATTTCAGTATCAGTATTAGTGGTTTCTATACTTGCGACGTAATACTAGTGCTGTTGTGAGGTGGATTAAGTTGGGTTATAGTTGATATAGTTATATAGCTATGACATAGTTATATACTTATATCACTACATGATATACAATTATACAACTTTATAAATCTACAACCTTGTAACCAATCAGGTAGTGATAACATTTATAGTTATAGAGTTGTATATTTATAAGGTTGTATAATCATATAGCTGTAGTCATAGTTGTAAAGTTATAATGTTAGGGTTACCACGAGAGGGCGCCATCACTGGAATACTAGACTGTCTGTTTGATTCCTTTAGCACTTTCTGTTTGGTTAGCCTTATAAGCTAGCCAAGTTCACACAAACGCTGCGAAGTATTGTCTGCCATGCAACATACCAAGCATTTCTTCTGCCTATCTGCTTTCCCAGTTTATGATCTCTGTTCGGTTTTTGATTTTGATCTCTTTACTGACTACTCGTTTCCTGTTTGTGGTGCTGCTGAGCGGTTTGCTAGTATAGTTTCTCTAAGCATTGCTTTTTTTTTTAAATCCTTATATTATTTTTATTCTCTGTTGATTATATTAACAAAAATTAACTTAAATCCCACTATTTTTCTAATATCAAAACTTTTCTGACGTTCACTGTTAATTTAAATCCGTGTGTGTAGCGTGTTAGCATCGTTCGCCCGTTTGTTATTTGCATTTCTAGTCGCGTTTCTGTTCTACTGTTTTCTTTTTTCCTGAGTGCATCGACAACAGATGTACCTTGCAATCACTCATTATTTACATTGAGTAATGGATTCCACTCCTGCTATCGTTGTCTTCACCACCTGCCATATGTACAGTTTATCTCTCTCTGTCAGCGGTGAGGGCTTTACATGCAATAAATGTAAAGAAATAGGCAGGGAAGTCAGAGAAGGTTTAAAATTAGAGACACGCATCCAAACTTTAATTGAGGACAGTAAGAATGTGAGGGCTGTAGATTAGGTTTTGGATGCGACTAGCTCAGGGAATCCCACACGTGATCCGGTTCTGTTTCTGGAGCCCGTGCAGCAGGGCAACTGGGTGACAGGTCGCGCGTCAAAACACCGCTCTTTAGTTCTGACTAAAACATTAAAAAGGTTTTTCCCACTCATTGACGCACCCACTGGGAAACCTGATGAAAGAGCTCTAGTTATTGGTGATTCTATTGTACGGAACGCGAAAATAGAGACTCCAGCTACCATAGTCCAATGTCTACCGGGAGCCAGAACGCCTGACATCTTAGCAAATTTAAAAGTGCTGGTTAATGCTAAGAGTAAATTCAATAGGATTGTTATTCATGCCGGCGCTAATGATGTTCGACTTCGCCAGTCGGAGATCACCAAAAATAATTTTAATGAGGTGTGTGAATTCGCAAGTACGATGTCAGATATAGTAATCTGCTCTGGTACCCTCTCTGCTTATGTGGTGATGAGATACATAGCAGACTGTCATCACTCAAAAGCTGGATGTCGAAATGGTGCCTGTGAAATAACATCGTTTTTATAGACAATTGGAGGAGTTTTTGGGGCAGACCTGACCTAATAAATAGAGATGGTATTCACCCCTCCTGGGGTGGTGCCGCTCTTCTGTCTAGAAATTTGACAAATAGTCTTAGAGTTGGCACTTAACTAACTATAGCCCAGGTCAGGAAGCAGACAGTCTGGCTAAACCGTCCATCTGCTTGCCGTCTCACCTCACATTCCGCACAAAACTCAGTTAATGTACAGCAAATAGAGACTCTCAGAAGACTGTGACTGTTCCCCGAACTAAAATTTATGCAACACAGAGAAACAACACAGGGAAACAAACGATAAAGTTAATCATTTGAAGTAATGGTGCTTTATATAACATTACCCAGAGAAATAAATGCTAATAATAAATCTCCTGTAATGTTTGTACTGGCTACTGTATACAGGCCACCAGGTCACCATACAGACTTTATCAAAGAATTTGGTGATTTTCTAACAGAGTTAGTGCTGGCTGCAGATGAAGTTTCAATTGTTGGTGATTTTAATATACATATCGAAAATGACAAAAAAGCTCTGGGATCAGCGTTTCTAGAGATCCTGAACTCTATTAGAGTTAGACAACACGTTTCAGGTCCTACTCATATGAAAAATCATACTCTAGATTTAATACTCTCACATGGAATTAATGCTAATGACGTTGAAATTCTGCAACAAAGCGATGATATTTCGGGTCATTTTCTTATCCTGTGCAAACTTAATATAGCTAAAACTGTCAATTCTAAAACCTGTTACAAGTATGTAAGAACTATTACTTCTACCACAAAAGACTGTTTTGTAAGTAATCGTCCTGATTTATCCAAATTCTCCAGCATATCCAATACCTCAGAAAAACTCGATGATGTAACTGAAAACATGGAGACTGTCTTTTCTAGTACTTTAAATACAGTTGCTTCTTTACGCTTAAAAAGTATAAAGGAAAATATTTTGGCACCGTGGTATAATAAGCACACACTCACCTTAAAGAGAGCAGCCCGAAAAGTGGAGCGCAGCTGGAGAAAAACTAAACTAGAGGTATTTCGTATTGCATGGCGGGATAGTAATCTGTCCTACAGAAATGCATTAAAAACTGCTAGATCTGATTACTTTTCATCTCTTCTAGAAGAGAACAAACATAACCCTAGGTATTTATTCAATACAGTGGCTAAATTAACTAATAACAAAGCATCAACAGGTGTCGACATTTTCCATCAGCACAGCAGTGATGAATTTATAAATTACTTTAATTCTAAGATCCATACTATTAGAGATAAAATTATGAACATGCAGCAGACAGCCGCAGTATCCCATCAGTAGCACCATAGATCCCCCAAGAAACAATTCCACTCATTTGTTGCTATAGGAGAGGAAGAACTTTATAAACTTATTAAATCATCTAAACCAACAACATGTATTTTAGACCAGATTCCGTCTAAGCTCCTAAAAGAGGTAATTCCTGAAGTCATAGGTCCGCTTCTGAATATAATTAATTCATCATTGTCATTTGGATACGTCCCCAAAACATTTAAACTAGCTGTTATTAAGCCGCTCATTAAAAAAACACAACTTGATCCTAAAGATCTAGTTAATTACAGACCGATCTTAAACCTCCCATTTCTGTCTAAGATACTGGAAAAGGTTGTATCTTTACAACTAAATTTTTTCTTAGAGAAAAATGATATTTATGAAGATTTCCAGTCAGGATTTAGATCCTGTCACAGTACTGAGTCTGCTCTAATTAGAGTTACAAATGACCTGCTGCTATCAGCTGATAATGGTTGTCTCTCCCTATTAATGCTACTGGACCTCAGTGCTGCATTGTCGACACTGTCAACCACATTCTTTTAAATAGATTAGAAAGCCTTGTTGGCATCAGTGGAAGTGCGTTAGCATGGTTTAAATCCTACTTATCTGACCACCAACAATTTGTAGCATTGAACGAAGAGGTATCATATCGCTCGCAAGGAATGTATGGAGTACCCCAAGGCTCAGTTCTAGGACTGTTACTTTTTACACTTTACATGTTACCCTTGAAACATATTATTAGAAAACATGCTGTTAGCTTAACTGCTATGCTGATGACACTCAGCTATATATTTCTTCGCAACCCAGCGAAACTTACCTTATTTGTAAAACTAACTGAATGTACAGCTGATATAAAAAACTGGAGGACAAGTTTTTAGGCTTTATTGTTGATTATCAGCCATAAAGCCTTTGCCTCTAATAATCTAAATCACTGCCTAACACTTGATGGCTGCTCTGTCAACCCTTTATCGTTGGTTAGAAACTTAGGTGTGCTTTTTGACAGTAATCTCTCCTTTGAGAGCCACATTTCCAGCATTTGTAAAAATGCATTTTATCATCTTAAAAATATATCTAAACTACAACCTATGCTCTCGAGGTCAAATGCAGACATTTTAGTTCATGCGTTCATGACCTCAAGATTAGACTATTGTAACGTGGTTGTTCTGCACACCTAATAAACAAACTCCAGCTGGTCCAAAACGCAGCAGCTAGAGTTCTTACTAGAACCAAAAAATATGATAATATTAGCCAGGTTTTGTCAACACTGCACTGGCTCCCTATTAAATATCGAATAGATTTTAAAATCTTGGTAATTACTTATAAAGCCCTAAATGGTTCAGCACCTCGGTACCTGAGTGAGCTCCTATCCTATATAGTCCTCCACGTCCGCTGCGCTCTCAGGACACTTAGCAATTTGATTATACCTAGAATAACTAAATCAACTGCAGGTGGCAGATCCTTCTCTTATCTAGCGCCTAAACTTTGGAATAACTTTCCTTGCACTGTTCAGGAAGCAGACACACTCTGTCAGTTTAAAACTAGATTAAAAACACGTCTTTAACCTGGCCTACACATAATACGCACATTTTTATTATTGAAATCAAAGGATTATCAGGCTGCAATAGTCAGGTCAACCGGAACTGGGAAACACCACCAATAACACATAATGTATTTGTTTATCACCAGTCGAATTGCATTTACGCTAACATACGTCTGTTTTTTGTTATTCTGAGCTCACTGTTGCCACCATCACTTGGAGACAATAAGGCAGTTTCTCTTATCTTCTGAGCGGCCATCCGGACAAGACCACAGAAACTTTGCTGCAGCACAGATAACCTATTGGTTTATCTGGTCAGAGGAGAACTGACCCCCTGACTGAGCCTGGTTCTCCTAATGTTTTTTTCTCCATTTTGTCACCGATGGAGTTTTGCTCCTTGCCGCCGTTGCCTCTGGCTTGCTTAGTTGGGGACCCTAAATCCATGGATATCAATCAAATAGACTGTTCTAGTGAATGTTTAATATTGTTGTTTCTGAGGTACTTCTGTAAAGCTGCTTTGAAACAATCCTGATTGTTAAAAGTGCTATATAAATAAAGGTGACTTGACTTGACTTGACTAAAGTTTTGGATTTGTTTGCTCAGTTTACTTTGTCTTTCTGTGTATCGACTAATGCCTTCTTATTGACTACGTTTCTGCCTTGCCCTTTGTTTAATTAAGCTACTCTTTGTAATATGGATCCTTCTCCTTTGTCACAGGCACATTTATACATTTGTATAAATAAAATGTTTTATAATTGTAGAGTTGCATAGTGTAACGACAGATCACAGAAACGTCATAGCTCTTCATCAATAATTTTAATAAAAATTAAAATAAATCCGTTTTTTTTCCCAAAATTTTTATCACTCACCATTTCACCTTGAGGTCCTGTTTCTCCAACTTCTCCCTTGTCTCCCTAAAAAACAATAAAAACACAGGACTTATAAAACATCCTGGAAATTCTAAGGTTACAGTTAAATGTATAGTGTAAGAATACAGATAAAGATAAATAGAAAAAAGGTAGCAGATTTTCAAGTTCACTCACTTTAAGGCCCGGAAGTCCATCCATGCCTCGATCCCCTTTAGCTCCTGGTTCACCGCGTTCTCCCTGTAGACGGAAAAGATGTTTCATGTAACACTCTCACATAGATGACTCTTCACTTTAAATAAAGAGAATATACTTTTGGGAATAAATTAACACAATTTAATGGAACAAATAAGAGAATTTAGATTGTAAATGTAGGTCAGTGCCTCTGATAGTGTCCTCTGAAGGACTTGCTGGCCCTGACTGCATGCCACTGACATATACTATATATGTTTCTGTATTTCAACAAAGTTATGGTACAGAATTTAATGTTTTAACTTTAAAAATTAACTCTAAAACAGCATTAGGTCGATGCCAAGTACACATTCTTAGGTAAAACACGCATACTGAAGGGAACTTATGGTACCACAGTGTAGGTCTGCATTAATAATAATGCCATAGAGGAAGTTAATTTTGTTAAAAAATTATTATGAATAAAATTCTAACCCTTGCCCCAGAGGGTCCTTGTGGGCCTGGATAACCTGTTTGACCATCTTCACCCTGAGTGTAAGCAACACAAGAAAATGAAAACACATTATTGCTGGCAAGAACATGACGATGAGGCAAGAATAAGTTAACATGAGAGCCCCAAATTAACATTTAACGTTACCACAATAAACACACAAAACACTCGGCCTGGACATTAAGCTAGAATTTATTACACAGAGGAAGGGTAAATTACATTTACACACAACAAACCCCCAACACACACACACACACACTATTTTACTCTCTCTAAACCTATGCAGCATTTTAGTGAGCTCACCGGGTCGCCTGGTAAACCTCTCAGTCCCTGTGAGGGAGAGACAGACAAAGAATGAGAGAGAGAGAGAGAGACAGTACTGATTGATTGTCAAGGACAAATTAATCTACAATAGTAAATACAAACTATCACTAACCTGATGTCCATCATTTCCGGGGGCACCCTAAAAAGAGAAAGAGAGAGAGAGAGAGATAGACAGACAGACAGATGGGGAAAAAACAAAATAAATGACATAGTGAGAAAAATATAATAAGAAGAATATAAAATAAATAGTAATAGTGTGTGTTTGTCTGTGTGTGTGTGTGTGTGTGTGTGTGTGTGTGTGTTTGTCTGTGTGTGTGTGTGTGTGTGTGAGAGCGAAAGAGAGAAACAGACAGATGAACAAACCAAAAACCAAAAAATTTGGTATTGAAAACAGAATAGTAAGAAAAACAAAGAAAAGATTGTGTGTTTAAACACAAAGTTACATAATTATTTACTTAATAAATTAAAAACACCATGTTTATTATCATGTATGCACATTATTCATATATTATATATTCATATATATCATTGGTTCCTGTATAGTCAGGATCACACAGCCTTAAATAGGGCTAGTTTACAGACTGGAACCATAACCTATATATAGTATAAAATGATTCCTGGGATGAACTGAATCAAAATAATGAACTAGAGGAATGAAACTAAGGTTGTAAAACAAAGACAGAGGAGCGAACCTCGCTGCTCTACACCAATGAGATGAGAGCTTTCAGTTCAGTTTAGTTCAGAGAGTGGAAAAGAAAAGAAAAGAAAAAAGAAAAGAAAAAGAAAAGACAGGAGAAGAGAAGAGCAAGAGAAGATAAAAGACGGGAAGAGAAAAGAAAAGAGAAGAAAAGAAAAGAAAAGAGAGAAGACCGGAAATAAGAAAAGAAGAAAAGATAATAAGAGTGACGTGATGACAGGAAAAGAGTAGAGAAGAGAGGTAAAGAGACAGGAAATAAGAAAATAAAGAAGACGGGAAAAAGAAAAGAGAAGAGAAAAGAGGAGATCAGGACAAAATCTCTATTATCTGTGTTTTTAGAAGCGAGTGTAAAACAGGACAGGGATCTGATTATTGTACTGGCCTGCATGAGAGGCGTGACCCTGACAGAGACAGAAACACCACCGATATCATCACAACACAATCCCTAACACAAACCGGCGTCAGGAATTTTTCCTCCGCTCACTGAAGTTTTCTCATGAACTGTTTTTCAGTTTTAAAGTGAGTTATACCAGATCTCCTAAAACCGTTAAAATTAAAATATCTTTAAATTATCGTAATCAGTAAATCTTCTTTGTATCAGTTATTAATCATGTTCGTTATCGTCTTTACGAATCCTCACATGAAAGCCAGGGGGCAACATAACAAAGCAGAAACACTGAGGTTTTTACTAAAACATCTGCATTCAAGATGTATGAAGCAAAGCCAAAGAGTCGCTTATGTCAATCCGCTTTATTCCTCCATTCATTTATTTGTCTATCAATTCTGAGAAGCAGCTCATAGTGAAGCAGCTGTAAATCTGGCAGGATCACGGCAGGATCATCCATGTGGAGTGCAGGATCACACTTTCACTGGAAAAAAGAAGCTGTAAAGAATTTATACGACCTATAAAACAAATGTTTTTTTCGGGTTACAGCGAGAATGCACAGGCATTTTTTAATAGTAAAACGCCTGAAACCAATCGTATTAATACGCCGTAGTTAAAAGAACAAGTGCGGCACAAACACTAGTGCGACTGCAGCTGCTGCGAGAATCATATATAATCATTTTAATGATGGACTGCATTATTGCGCTTTATATTTCAGAGCCATGTTCTTACAGAATCCTATCACTCGCTCGTTTTTAGCAGCGCTGGTGACACATGGAAACTTTTTATTCCATGCAAATGTCAATCGCTTTTTTTTAGCCAACAAATGTTATAACAATAGAAGATAGAGGAAAAGAGAAGAAAAGAAGAGTAGAGTAGTATAAAGACTGAAGAGCAAACACGTGAGAAAAACAGAAGAGAAGAGAAGAGAAGAGAAAAAAAAATTAAATTAGAATATTAGAGAAGAAAATAGAAGTAAAGAGAAGAGAGGAAAAGAGAACAGAACAGATAAGAACAGAATGGAGAATAGGAGAATAGAAGAGATGTGAGTTAAAGTAAAGAGAAGGTTAGAAAAGAAAATAGAGAAGAGAAGAGTAGAGAAAAAAAGAGAAGAGAAGAGAGAATAAGAAATAAAAGAAAAAGAAAAGAAAAGAAAAGAAAAGAAGAGAAGGAAATAAAAAAATAAGAGAAAAGATGAAAAGAGAGAATAAGAGAAGAGACATAAAAAAAACAGAACAGAAGCGAAGAGAAATGAAAGAGGAGAAGTAAAGAAAAGAGAAGTCAAGTGAAGGTACAGCATTGTTTTCTACAATAAAATTAAACAATCTGTCAAGTAGAATATCTCACTGGTTCTCCGGTTGGTCCCCGGGGTCCATCCTTTCCTGTGTTTCCAGGAGGACCTCTTGGTCCAGGGGGTCCAGGTGGACCTGGAGGACCGGCTTGGCCTTGATCACCCTGATGGATAGAACAGAATGAGTTTGTGAATGAAATAAACCTTTTTTTCTTAAAAAAAAATTGCATTTCATCTTTTATACATTTCCATTCATTCAGTGTTACATTGCATTGTAAGTTTGCAATAACTTATGATAATTTGCTAAACACACACACACTCAACAGGCCTCATTTATCCTTTTTTTTAGTTTATTTGAAGAAATTGCTACAGTTTGTGTTATCTGTGTGCTGAAAATCAGAAATACTGATAAATCAGTTTTAAATATTTAAGCCATGGCAACAAAACTAAAACAATAAAAAACAAATAGTAACTGAAGGGGAAACAGAAAAGCCTAAGCATCAATCAGCAAACTGTTTTATTAAAGCAGCTCAGCTCAGCACTGCAGTGTGTCAGCTACCATAAACACATACACACTGATTAGACTTCATGATTCTTTTCCTAAATAGGACAAAATTGTCAATTTAATCATGGTGTGAAGTGTATTTTTTATAAATGTGTGTGTGTGTGGCTGAAATAACCTGGCAGCTTATTCTGTGCACAAAATACCTACGTTAGTGAATGGATGTAAATGTCACTAAAATGCTCCATAGGTTTAGAGAGAGTAAAATAGTGTGTGTTTGTGTGTGTGTGTGTGTGTGTGTGCGCGTTGGGAGTTCGTTGTGTGTAAATGTAATTTACCCGTCCTCTGTGTAATAAATTCTAGCTTAATGTCCAGGCCGAGTGTTTTGTTTCATAAATGAGGCCCACTGAGGTGTGCATAGTTACTGTTAAAGATAAAGTACACAAAGTACAAACACATGCAGGTAGTTGACATTAGTACAGTATGAAAGAATAGCGTAAGTGGGAGTGTGTAAGTAAACGGGGCATGCCTTTCGCGTCTGCTACCTTCAGCATACGTCTCTGAAAAGTGGGCTGGTCTGCAGAGATGAAGCCATGATCATAGCGAGGGAAGACCATCTGAAGAGAAGAGTAGAGTAGAGAAGAGAAGAGAGGAGAAGAGAAGATAGAAAAAAAGAAAAAAAGCAAAGAAAAGAAAATAAAAAATAAAAAAAAGAGACAGGAAATAAGAAGAGAATATAAGAGAAGAGAAAAAAGAGAAGAGAAAAGAAAAGAAAAAAAAAGAAAAGAGAAGAGACAGGAAATAAAAAAAAGAGAAGAAAGGAGAAGATAAGAAAAGATAAGATAGAGAAAAAGAAAAGCCAAGAAAAGTAAAGAAAAGAATCAAGACAGGAAATAAAAAGAGTACATAAGAGAAGAGACAAAATAGGAAGAGACAAAAAGAGAAGACATAAAATAAGAAAAGAAGAGAGGATAATTATAAATATGTGAAGACAGGAAATAAGAAGAGAAAAAAAGAAAAAAAAAGAAAAGAAAAAAAGAAATAAAAGAGAAGAGAAAATAATGAGAATAAGAATGCAGGAAATGAGAAGAGAAGATAATAGAAGAGAAGTGAAGACAGGAAATGAGAAAAGTAAAGTAAAAAAAGAGAGAAGACAGGAAATAAGAAAAGGAAAGAGAAAAGAAGAGATCAGGACAGAATCTCTATCACCAGAAGCGACTGTAAGACCTCAATAAAGCGTCGGAGGAACGACAGGTAAAGCGAAGCGGTAAAAGAAAATCAGTGACTCTTTCAGACTGCGTTTGCAGAAACTCGTGTGCAGAAGCACAAGCAGACAAACCTTGACAGGGATCTGATTACTGTACAGGCCTGCGTGAGTGCCGTGACCCTGACAGAGACAGAGACACCACCGATATCATCACAACACAATCGCTAACACAAAACCGGCGTCCGGGGTTTTTTTCTCGGCTCACTGCAGTTTTCTTATAAACTGTATTTCAGTTTTTGAAGTAAGACTTTTATCACCATTAATATTTTTTACTTAATCAATAATGTCATGATAAACCCAGCATGAAACAATATTTTTTGAAAAATATTATTTAAAAAAATCTGTTTATTAAAATCGATATCAGAAATGTGATATTAAATCATCTCGTATTCGATCAGAACAAAACAAAAATAAGAACTTACCCTTGGCCCAATCTCTCCTTGGTCACCCTTTAAAAAAAAAGATTATTAAAGATTTGCTGTGTTTGCGTGACATGGCAACCCGATCATCTACTGACATCACATCCACACTACAAAAACAAAGAAACGTGCAGATTAAAGCGGAGGGAAGTTTGTTTCATGGAGTGGAGGAGACGCTGATTAAGGACAAGCTCCTGTGGCTTTTTCCACTGATAATCAACTAGAATCATCCAAGCCTCGTTTTTGTTTACTGCATTTTTTTTAGATGTATGCCGACACCCGGTGTTCTTGTGTCTGTGCAAGACAATTTGGAAAACATGTGGTTGCCGTGAAGCGCAAGAGACAATTACCTTTCAGCACGAAAGTGCAACGTTTAGGAAGACGTTTAGGTTTGCGGTTTAATCTGTATGGAGGAGGCTATAAGAATGTTCGTAAAAATGTTTACAGGGTACTAATTGGGTCCTGAACAACAATCTCCTTCACAACATTATTGAAATGTTTCTTAAATGTTCTAAAGACGTACTAACTTCAAGCTAGCATAAACGCTTCTGTTTCTAAATGTTATATAAGCCCAAACAAAATAAATTAGCATTATTAAATTCGGAAAATATATTTTTAACCAAAATGAATTGAGATAAGATAAGACAAAGTAATTTACCTTGTCTCCTTTCGGTCCAGCTGGGCCCTAAGAATAAAAACAGGAGAATCATTGTCAGAAACATGATCAGAAGCCGTGTCAGAGTCAGAGTCAGTATGACAATAAAAAACATTCAGAAATTCAGAAAGTCAAACTTATAATCAGAATCAGATGTGGAATTGAGTATCAATAAGAATTGGAATTAGAAAGTAAAAGTAAGGAATAGAGAATAAGAATTAAACGCAGACTCAAGATTGACAGAAAGAATCAGAATTAAGACAAGATTTAGAGTAAAGAGTTTAGGATTATCAAAAATCAGAATCATTTAAAATCGGAATGATTTAGAGTCAGAATCAATTAAAATCAGAATCATTTAAAATCAGAATCAATTAGAGTGAGAATCAAATACAATCAGGATAAATTACAATCAGAATCAATCACAATCAGAAACAGAATCAAAGAGTCTGAATAAAAATCAGAAACTAAACATCATTAAATGTCAATATAGAAATCAGAATGACAAATTAGTCAGAATTTCAATCGGCTTCACTATTGTCAATGTCCGGGCTTTGAGAATTTACTGAATTTATTTAGTTTGTAATGTTGCTGCCTCACAGCTTCAGGGTCCCAGGTTTAATTTTGAGTTTATGTTACCCTCTCATGTTCTTCCCATGCTCATGTGTCTCTGGGTGTGAGTGTCTCTGGGCGTTTTCGCTTCACACCAAGAGTTTCCAGGATCTACTATAATCATGACAATGGCTAATGAGCTAAATAAAAGCAAGCTCCTTATTGTAACGGTGACATGACCTGGGCAATACAGGGAATTAGGACATATTTGAATAAGCGCATTAGTCTGGTTCGAGCAGAAGGAACTAGAAGGAAAACTTCTTCGGAACTGAGGACCCTGGAGCTACAGATAAAACAAAAGATGAGCAGCAGTCATGTTGTTGAGATCAGACGCTAGGCTATGACGTAATCCCAAACCTGCGGCCAATATCAGTGATTTATGTCTAAACTTAATGGATTGTAACTTTTCTTTCTACAAAACCCAAAACAATCACATGTTGATGTCTATTTCAAGAATGATACATCAGATTAATAGTGTTTGGACAAGCAGAAGTAGTTTAAAGAACACCATGAAATGACAGAAAGAAGGATTAACTTTTCTTTCTTTTCTGCCTATTCCATTATTTCTGTCTCAAGTTGTGGACTTTACCATATTTTTTAGCTGATTAATAGCTGAGGAAAAAGACAGACATGTTGTATAGATAGACGTCTTCACAAGAGGATAAAAACCACACTGCTTCATTTACGCAGTACGGGGTAACAGCTACCAGATGGGTGTGGAGACTGTGTACTATAAATTCACCCTCCAACTGCCCAGTGGGTTCAACAAAGGTTAAAAACAATCAAGTGGTGGCATGCTATAACGTATAGCTTAGATTTCATACAGAGAAGAAAATGAGGAAAATAAACAAGTACCTGACTTCCTTTTTGGCCAGGAGGACCCTTTGAGGTACAGATAGACACAGATATAAAAAAGGGTCAATACTGCAGTAAATGTGAGGTGTGTAAATGTTTTATATTGTTTTAATATCACATAATAGCAAAGTAAACAAGACTAAAGCAACATGAGACATATATTTAAGTGTAAAGAATGATCCAACTAGTTAGTCGATGGACATGTGATCCTGGTTCAACATTTCAATCATCCAATCATAACCATGTGATGTCATCAGACCCGCCCCAATCCATATTTAATTTTTCCAATTGTTTGTCCACAAACGAATTAAATAAAAACTTCAAATGAGTAAATATTTGATTGTCTGAGACTGAAAATGAATTGATTGTGGAACAATTTACTGACAATGACGATTCCTGGATTAACATTAAATCACAACATGAACTTGGACAAACTATATTAAAATAAATTATGATAGTCCAGAAACAACATAAGTGCATTTAGACTGTGCTGATTCTAATGATCCGAAATAAACATTAATGAATTTAGACAGTGAATCATAAACAATCACTAATGAATAATTCAATCTAAAATGTTCTGAAATGGTAAACTTGTAGAACCGCAACATTCTTATTATAAAACGTGGTTTACGTTTAATTACAACCTTTAACATTTAACAGGCACAAGACAGAATTTTTGAAACCACAAATCTGAAAAAAACTATGAATTTACTTTTCATGCACACACACCTAAATACATTTTACTGCACACATACACATCTATTTTTGGTGCTGAACTAAATTACACATACATGTCGTATGTAATTGTTCAATACAGCATGTAATGTATTACAGATGTCATTTAAATATTTTGTATTAAATAAATACATTTATACTATTACATTTTGGTTTACAAAAAGATTTAAAAATGGATTGAGGTCAGTTTGGTTGACACACGCTGATGACATCAGATGGTTATGATAGGATGATTGAAATGTTGATCCAGGATCACGTCCACCTTAGTGGGTAACACCATTAAAAAGAATGACTTGGAATGGAGATTTATTGGATTTCTGCGTAATCTTTTCTCTCCTGTTCACATCTGGACAGTTTTTATTATATTAAAAGTTATTAAATGATTTTTGATGTAAATTATCAAAATCAGATATTAAATTTAGCAAAAAAGATCAAGTTGTCGTAACAAAAATACACTGTCTAGCAACAATAGCTAAGCTAAGGCAACAGCTAAGCAAACAGTTTATATATATTTTTTCTTTCCCTAGTTGGTGGTTATCGCATTAAAAGCATGAGATTAATTGAGATGAGAATGTTTTTAAAAATCCACATGGAAGCCAATCATTTTTGCAAAAACAAATTCAAATTTCAACTTGCGACTAAGCATGTTGCATTAGCTTTGACCATATTCACAGCCTTTTTTTTTTTTATGTTGGTAAAAAAAAAATCTTCCAAGCGATGGACATTTCCAACCTAAAAATGTCTTGTTGTCAAAGTTATATATAAGTTATATAGAAGAAGCTGATAATAACTATTCATTAGCATAGTTTCTGTTTAACCTCAATTAAAAATAATTGAGACAAATGTAATCTTTCAACCAGACCGTCTTTCATCAGTATTAACTCGAATTCTGCCTGATAAAAAAAAGGAATGCTGCAATCTTTCTGCCTCTAAACTCTCACACACATGCGCACGTCCTCCTGCTGTCACTCAAAGCTAAATTCAGATACTCACGGGTTTACCGTCCAAGCCGAGAGGCCCCTGTGTGCAGAGAAAGCAGAAGAAGACAAATGAGCGATTAGGCAATGCAGCTTTGCCAAAAAAGATGGCCGATAAAGAACAAAGTGAAGATACAGCTGTAACAGAAGGTGTGAATGAATAAATCACAGACAGGAGATAAAGTACAGAGGAGGAGAGGACAGGATCTTAGTGTGAGCTCAGCATGATATCACTGCTTAATTTTATAGGAATGCTCGAAGACAAATGGTACCCCAAGTGCTCTCTGGATAGTTACAGGAGTTCCACTTGGAACCCACTATAAAGAGAAGGTTTCAGCCCAAAGACATGCTAGAACGATTTGCTTTTCTTATAGTGTGCTAGTAAATTAGCAGGTGTTAAACTCAAAAGATTCTAAAGACCAATTTATTCCATGTGGCTTAAGTGTTTCTTAAGAAAGGGAAATGTGTAACGGCTAAAGTTCCTTCTAATAATGATAACAATAAAGTGTATACGGAGAATAACTGTTTTGCAGACTGTCAGCATCATCTAAAATAAATTTCTACCTCAATCTCTTTACCTGAGCTGCAAGTCACTTATCAAGCATCATTACCATCTCTTTAATTGATTGATCAAGCATCGTTCAGTGAGGAAGAAATCAAATCCAATAACTTTAGTGTTCTGTGGGTTAAATTTCTTGTTTGTAATTATCTTATTTACATAAATAAGCAGTGGCTAATGATGTTCCATGGTTGCCCAGCAGGGACAGTGTTTACAAGCAGTATGCCAACATCTTACTTACTGTGCTTCCATTCAACAACACACCACAAAGATAAGCTAATTACACTGCTACAAACGGCTAAAGGTCTTCTATTGGATTTTTAGTGGCAAAAAAACACACTAAAAAAGCGAGACTAGCTAATAGTCAGTAAGTTCATGTGTTTAAAAAGGGGCACTTCTTCAACTGAGGGTTAAGGGCCTTTCTCAGGGTCCCAGCAGTGGTGGCTTGGTGGGGCTGGGAAACGAACCAGGGTCCTTAAGTTGGTAGTCCAGCAACTTAACCACTGCGCTGCCACTTTTTCGATATGCCACCCAAACATTTAGCAGATGCTCGTTTCCAGAGCGACGTACAAAAGTGCTTTGAGTCACATCATCGAACAGCTCAATACTGGTACATTAAAGTAGCATTTTTGTTTTAAATTTAACATTAACAGACCTATGATCAGAAACATCTTTCTCCAAATAACAACAGCACACACCTAACCACCTTTGGACAAGAATTTTAAAAATGCCTGTGGGAAAGCACTTCAAAAGCTCAGTGAGGCATGATGGTGGAATGTCTGAAGAGGGTTAGCAGAGATGTCCTTTGACCTGTGGTACCTGCATATAGTATATTTCTATTCCATGGTCATTTGTAGTCCCTGGAGGTGGCCTTTTAAATTTTGGAAACCAGGAGTAGAAGTGGAAAATGAAGGAAATGATAGACTAGAGTGACACCATTAACCCTAAGTGGTGTTTAACTGTGCGGTAAAAAGTGGTGTTGGTGAAAATGTATAGTATAGGAAGCGGTAAATTTAATGTTAGTACTATGTACGGCTTAGACTACAGTTGCATAATTGAATACTTTGTTTCTTAGTTGCACAATTCCTCCCCCCATTGACATCTAAAGATCAGAACTAGATGTTAAGAATGGAGTGGTTTTGTCATGAATGTGGATGTGTAAATATGCCTAAATGTGCATGCTTGTCTCAGAGTTGGCTCCATCTGGGAACATTTAAGTTGCCTGATTTCCCTGGTGGCTAGTCATGATGAGCAGTCTTGGTGTGCACACCGGGGTCACAACAGACTCTTCCAAACAAAGATAAATGAATCTCAAGCTCAGAACCCAGATTGATTTATGATATCTGACACAACATGACCTCCCAGAGGTAAGCTAAGCGGGTGAGCCATGTATAAGTGCTACTGGTGCACTAGAAATGGTTCATTAATTATTTTAGTGCTGATGCAGTTAGTTTTAAAATATTAGCAGATTAATTTTTTTTTTTAATCTCCAAACAGTTCAGAGAAGTTGATGTGATAGTAAGAATGCACATCTTGACAATGGCTGACTCTTGGCCATGAGTTTAGGGGAGATAGCAACCTGATAATATACTACAAACTGACAAGTCCTAAAGAAACAAATTAACGCTAGTGATCTCTTTAAAAAACAAAAGATCAGAAATCATTAACTCTTTTAGTTGATGAAACAACTAAAAGAGTTAGAATAGTGTAATAGAATGTGTTAGTGTAATAGAATGTTAGAATATCTAACATTCTATTACACTAACACAACTTCAATCATCAATCTTTCTCTAGCTATTTTTTTTTCTTTCACTGAAACCAGATGTTGAAATTGTGTAAGCAGTTGTCACAGATTGCTAAGAACAAAATTTTAAAGATACGTTTAAGCTAGCTAGATTTCTAGTCACATGGATAAATAGCTAGCTAGCTAGCTAGATGCTTATAAAACCCAGACTTTAAAGCAAAAAAAAAAAAAAGTCTGAGTGCTGAAGGCTCCTTGGTCTAGAGACTTAAAAAAAATTCCTGATCCATCTCATTAGCTAATTACCAAACTGACCAAAACTTGGATCTGGAATGTTAAAAGCAAGAAAACCTAAAAAAAACCCCAGAAATTACCGCAATTTCTTCTACTATATATAGCAGTAAGTATCATAATACAAAATTAACTTTGTGGTTCTTTGATATTTGTCACTTAACTGTTTTCCTTCTTTTTGTCTTCCTTTCCCCCCCCCTCTCTCTCTCTCTCTCTTTCTCTCTCTCACTGTTGAGTTACATATGCCACAACGGAGCTGCCGGTGATCCAGACCCCACCTCCAACCCGGTCCTGTTGGACCCTTCCCTGTGACCTGCCCCAGCGGATGATACATCACCAGGGTGACCAAGGATGTCCCACTTTGCCATAAAGATGCTCCAGCTGTTCTTTAAGGACTAATGATTTAAATTGTTCACGCACACACAATGTAACCACATAATCCCTGCTACTTGTTTTCACCCATATGAGGATGGGTTCTCTGTTGAGTCTGGTTCCTCTCAAGGTTTCTTCCTATCTCATCTCAGGAAGTTTTTCCTTGCCACTGTCGCCCCCGGCTTGCTCATCAGGGACAAACTGATTTCTGTTTCATTCTGTCTCATAATTTCTTCAATTGTGTAAATTGAAGAAAAAATTGTAAATCTGCTTTGTGACAATCACCATTGTAAAAAGCGCTATACAAAAAAAACTGAATTGAATTGAATATTGTTTGTCAGACATTATATACACTATATAATTTTGTATATTCCTGCTTTCCTAAACATTCCTCAAAAAGACCTGTCCACATCCCAGAACTATCTAACTATAAGAAATGTAAGAAATAAATCATTTTTGTCAAAAACCTGCTGATTAATTACACATGTTTTTAGAGTATAATAAAACATAAAACACAGTTCAATTACCAGTAAAATCTCACGAAGCGAGTTGAGAAAATAGAATAATTTTTTGTCCTCTATCTTTTTTTGTTAACAGGAAAGGGTTCAGGACACTAAGCATTCCAGCTAAAACTGGTCTCTGTTTAGGCCACTAGGAACACAGGATTGTGTACAAATCTAATTACACTGAGAGAGCGACATTGCCTTTAGCACAGTCTCGCTGCTTCTGATCTTTTAATCCACACTACAGGCCAAATAGATGAAAGAAGTCAATGATTTGTTGATAGCCAGCAACCGACACAAATTTAATTAACGTATCGCATTTAAGAATTTAGGAATATGGTCAGATCCCCATGAACACCAGCCACTGATTAGGTTCATAGAATTAAACTTTGATTGGTGGTTCATGGAGATGTGTATTTCTCTCCAGACAACACTGCTATTAGGTTAGCCAGTTGTTTGCAGCTAAAACTAAAGTCGATTCTAAAGCAAATTAGTTGGTTTTTTGAAATGGCAAAGTGTAGAATTTAGTTAGTAATGTGATCACAGTTCATATAGGTTGCACTGAGTATCCTAGTTCATCAATAGACAATCAGAAATCAGTTTTTTTCAACATTGGGCTGAGACACAACTAAGGGATAGTTAATGCCCATTATTTTTCCATAATTTGTTGGCCAGCTCCCATACACCCGCCAGCTTCTCCCTTTTATATATTAGCTACCAACTTGCAAGGAAAAACACTCAATACCATCCATACTTTTGCATGTGTTTATGTGGCCAGTTTAACATTCTTGCACTGTCGACTGTGGCATCATTGAGGCATCACACACCTGTTGCATCATTCTAACTCAGGCTCTGGCTAATAGGAAAGTAATAGCTCGGTAGTTAATATGTTGGACTGTCTATGGGTTTCTTTCTTTCAGGACCACCAAGCAGCCATCACTGGGACGCTGAGCAAGGCTCTTAACCCATAACTTATACACAGATAGAGGTATCCAAAGTCGCTTTGGATACGGACATCAGCCAAATGCCAGAAATGCCAGAAATTTAAATGTAAATACACACTATGTACAATATGTCAGATTATATTACTGTTTGGCTGGTAATGGTAAACTTTACTCTACATTATCCTGTCTAAGATATTTTTTATCTGCTATCAATATAACACAATAAGCTATAATTACTCTCACGGCTCTGTAGTGCACCTAAAGGTCTGCACCATACTATTTTATACTTCTTTTAATGTATTTGACTTATGATGGAATCTACATGCAGATGGTGCACCTAACCTCTGTGCTACTGATGAAGGATTCGAAGATCTAATGCCTTGAAAAAAGACCCTTAACCACTCAAGGGCTTTAGGACTATAAATCATGCCCGATCAGACGGTGTTACCCCAACTCCACTTCAAAGTATTTCGGTTTATAAAGACATTTTTAATCATCATAGTAAATAAGAAGCACTGCCTACAGTTTATAGATTCAATGTTAAAAACATTGATGTAACTTTTGCCGTTTATTGTTGTTATTGATGCCATTAAATCTTCTTATGCAATTGCTTTTATTAATGTCACCGATGCCCTTGATGACCCTAATGCCTGATGTCATTAATGTAATAGAATGTAATAGCAACTGATGTCACTGACATCATAGTTTCATTCAAACATATTATTTGCCACCTCATTCAAAGCTTACACAATTGGCAAATAAAAAAATAATTGACTTGTCAGACTGAAAAAAAGTAAGATTCTAACTTTTACCCCAGTCTTTGAATACAGTGCAAAAAATAAATTATTAATTATAAAAAAAAATGCTAACAAAAAGTTAAATAAATAAATGAAATAAACACCTATTTCCTGGTTTCTTGGTATCCCGACAAGGCATGTCGTGACAGTCGTGCAGAATATGTAAAATTCTTAGATCGGTGCTCTAAGTTGGGTAGAAACTTGAACTGATGGGAACTCAAACGAGCATCCATCTACGTTTAGGTCTCATTCCTCGACCAAAGGAAACTGAAAGCCACAATTGTACCCCAGCATGGGTTTTGTGGTGAGACTATGGGGAGACACAAAAAGAACTGATCATCTGGATCTAATGCCTATCCTTTTCAATTCCACCTTTGTTTCCCACAGGGAAACTGTTTATTGCTTCGCGTTACATTCCAAATTCATAAAAAATCGTTTGAGAAACATGACTAACTAAGAGAAAAAATTCTCTTTGATAACTGGCACAGATAAAAACAGGCAAGAAACCAATAAGTCTGTAAAGAAAGTCCTTTTTATGGCAGCTTCTCTTTCTGATGTTTGATTAATGGGGAAAAAAAGCTTTGCTCTTATTTCACTGATTATTATTATTATTATTAAGTATACAAGCCTGTAGAATGGCATTTTTTAGAGACTTTGTGATCTTGTATCATGTTATCTTTTTATTGACAGAAAATAGTTCTTACTAAAAATGACTCAGCCTGGTGATTTTGCTGGTGATATTGTTATACCTTTCAGGTTTCTAAAAACAACAAACAGAGGATATCAATTAAACTACACACGTTTTAATCAGATTAGCATCTAAAAAACAAGCCTTTTCCCGCTTATCATTTTTAGCATTATATTTATAAGTAATCCAACATAAAAATAAACACTTCTGTGTAAAAAACCAGAATGTAGTGCTGCTAAGGTAAAACACGGCTAGCTGGCAAAACACAAGATAAGAAAAGTGATGCCTGTGTAGGTGGTATAAGAGCAAGGGTGGGCAATATCAGTTCTGAAGAGTTTGTCTCCAACTTTAATCAAACACACTTAAACCAACTAATCAAAATCTTGCTAGGTATACTTGAAAGTTACAGGTAGGTGTGTTGAGGCAAGTTGGAGCTAAAAACGGCTCTTCAGGACACACCGGCCCTCCAGGACCGAGATTGCCCACCACCCTTGAGAGAAAGATGAACGTTTGGAAGCTGATCTATTTAGGCAGAGTGTAAAAAGACTAAAGTGTCACTGCATCACTGTCTTTAAATTGGACATTTTGAGTAACTGTGAACTAAAAATAGAGAATGTTTTAATAAAAGGCAGAAAATCCAATTTCAAAATTGGAAATTTAACACATAATTCTGTTAGATTTCCTAGCTGATTTGTAGCTTTAAAGGTAAAAATAAACTTTAAACAGATAAAAAAAAAATCAAGCTTTTAATTTAATCAATTCTTTATGTGATCATCCATTGGGTTAAACTTTTAATTTAATCTGTTGGGTTGAAAACTGTTGGGTTTATTGATGTATTCATTCTGTCATTTAGAAATGTCTAAAA
The DNA here is from genome assembly GCA_005784505.1 of Bagarius yarrelli. Lineage (NCBI taxonomy): Eukaryota > Metazoa > Chordata > Actinopteri > Siluriformes > Sisoridae > Bagarius > Bagarius yarrelli. The sequence goes on from VCAZ01000064.1 coordinate 2,491,633, forward strand.
AAGTATGTTTATATATATATATATATATATATATATATATATATATATATATATATATATATATATATATATATAAATCTGGTCCAACTTCCATGATTCTAAACGTTCTAAACGTTGATGGCACATGTTTAACTTTTAAGTGTGTGAGAGCAGGCACTGCAGACCAGAGAGTCTGTAGGAACTTTAAAGACTTAAAACCCCCAAGCACACTGTCTTTTAAATCGATTAATACAATAATCCCATGAAAACACCAATCCCAAAAAACATCCTAAAAGTTGTTTTAGGTAAAATCCCCCAAACATCTTGTATTTACTAAACGACCGTGTAGAGGAAATTAAGCTTACTTTATTTAGTAAATAGCTAATACTTAATTCGGAATGTTTGTTCAAGCCGAATGTTTCTCGGAAAGAAGCGTGCAATTGTGAGCGCACGGGCCGCTGCGCCTGAATGAGTGGATTCGAAAGGATTTGTTTCCAAACACATCTGCTGAATGAATCTGCTCCACACAAGTGAAAGCTGACATTGCAGCGGAAAACGCAGATGGAGAGCGGTGGTTATGCTGCGGAGAAAACTGTGGATCTGCCTGAAAAAAATATTTTTAGATGATGCCATAAAGAACCTCCTGTGCACATGGTTAGCGCTAAGGTCTCATATTCCTGTTCCTGGATTTGTTCTGAGATGCTGGACTGGTTATTTGAGTTACCATAACCTTTTCTTTCAGATCTGAATGTTTACTGCAGAACTCTCTCATTAAGAAAGTGTTTCTGCTGTCGGATTGTTTGCCCACTGGGTGAATATTAACTTTTAGACTATTTATTGTGTATGAAAATTTTAGGATATTAGGACATCTGGCAACAACATCAAGTAATATTACATTTTCTTATCGGTTACACAAAAGATGTTAATTCAAGCGTACTGTTATGAATCAAATCTGCTTTATCTGTTTTGTCATATACATTTATGGCATTTGGCAGACGTCCTTATTCAGAGCTACTTACATTTACACAACTGAGCATTTGGGGGTTAAGGGCCTTGTTCAGTGGTGGTGCTGGTGCTGGGAACCCACAATCTTCTAATTAGTAGTCCAACACCTTAACCACTGTGCTACCACTTTCCTTAATTGGTATATACCGGCATGGTTTGGCTCTGTGCTGTTCGGTGCCGTCTACTTTTGGGTGTTTTTTACTGTACCTAGTAGGGTACAGTTGAAATGCTGCAATCAGCTAATCGCAAAAAGCTGCTACGTGAATGAGATTTTGAGTGACAGTCATACAAGCCAATTGTGTGTGCACAGCTTCATGCGGCCAATTAGCATGTTGGCCATGTGCGTGTAAAAAAACATTAAAAAACAATACAAAAAGGAACGTGTGGTGGAGCGGAATTATGTTTTTTTTCAGTCAGAGGGATCATCTCGCCAATCAATACCACAGAAAACTAGCATGTCTTTTAAAATGGTATTAGCATATAAAAAACCGTTAAAAAACACCAGGAGACTAACGCTGTTATCTGCTACCACGCTAAAGACATAGTGCCTTTTAGTGCAGTGACAAAAAAGGGGTTTAAAATCTAAATCCAAGCGCTGGATAGGAGATATAAATTTCCTCTCACACATATTTTAGCTGCGTTGCAATCCCACAGCTTTACATTGAATATAGGAATAAAGTTGAGTTGGAATATTACGTTATAACAGAGCTGGACGACCAACCGTATTTTAGTTTTACTGTGCACTATATTAGTGATGACTTCAAGCTAAAGACTTGTGCAGAACTACTGATAATGTAGCTAAACTACCTAATTTCAAAAAGAGCTTGTTTACAGAACAACAGGTCATTTTTTTGTTTTATTGAAAGTGGTTTGCGCTAAAGAAAAATATATATTTTGTTGAATAGATATTAAAAAAATAATTACAAATAAACGCTGGAATAATAGCTTTTCTATTTTTTTAAACTAAAATGCATTCAGGCAGCACCGACTAATCTGATTTACTTGGTAGAACGTCACACTGCATCTGCTGGACTACAAGCAATTAAGAACTCTAAAAATTATGTGCCACACACTATTAAGAAGACTGGATCACAATTGCAAAATTGCAAAAAAATATCAATTTAATATTTTCCCTAAATAACACAGCTTTACTAGGTAGGGTTTTTTAGTACTGTCTTGGTGGTGCGTCTAATCGAGCCAAACTAATACCAAAGTGTGGCGTGTAAACACTTGCAGTTCACTGATTGGCTGAAAAGAAGTGTCACTAGTCAACTTAAAAAGACGAGTTTAATTGTTGTAGAACACCTTTTATCATGACTTTAAGTCTACTTTAAAATGATACAAATACTGTTAGTGAACTAGTAAGAACTCAATTAGTTGTGTGTTGTGTGACCCAATTTAGATTTATTCCTCCAATCTGGTACAGATGGAATATGACCGACGATCGTGTAAGCAGGAAAAAAGCACATAGATTCTGATATTTTCAGTTCGGTTTCAGGTCTCATTCATATCTATGGTACGTACATTAGCGTCTGTCAGGTAAACAGACATTTTCACCTGTCAATGACTTAAACGTCATTAAATAAGAGACGAGGTGCAGAACGTCAACTCAGATAGACACCATTAGCAATATACAGAACTTAACACAATAGTTTATACTGATATTTATTTATTTTTTAAATTAAAGCCTGTTTTTCCTGAAAACAAATAAAAAAATGAACCATTTATTAAAATAAACTGACATTTATTGCTACATTCTTCCATGCTGCAACAAAAACTTCCCTCTTTTTTATTCTTGTCCTAAAGAGATCATTTAAATATGGGGGTAAGTGGTAGTGCAGTGGTTTAGGTGTTGACCTGCTAATTGAAAGATCAGGGTTTAAATCTCAGAGCCACCAAGTTAACTCTGTTGGGCCCCTGAGCAAGACCCTTAATCCCTAAATGCTCAGTTGTGTAAATAAAATAAAAGTGAGTTTTGGATAAGGACATCTGCCAAAATGCTGTAAACGTAAAGCAAAATCGGACAATCAGAATCAGGCATTAAGGACTGTAATCCTTAAAGAAATGCGATTAAAGTTTAATATTATAAACTGAAAAGTGGCTAATTTACTGAGGAAATGTTAAAATTACAGTTTTACCACTAGTGCACTGATCTTGGTTACTCATTACAGAATGGAGACTTGGGATATTAGAACTTTTATTTATTAAAATTCCAAATTTAAAAAAAATTTCTTTTAAACAATAACTGAAACTTTTTACTTTTATGTGTAAATTCGATTTATCTTTTAGGCTTTGTTCCTTATGCACGAATTGAGACAAAAATACTGAGAGTAATAACAGAAATAAATATCCCCCTACAGTGTAAATTATATATTAATATAATAGAACATTAAAGTAATAAAAATACATTTATTAATAATAATAGTCTCCATATTAATGCTGATATTTAGCCTGGTTCTTCTGTTGTAGGTGTTTTCTTGTGAAACACACACACCTGTAAGTAATTATTCAGAGGTAAATTCCCGTCATGAATGAGAATGAGACAGACTCTGGGAAACTTAGCAAAAGAATTACAGCTTTAAAACCCCAAAAACACTTATCTCTACACGGGTGTGTGTGTGTGTGTGCGTGTGTGCATGCCGGTCGCCACTGCACTGATTATCATCTGCAAAATAGCATAATAATGGTGGTGAGAGAGACCACGCTGTTATGAACACTGGTAAGAAAAGACCTAAACAAACACCCCACACCGCCCCCCACCCCCACACACAGTCAGCTCTCATCAGTGGAAAAAATCCAGTACGAGCCCTGTTTTAAACCAAACGTGAGCTCTGTTACTCAGTGACCAACAACAGGATGTGGTGTTTTCCAGCATTTTAATCCAGTCACACAGAATAAATTTCTCTGACTCACACACACACACACACACACACAACACATGCCAACAATTACACTGCTCCTCTAAAGTCTATTTAGTCCTGATTAGAGCCACCAGAGGGCATCAGACCTTCATGGACAAGAGTTTCACTTTTACACACATACATACACACACACACACAGCAGTCTCATTTTTCTTATACTGGCATGAAGATATATTAAATAAGGGTTATTATACATTTATTAATTAGTAAATGTTTAAACTATTTAAAATAATATTTAAGTAATATATTAAAAACTTTTTTATTGATAAAAGCATCTTAAATAGATTCAGAAGAGAAAAAAGATTTAAAATGGATTTGGTTCAATAAAAGATACACATTATAATTCATATTATATAAAAATGTAAAACAATTATTATAATTTATTATTATTGCTATTGTGATGATAGACAGACAGACAGACAGACAGACAGATAAATTTGTAGACAGATAGATAGATAGATAGATAGATAGATAGATAGATAGATAGATAGATAGATAGATAGTGGGTTTTTTTTATATTTATTATAATTAATGTTTTTTTATATTAATACTTACCTAAAATTTAAAATTAATGAACAAAAAACTAAATGTCACTAGTTTTTCCCAAATCCATTTTATTCGAATGTAACTATTTATACATTTAATATATTAATATATTTTATGAATTATTCATTATAATTTGTTTATTATTGATAGGACAGAGGGATGAAATGGGAAAGATGGAGAGAGGTAGGACAGGAAAGGACCCGAGCCGGGAATCTAACCCTGGTCGCCAGAGCGCACCGTAATCCACTACACTCCGACGCCAGCTATGCAGGGTGAGTTTTTTTCTCAATTGCCAGACTAGATTTTTAACTAAAATTGCCGTCTGTAATAATTTTACTATGAGAAAAAGAGTATAAGAAAAAAAAGAAGAAAAGAAAGAGTGTAATATGCAAGCAAAGTGGCAAGACAAAAAGATACATAGGATTGAAGGCCATAAAAAAGCGATTGCTAAAAACAGAAACAAGGATAAACAAATAAAATGATGATCCAGAAAGAAAAAAAGAGGGAGAGTGACTAAAACAGGATTTACCGGGTAGCCATCGCGTCCAGGTTTCCCCTGTACAAATTCAAAAGACCATCAAAAGACAGCAGTGAGACGTGGAACAGAGAATTATATAAAGACTGATCAGACGAATGGCCAAAATATATTCCTTTTTGCAGTTGGGTGTAAAAAAAATGAAACTCAAACATGATGCGTTCGAGTCATGTCAAAAAGATCGTATTTACGAGTTAAAGTGCAACACAAAGTCAGAATTATGAGTAAGGAATTCATCAATTTTTGGGTTCTCGGGTTTGGTGGGGTGTCAGTCAGAGAACAGTCTGGAATTTGTCTGGAACAGTCAAAAGAAAATCAGAGTCTGGAAAGAACAGTCTGGAAAATGGATTGTACAATGTTGGTTCATTTATTAAAATGTCGCAAAAACTTAAATATGTACTACATTTGAGTTAGTATGTACTCTTCTAAATCTTTTATATAGTATTACGGCTATAAATGAAATTTGGGCGTACTACATCCTCGGTCTTGATATTGACTTGTGATGTCACAGCAGCAAAAATTTAAAGTTACAAGTACAATTTAACTACAATACTCTCACACAGCCTCATGGGATAGTAAAGTGTACATCATACGCATACTTTAAAATTCGGGAGAAAGCAGTAGATCATCCGGGAACTTTTCGCATACTGTTATTCACATACTAACGATTTTGACATGCTGCTTTCTTCAAATAGTCAGTTTCGCATGCTTTATAGTATGGAAGTATGCGATTTTGGACAGAGCCAATGGCTGCATCTGAAATATCCATACTTTATACGGTAGAATGAGAAAAACAGTATGTGAGGTGAGTAGTATTAGCAAAACAGCAGGTGGAAAGGATGATCTAATACTTTTACTTAGATTCTTAAGTGTGTATATGATGGACACTTTACTATCCCATAAGCAAGCAGGAGCGATGACTCGTCAATATTCCAAAAGCAGAATGGTTAAAAACGGCTGGTATATAAAAAAAATGTTCTTTGTAATTGAATTGCACTTCATCCAATTTATATTTTTACACGGTTGTGATGTATTTCCTGTGCCAATATCAAAATGGCAGATGTAGTACATCCAAAGTTTCATTCATACTACCTGTCTAAAGATCAGAAAGTGTGTACTAGAAGCAAATGTAGATTTTGTTTATTTTCTACAAGCAAATTATTTACTATTTGCACTTATAATATTACACTATAACAAAATAGGTCATAAATTTTTTTTTTTTTTTAAATAACACGACCTGGTGTGTGTTTTTGTTCTACATTTTCTACATTGGGAGTTAATGTAGTTAATTAAGAGTCGCTCCAGCTCTGTTTTGTTCTGACCAAAACATCTCCCCAGCCATCGTAAATTATGACTTCTAACCTTCCAAGGAGCCCTCGAACCCACAGCAAAATCACACAAAACCAACACAAACCCCAAACACAAATACACAAATTGGCTTTGGTCACTTTAGACGTCTCCAGATGTTCCGGCATGGAAACGGATTCAAGTTGTCTGGTCACTGTGTGTGGTGTGTGTGTGTGTGTGTGTGCTTTAATGTTCTCACTTACCTTCTTACACAGTACACTACTAACATTAACACAAACTGAGGGACACACAGGACAAAGTGGAGTGAGTTACTTACTGGTGGTCCTGCAAGAAATCACAGAGAGAGAGAGACAGAAAGAGTAAGTGAGAGAGAGAGATAGAAGGAGAGAGAGAGAGAGATAGAATGAAAGAGATAGAAGGAGAGAGAGGGAAAGATATTTTAAGAGGATTCATCTTTAACATGTTACAACACATCAACACAGTTCGCCTCAGATAAACAAATAAAAAATTCGCCTGTAGAACAAATCTATAGCCCTCTGCTCGAGGTATGTAACTCAACAATCTCTCTGTTAAATAGCTCATCAAATTAGCAAGTAATTTAGCGGGCTAGCTTGTTATGTTTTTTAAATCCGATTGTTTCATTAGCTAGCAAATTAAAATCTGCAGATTAGATTATTCTATTTTTACATCAAATCTAGCTACAAATATTTGGCTAGCTAGTTATGTTTATGTTAAGGTTTTGGACTGCTGTATGGAAGATCATGGGTCCTGCTGGGCCCCTTAATCCTCAGCTGCTCAATTGACTAAAAAGAAAACCTAGTTGAAATCTAGAAATTGGTTCATTTAATCATTTTAGTTATTTAGTTTTTGTGTTTGAATTTTCTGTAGCAGAGTAGTCTGAATTTTGTGTAGAATTTTTTACACTCCTGCTAATAACACTAGCTCGATGTTAGCAACAAAACAAAGTCTGTTTTTGCACATGCTCTGTACATCATCCACAGAATTACTCCTCTGCTTTTATCAGACGAATGAAACATCATGGGAAAGTATACGCAAATCCATCCGTCTGCTTAAGATTAAAGACAAGAACAGAAGGCCTTAACAGCAGGTGCGGGATTCAGTGATTCAGGTTCTTCCTCACAAACAGATGCTTTAAATGAGACAGATCTGGAATGAAGCTCTGAGGGAATTAGGCAGGCTGAAACGGATCGAGGTTTAAAGATGATTAAGCTTTAAAAAAATATTATTAAATGCTCGATTGAGCTCTAACTGCTGCAAGAGGCTTCAGAGAAGAAAAAAGAGACCGTGAGTCTTTTTATTTACTTGCTGTCGAATGTTTTTCATTGCTAAATTTGCTTCTTTTTGCTTTGTCATTGTTGTTGTTGGTTTTTTTTTTTTTGATGTTCGTTTCTTGTCCGAGATTTCCAATGAACGATCCCAAACCCGCCCACCTCAGTGTCTTCCCATCAAAACATACCAGCGCAAAGCAAAAGGGCAAAGTTAAGTAGAACCACATTCCATTTTGGAACAAGCAACGCTGCCAGCACTTCATAAATAAAAGGTCCTGCTCGCGTTGGAAGGGACAATTTAGGGAGCTGATGCAGAATAAGGGTCATCGTTGTGCTACTCGTGTGTTGGTTTGGTGGGAACAGAGAGGGTTTGGGTTGCAAATGAAATAAAAAATAAATGAAACAAGATCTACAATGTGGTTTAATAGCAAAGTTATTAAAACGAATATATCTTATAACTATAATCTATAATCATTAATATTTATTTGTTAGCGATTAGTTCCTGGAATCCAGTGCGATCATTTTTCAGCATATGACAGCAAACTTATTAATAAACCCTGCTTTATTTTGAAAAATAAAACCCTGGTGAGTGACAGGGAAGGAAGTGTTTCCTAGGAGTGTGTCAGTGTGGAAATTAAGTGCTCGGTGTACTCAAGTCGCTGCTATACACTTGCAAATATCCACACAATATAACGCAGGTTGTAGGAATGGAAAAAAGGAAAAATTAACAATTAGTTATTGATTTTCTCAATTTATTAAAAACATTGATTTCTGGGGCATTTTTTATTTATTAAGCTATATCTAAAAATAAGAAGTTTAATTAAGTGTACTGTTAATGTACTTATTTAAATTTTTTGAAGGACAAATTAATTGGTATATCAAGATATACTAAATGCAGTAATACTAAAGTAAACTCGTCTTATACTGACAAATCAACAGACGAGTTGAATTCTGTTTGCTCTTAAGTCGCTACAGATACTTAACTATATTTGGCTCATGTTTGAACTCTTTGATGGAGATCTACAAAATACTTAACTAGACTTTAATCAACTGAGCAATAGACTAGTATAACATAACTAGTAAACTAACACTGACAGTGTACTTTAAAGTCGTGATAAAAAAATGTTTTAAACGAATAGAATTACACCAGAAACACCAGCATCAAAAAACTATACAGAATTTGGCCCTCACCAGGATCTCCACGACGTCCCATCCTGCCACGTTTTCCTGGAGGACCTGAAAATAGACAAAAACATCATATTTAACATAATGCAATACAAAGAACCCAATTCATTTTATTCTCCTTAAAGCCCTTTACAGAAATCATTCTCTTTCTAAAAACCTGTTCATTCCACCATTGATTGATTTAAATCTCAAACTTTAGCACATGATGATGCAGCTGTTAATACTGTAGTAATATTAATTATAATAATTTGCACGATGCCATTTTCAAATAAATAAAACAGTGTATCCCAGTGTAAACCCTCTTTGGTTAAACAGTTCATATATATTTAAAATGTTTTTGATTATACAGTCACAGTCAACTTTAAATTTGATAGAAAATTTGACTCAATGTACGATGCTTTTTCAGAGTACGACCCAACGATAAAATACACAGAAATTATCAGCCTTGCGTGTTTTTGCGTCCAGTGAGCATATGTGTTGTCTAATTTAAGGGTTTTTTGTTCAACTTTTTTATTCATTTTTAAAAAAATATTTCTTAATGACTATTTTCTTTACCTAATATTAATTATTTTTCATAAAATTATGTATTTTTTAAATTTAATGTATGCTTTTGTTAATATTTTTGGTAGATATTGAACGCATTAATTCATTCATTTATTTATCATTAAAAAAAAGCTTTTTCTCTGTAAATTATGTGTGTTAAAAACTAAATTAAATCGAGCAATTATACCATAGCCCAGTTAGATGCTTGTATCTGATTGTTCAGAAGAGCATTTGAGAAAGTTCCGTCTGTAACAGGATCGCTAATATTAATTTGACTGATCTATGGCAATATTATTCCTACAGTAACAAGTGACACACACAATAATCAGTCGATGTGTCCGTTTTTTTTCCCCAGACCTCCGTGCAATTATTTCCCACAATAAATTCGCAGATGAAATTCATTTGTCCAGCCTTCACCTATCTGTCTGTTAAACCAAGCAGCCTCTGTCTCCTTCCTCAGCGCTAAATCACTTCCAGCGGCTGACCTGCGCCTCCGTTCCGCAGGAGTGTAAAATAGGAACCATACCTGCCAAGGTCGTCGGCTTTCTAATGAGCTGCGGTGGTTTTAGTGGTGTACACGCTCTCTGTTTGTATGATGAGTGTTATTAAACTGAGCTAATCATCTCCTGATGCTCGGAAACCCCCCGCATGGCCAGGAAGGGAGGATTTACCCCAAACCCCCGGTGCAACACAAGACCAGAACGGCTTCATTCTCCTTATTACACAGATTAAGCTCGGTGATTAACTGCTGAACTGCTCAGGACTGTTTTTTGTCAGATAGCTGAGTGGATACGGGTTCAAATCCCAGACCCCTGAACTTACACTCTTCTCTTTTTTTAACACTTTGTCTAAAACCACAGCGCATTTGTGTTCCTGTGTCTGATTGGACATAGAGAGTTAGTAAACAGAAATGCTGTTACTGTAAAAAAAAAGACTTGACTTGAACTTGGAGAGAGAATGAGATATAAAGAGAACAAGTGTTAAATAGAAAGTAAAAAAGAGAGAGAAAGATAAACAGTAAGCAAGTGTCTAAAAGAGGAGAGAGAGCATAAGAAAGAAACAAAGCTAGCTAGTAAGCAAGGTGTGTTTGAAAGAGTGAGAGAAAGAAAGGAACAGAGTGTAAGAGAAACAGGAAGAGAGTAACAGGTAGAAAGACATTAAGCAAGAGTGTGTGTGTAAGAAAGAAAGAAAAAGATAAAAAGAAGGACAGAAGGAAAGCGATAAAGAGAAAAGTAAGAGCGACTGATAGAAATTTAGCTAGCTATGTCTCTGCGACAGAAAGTTACACACTGCATGACTTTACAATCGCAATCAACTCTGTCTGGTATGTGAACTGCTTTTTACAACCAATAGCTTGCAGGAAATGCTGGGGAAATAATTCAAGTAATAATTCGTGTGAGATTAGAGCAAGGATGGAAAGTTATTAAAATAGTAAAAAGTTCACGATACAAATGGTCTGCGTGATTTGCAGCGATGGGAACTGAAGCCATGCTTGCAGATATTGTGGTCTATAACTTCCTGCGCTGGTATCTCAATGCTGCTCTCTCATTGGCTGTAGGACACTGCCATTGGCGCTTTTTTCAGATGGTGTCTTTGATAATTCCCACCGTGTGACCGTTCTTGCGCGAATGAGCACAGATTTGCTTTCGAATTCGGGTATTGTTTGGTTATTTCGCAAAACCTGTTGGCGAGTAAAAATCAGGGCTAAAATTGTGCAGTGTAAACTCACATAAGCAAGTGTGTGTGGGAGAAAAAGAGGAAGAGATAAAATACCTCAGAGTTTTGAAAACAATAATAAGAAAATGAACCAAACTGTAATTCTACAGCAGTTGTTTGAAGCCTCCTCTTCTTTTTTTTTATAGATCTGTTTGCCTCCTGGAACTCATCCTGACGTCTACACTTGACCTTTTCCTCTCCTTCTCCTTTGGTCTCTCCGCCTGGGATCTTTATGATGGATGCATGTTCCAGCTCCATATACCATGACACAGGAACCGCCTCTTTGCTCGCATGGTCTGCATAGCTGTGTGCGGCTCACACTTTGAGCTCCACCAGCTCGCCGTGCCAACCGGTGTCTCATTACAGAGTTCTCCCCGAGCCGACAACGCAGGTAAAAATATACCCTTGTGCCACAGATGTCCTTCTTGAGCCTCAGTTGTAAACACTGCAGTAGGAGTGTGTGTGTGTGTGTGGGGGGGGGTGCTTGGGGTTGCAGATTGACGGCTCAATATCGCTTCCCTCCTGCAGCACGGGTGAGGACACGGCACGACGAGTTACTTTCTCACGCTTTCGCATACAATCAGCATCAACGGAATGTGATCTAACCGATTTTTACAGACACCATATTAGCAAAAGTTTTGAGACACCTGTCTATCACACCTGTGTGAGATTTTTAACACCCTCATCCAGATGTTAGTCTGCTATAACAACCTCAACACTTCTGGAAAAATTTCCTTCTAAATTGTGCAGTGATGGAATAATTAATGTCATGTTACAACATATAAAGACAGTCTAGATGACTGTGTGACTCAGACATTGGGGGAAAACCAAAAATTGTTAACTTATTGTTAACTTATTTCAACCAAAACATTGTTAACGATATAAAGGGTGTCAGAGTTACAAGCAAAATGTCAAAGAATAATTCTTTTCTAAGGGTGTAAAAACTTCCCATATAATCATATGTCACAATGATATTTGGGTTGAAAAAAAAACTGAAGACACAAATATTTGATTTCAGGTACATCAAGGAAACCTCAATCATCGCTGCAGTTATTTCTCAGTCCTCTAACGCCACCCAAAAAACACACACACACACACACTCAACTTCTCCACCTCCACCTCCTCACCCAGGCACCAGGTCCTGGATTTGATTTCTCAGCAGGCTGTTTGAGCTACTGTGACAGTTTCCCTAAAACAAACTTTTCCCTAACGTCCGGACAAATCTTTCTTCAAGCCATGCAAATGGTTGTGATAACTGTCTAAATGAAAACCCGGAACCCGATACCCCTGCCGCCGTCCCGTCTCTCCTCTCTCGCCGAGACGAAATCGAAGGAGAAATTCAATTTACTACCCTGTGTGTGTTCCAGGTCTTTAACACGCTCTTTATGTGGGGACTTAAAGACCAAATCACAGCTGCTGTAATACTTTGGCAGTATCATCATTTCAGGTCTGTGGAATTTCACACAAAATCTTTATTTTTTTTAATTCAGAAGAGTGAATGCTGTTCAAGCTTTTTACAGCTTAAAAAATATTTTTAGCATATTTTTTGGTTGAATTAAATTTTTTTTTACAAAATTGACATTTCTCAAAAGGGGGAGTGTGTGTAAAAATATTTTTTTCTTTTCCCTTTTCTATCATACTTTTTTGAAATCTGGACTCTCTAGTGGCATGTGAGCCTTCCTTTAATGTACTATAACAGATGTGTGGTTCCCGTGTAATGAATATAGTTATATATTTTATGCAGATTGTTCAGTTGCACATCTGTGAAAAGGATTTTATTGCAGATGTTTAGTGTTTTTTGTCTGCTTAAAATAGCATTATATATATAATATTATCATTAACACTGATAATGGACATGTGGTGGCTCAAAGGTTATGGTGTTGGACTAATAACCAGGATATTGTGGGTTTGATTCCAGCACCACCAAGTCGCCACTGCTGGGCCCCTGAGCAAGGCCCTTAACCCACAAATGCTCAGTTGTATAAATTAAATGTAAGTCGATCTGGATAAGGATGTCTGCCACAAAATTTAATGAGGGTTGTACGTTTTCAAGACCTTCTTTGGTTAGATTTTTTCACTGGGTTTCCACTAGAGATCGAATGGTTTTAATTTATTATTAATTTATTAATTTCAAACATATACTGATATTGATTATTTTGTTTATGTAACTAATAACCGATATGCACAACTGACAAATAAAATTTTCAGTTACAATTAGGTGTTGTTTTATTTAGACTTCATTAAGAATAAAAGTCTGTACTAAAGTTTTACCACACTAGTTGATGGGGCCAAATATAAACAGGATTCCAGTTAAAGAATCAGTGATTAGTAGGATAGATAGACTTTCTTTGCAGCCTGGCAAAACTTACCAGTTTGAAAAATAACAGAATGCACAGTCGATATAAAAAAACTGGATGACAAATAATTTCTCATCACTAAATCATGAAAAAACAGAGGTGTTAATATAACAGAGGTAATAATTTAGATCACTAGATCTTTCCTTTGAGAGCCACATATTTAGCATTTGTAAAAAATACATTTTATCATCTTAAAAACATATCTAAATTACGACCTATGCTCTCAAGGTCAAATGCAGTTCATGACCTCAAGATTAGATTAATTTAAAGCTTTACTGGGTGGTTGTCTAATAAAGAAGCTCCAGCTGGTTCAAAACGCAGCAGCTAGAGTTCTTACTAGAACCAGAAAGTATGATCATATAAGCCTGGTTCTGTCGACACTGCACTGGTCCCTATTAAATATTAAACAGACTTTAAAATCTTGTTAATTACTTATAAAGCACGGAATGGTTTAGCACCTCAGTGCCTGAGTGAGCTTCTATCCTATTATAGTCCTCCAACGTCCGCTGCGCTTTCAAGACTCAGGCAATTTGATTATACCTAGAATAACTAAATCAACTGCAGGTGGCAGATCCTTCTCTTAACTAGCGCCTAAACTTTGGAATAATTTACCCTGCACTGTTCGGGAGGCAGACACACTAGATTAAAGACTAAAGAATCTCTTTAACCTACACATAATACACACATTTTCATTATTCAAATTCGTTAAAGGATTTTTAGGCTGCAATAATAAGAACAACCGGAACCGGGAAACACCACCAATAACACACAATATATTTGTATAACATAAGTCAAATGGCATCTACGCTAACATACAGTCAAGCCCAAAATTATTCATACCTCTGGCAAATTCTGACTTAAAGTTACTTTTATGTAACCAGCAAGTTTTTTTTTTAACGGAAATGACACAGGCTTCTCCCAAAAGATAATAAGACGATGTAAAAGAGGCATCATTGTGGAAAAAAATATTTCTCAGCTTTTATTTACATTTGAACAAAAAGTGGCATGTCCAAAATTATTCATACCCTTCTCAATAATCAATAGAAAAGCTTTTATTGGTTATTACAGCAATCAAACGCTTCCTATAATTCCTATAACAGTACATCTGTTTCTTTATTCTGAGCTCACCGTCGCCGCCAGCCCAGTTGGTGAATCAGCACTTGGAGACAATAAGGCAGTTTCCTAGTGATGATCTTGTCTTCTGAACGGCCATCCGGACCATGGAAACTTTGCTGCAGCTTAGATAACCTACTGGTTTATCTGGTCAGAGAAGAACTGACTTCCCGACTGAGCTTGATTTCACCTAAAAAAATTTTCTCCATCCTGTCACAGATGAAGTTTTGGTTCCGTGTCTCTGTCTCCTCTGGCTTGCTTAGTTGGTGACTATTAATTTATATATATATTAAATAAAGATAGTTTCAAAGCTTTACAGAATCACATCAATATTGTGTATTTTGATGTGATTCTGTAAAGCTTTAAAACTATCTTGATTGTTTAGAGCGCTATATAAATAAAGGTGACCATAGAGTGTTTATTGAACAGTCCGTCATATGCACCAAAATCATATATCATACAGCCGTATAGTGGTAGATCCGATATAGAAAAAAATGCACCACCGTTGTGTGCCAAATTTTAAAATGTACACAAGATGGGGCCATATTAGCAAACCGATATTCAGATAATAAACAAAAGCACAAAATATCAGGGAAAATATCAGTAAACCGGATAATCCTCATATTTTACTCATGAATAAATAAATACAGGAATAAAAAAAAACTATCTGCATTAAGTTCTACATTATTTTATTACTATTATAAAAATAAGTTTGACAATTTTTTGTGTTTGTCATGTTTTACTCCACAGTGTTGGTTAATATAAAGCTCATGTGTAAGCAGACTCAGGGTTTTAAGTATCTGTAGTGTTTCATGAGTATTTTTGTTTTTAACTACTCTACTGAGGGCTTTCTAATCACAAATCTTTTGAAAAAAACAATTTAAAACATTTTCTTTATTTACAAAAACAATTTTACCTTTACAGTTAATGTGATATCGAATTTATTTGTGGTCTCAAAAGCGCCCCAAGTGCTTGTCCATAAGCTTTTAGAATTCCGTTTAAGGCCAAGAAAAACAGAGGACTCACACTAAAGGCTGACTGTGTCCTGGTTTATAATGTATCAATCAGTCATTTAAAAATTTACAAGATTCCAGATACATGAATGAAATATATATGGAACATTATTAGATAGCCATTAGGGGCATTTTACACACACACACACGGTGTATGAAGAGAATGAAGTGTACCCTGGTGCGTATTTCTTAGAGGGGCAAAGACAATATTTTCTAAAAAAAATCAAAAATTTTTGTTTTATTTTTAAAACCCACTTTAAGATGTTTTTGCACCCCAGTAAAAATAATCTCACTTTCAGACTCTAGTAAAAATAAAGCCAAAACTTTCAGACCCTACTGAGCTGAAACTCTGTAGCTACAGATGAATTAATCCAAGCATACTTATGTGTGTGTGCGTGTGTGCCTCTTTGTCAAGTCATGCGAAAGTGTCGGCCTAGCGTATCTGATCGCTCCTTTGCATGACGGTGTGTTAAATCACTCGATTCCCTAAGATAAACGCCCCCGACCCCCCCGGCACCAGCTGCCCTGCAGAGAAACGCTTCCATGTGTATATTGACGCTAGAAGCGGTGGTGTTTGTGAACGACAGACTCCAGTGACATGTGTTTACTACGGTCAATTACGTGCAAAACCGTTTAAAAGCACGTTGAACCGCAATCGGTTTGGAGTCAGCAGGCTAAGAGGTCCGGGGGTTTTCCTATCACATTACCTGGGTTCCTCCAAGCGGAATATCCAAAAGTGCACTATGATCTATTAAAATGGACATATGGTTAGGGTGTTGGTCTAATAACCATAAGATTGGTGGTCGAATCCTGTTGGGCCCCTGAACAAGGCCCTTAACCCCAATTGCTTAGTTGTAAAAATTAAATAAATGTTAGGTCGCTCTGGATAACAAAAATGTAAATGTGATGATGTTTTTAGGACCTTCTTTGGTTAGATTTTTAAAGAGTTTCTACTAGAGAGCAACTGATTAAAATTATTTTACTCCAAGCTGAATATCAAAAAGTACTTTCTTTAGCCAGAAAAGACTTTTAATAGTCTTTTGTCATTGCCAGACAGTACGAGCACGATTCCCGTGTCACGCTGGAAGATTTCAGTTGTAATAATATCAGACTGTACACCAGAAGAAGAAGTCTAGAGTTTTAGGTCATCAATCCATGACATGTTCAGTAACCAGCGTTTTACATTTACATTTACAGCATTTGGCATACGTGCTTATCCAGAGCGACTTACACCAGTAGCAGCTTGGTGGTGCTGGGAATTAAACCCTCATCTTCCAGTTAGCACTCCAACACCCTAACCACTGTGCTACCACCTCCCGTTTGCTAAACTTGCTGAACAGTACCAAGCAGCAAACAAACAGCAGCGATGACACATCATACAAAGACTTTTTTTCTCTCTGTAAATTAATACATTTCTCTTCTTGCTGTTCTCGCTTCCACATATTTCAGGTTTGAAGTCATCGTGCTAATTGCGTCATCGGATTCTGCGCTCCTATTGGCTCTTGGTTTTATTGTTGTCGTAGGAGATGTCAAACTGCAGGAAAGAGTTTAAAAACTTCTGTAACTGCCAGAATTTTATCAGAGGAAAAAAATGGCCAAAAAATGCAGGGTCTAAGCCTGGTTTTACTGTACATATATCTGGTCTTCGAATTTCCCTACCAAAGTAACAGATAACTAAACCGACTTTACTAATTTGCATCCTTAAAAAGCTTTACACACTTTAACGTTATCACTATCACACATTAACACCAGTCATCCTAAGTGACATGAGTTTCCTTTAAGATCTGTCCTGTCCTGTCCTGATCTGTCTAGCGCTCTAGATTAACGATGCAGTGTAAATTTAGAATTGTCCAAACACTTCCGTCCATGTTCTTGGTTTACATCTTTAATTTTCTTTTGGCAAGGAATCTGCTGGTGATAAGGACTTGGACATGGTCTGGTATGGGGACAGGGCAATCCAAGTGCTGGCTCAAAGAAGGTTGATAAATCAATGACGGCTTCTTCGAGACAGTTGTACAGATTTATCAGCCAAGGATGAATCATGGTCCTATTTGAGACACACAATAAGGACACCTTGAACCACATGGATATAAATACCCATGTTTTAATGTAACTTGCAATGTTAAAACCTGCACAAGGTCGCTAGGCTACTTTTTGTACCTCTTGTGGTTTTTTAGGTTACATTTTAACAGAGTACAAAGTAGAGATTGAACAATTAATTGGTTTTACCGATATTTTAGCTGATATTTGAGCCTTTTTTCCACTATCAGACATCGGTTTTGTAATATTAGCGCAACCGATATATGGTGCCCTCATGTGGATTGTTTTTAGAATTTCATACAAGATAGTCATTACAGTTCAAGTACATAGTACAATTCTGTACTAAGCCGCATTAAGGTGCGGCTACAAAGCTAAAACCGGCGCAGCACCCTTCTTCCTCCAACAATCATCACTTCTCGCATAGCACCGCACTCCCTCAGATCCACAAGTACCGCTCCACTTGTTTCACCATACCCTAGGACACAAGGTAGGTCTGCCTCAAGACTTTTCTCTGTTTTGGCACCAAGAAGGTGGATTAAACTTCCTATCAAAGTAAGAAAAACAGAGTCACTGACTGTCTTTAAGAAAGGATTGAAGACCCACCTCTTTCTCAAATATCTTGCACTCGACATTTAACAAAAAAAAGTATCCATGCTGCTCTTTCAACAGTTTTTGTGGTTGTTACATTTTAATTTGTGAACTATTGTAACAGTATTGAGCTGTACAATGATGAAGCATTTTTGTATGTGGCTCTGGACAAGAGCTTCTGCTTAATGCTGTAAATGTAAATGTAGGGTAGCAAAGATTATTTCAATTCAAATGGTTTAAAACTTTCTATTTTTAAAAATGTGTTACAATAATTGAATGTACTTTATTTGCTTGTTTGTAACCTGTTTGTTTACTTAATCAAATCTATTAATTATTAAAGACACATTTAAGAAGTTTTTACCTGAACGTTGACCATTTAATTTGTTTTATTGTTATATTTCTCTATTTCTATAATTTTACAAATAAGAGTTGTTTTGTTGTGTTTGCTGTGAGGGAGTACAATGACAGTACTGACAATATTGCGAACTAATTGCGACATCGGATATTGGTTCTTGGTTTTATTGTTGTTGTAGGAGATGTCAAACTGCAGGAAAGAGTCTGAAAACTTCTGTAACTGCCACAATTTTATAGGAGGAAAAAATTGCCAAAAAATGCAGGGTCTAAGCCCGGCTTTACTGTACATATATCTGGTCTTCGATTTTCCCTACCAAAGTAACAGATAACTAAACATATTTTAATAATTGTTTATCCCTAAAAAGCTTTACAGACATTAACGCCTATCTACTATCACACATTAACATTAGTTATCCTGAGTGACATGAGTTTCCTTTAGGATCTGGTCTGACAGTTAATATCACTGGGTGAAAAACAGAAGTAAAACAATTAATAAATATCGGTTCTGCGTATCAGTTATTAGTCACATAAACACGCGAATAATCAGTATTGATTATAAAATATCATTATCCTTTGATTTCTACTACAAAGCCATAGAAACACCAGTATGTCTAGACGAGAACGTCATCAGCAGACTTTAACTCAAATGTTTTTCAAGTCATCCAGGCAGAACATTTCTCTTCCTGTTCTGTTGCTTATTTACATGAACACAGCAGTCAGGAGCAGAACCCGATAATCAGTCAGCATTTCATTTCAGTTTCATTTAGCTGCGCCACACATGTGCTTCTCCAGCTCTCTGCATATGTCAAGGCCAAAAACATATGAAAAGCATATGTGAGGTGTACGATGTATACGATGATGAGGATGATGATGATGATAAAGCATTTCTTTTTCTTTGCTGTATTAAATACCCCATTAGGCAGATTCAGACTGCTAGGACTTTGGAAATATACAACTTTGGGGAATTGGTAGTGCAGTGGTTAATGCGTTGGACTACTAATTGTAAGATCGGGGTTTGAGTCCAAGCACCATCAAGTTGCCACTGCTGGGGCCCCTGAGAAAGGCCCCTAACCCCCAATTGCTCAGTTATATAAAAGAGATAAATGTAAGTCGCTCTGGATAAGGACGTTCCTCAAATGCATTAAATGTAAAAAATGCAAATTGTAATCGTCAGTTAGGACAGGAAGTGTGTAAACAAGGACTTCTTCAAGTAGCCACAACTTCAAAGACCAAACACTTTCTTTTATTTAAGTCACTGCTGAGTCTAGACAACAGAATGAAAATGTCCGAAATATAACATTTGTGACTCCGTACAAGCAGCTGACTGCGTCTGATATGGAAAAATGGAGGAAATTAGATGATATTAGATGCGATGATTTCTGTTTGGACAGGAAAAACAACTTAAAGGTGCATTTTTAGTTCTAATTCTGGGTTACTGAAGTCTTTTCCACTTGTGTAATCACATGCTACTAATAACCAGCATGGAGACTCAAACTGTTCAGTTTAAACACAAATGTCAAAAGTGTTTGAAGTATACTAAAAAAATGATAAAGAACCATTCATTGAAAGTGTTTTACAAGTACACGCACACGCACGCACACACACACAATGTAAAGAGAAATAGATGTCTCTGTTCTCATATCATATCTAATCACATGACCAACTAAAAAAAAAAGCTACATTATGACCTGTAAAAAGAGACATAATCCAAATGATTGTGTAATGATAATGTTCTGTGTTTGTGTGAGAGATATTCAAGTGAATGACAGTTCGGAGGTGGAGTAAAAGTGGAGTAAAAGTGGGCGTGTCGATAAGTCACATGGTAGTGTCAGATCGTAATTTGTGCATTTCACTTCATTCCTTTCAAACCTGGCTTGTGTGTCTCGTGCCTTTCACACCAACGACCATAACATCCGTGCGGGAGCAGCTGCTCCGTCCCCATTGTCCATGTTACAACTGCGGACATGAAAGTGAACATCTTGCTGTGTTTCATTAAGTTATTTGCTTTCTATACGACAGACCAAAGGAAGCTTCCCTACTGCTGCTTTTTATCAACAATCAGGACTGTGCTGAGCTGGTTCTTCAGCAAGGGACCTCACATAGACACACACACACACAGAGGTTCCACACAAACTTCTAAATGTTTCACCCCATCATAATATTGTACAAGCAAAAGCAAACAACTTCCAAAGTGTCCATGAAGAAGTTTAGTATATAAAATATTACGAGGTCCTGATGCTTGCACGGCCAGTTGAGAGTGTGTTGTATCCATTTATTTAATAATTTTCCTTAAACATGCACTATATGAGACAAAATATTGGAACACCTGACAATAATATCCACGTGATTTTTTGAACATTCTTTTCCAGATGTTAGTCTCACTCTTTCTCCTATAATCACCTTCACATTCCTGGAAAGTCTTTCCACTAGATTGTGTCATGTGACTGTGTGAATCTGATTATTCAGTTACAATAGTATTAATAAGATCAGACAACTGATGATGTAATAATAAGTAGGTCTGGGGTTCAGTGGGAGTTTCCAGTTTATACCAAAGGGGTCTGAGTCACAGTCTGAGTTCTTCTACTCTAAAACATTTAGAACACAGCATGTCTTCATGGAGATCAGGGAATTTGTGCACAGGGACATTGTCATGCTGGAACAGGGTTTAAGTCTCTTAGTTCCAGTGAAGAAATAATAGAATGTTACAACATACAAAGACATTCTAGACGATTGTATGTGTCAGACATTTGAGGAAGACACGCAAATGGGTGCGCTGGTAAGGAATCCACAAGTCTTTGGCCATATAATGTATATTCAAAATTAAAAGCCCCGGAACATTCCTCTTTTATGAGCTTTAATTTCCATCATCAGATATCTCCAGCTCAAGGACCTGAGGCCCAAACCTTGGTCTACTCAGGCAGAACAGCTCTTCCATGCGACGTCTCAGTTTCATCCTATTTACTGCAGGTCAGTTCACTGGTCCAAGCTAATTACATCCCAAAGGCAGTGTCTGAAAAGAATCAGATCAACACAGCAAACTGCAAACACTCACGACAAACCCGCCTGCTCCGAGCGATCTCTGTGATGTCCAGCTTTGGGGCTTTGTCTTGATCTCTGAGTCTGAGAGTTTTGCAATCATTAATTTACTAAGCTAGAACATTCGACATCACCAGGCAAACATTTGATCCAACTTAAATGGATTTATTTCGAACTGGTGCGCACTGTTTGTGTTCGAAACACTACTTAAAACTTCTTGTTTAATTGTTTCGCTGAAATTATATTTAAATTTGCATTTGTTTCTTCACTAAAGTGCAGTTTTGCATTACGGCCATTACAGCAACACTTTTAACGCTTTTCCAGTGGAACTCGCTACATTACCAGCATGTGATAGGAATCACTCACTATAACTTTTTATAGCTCTCTTTTTAATCCCTGTATTATTTTTTGCATCTATCTATCTATCTATCTATCTATCTATCTATCTATCTATCCACACATAATTAGTCCGACAGATATTTTAAAATGTTTACCCAGCTTCTCTCTTCGAAATATAGTGTTTTAATAATTATTTTTAATGAATCCAAACTTCACTAAATCTTTAAAAAGATTATAACTTTTCCAGAATTTGTCTTTTTTAGTCCAGTCATTAGTCATTTTAAATGTTGAAAATAACTTAACATTTTAAAAAGCTATTTGTGTTTATATTGACCTATATAAGTATAATGTAATATAATTTATAATATAATAAGCATTCTTAAACCCAAGCAAAAATATTAGTACAACAATGTTTTTACTATTCTGTCATTTAATTATTAAGTATTTATCTCATCAACCAACCCCCAAAAATTGTTCACCTGGGATATCTGCCCACCCTCCTATGGTTGGCAAGAACCGGGCTAGCAGGTTTTGGGGCCAATTTGGAGCCAGGATTTAGGCACTTTTTTCAAGGTAAAAGTGCAGCCTGGATCCCGTCTGGGTAACACATTTCGACTCAAGATGTTTTCTTTTATGATTTGTTTCATGAAGTAATTAAGCCACGCCCATAATTCAACAACCCCAGATTCGTCCCTGTTAGCGAAGGCTAGCATTCGAGGCTAAGAGAGAAAGTCTTTTCTTTCCCCCCTGAAAGTGATGACCTCTTCCTCCACCCTGACCGCTGAAGAACCCGAACATGCTACACACCACTGCAACACCGGCGCAGAAACATCTGACTTGGTTTACTGCAGCCATTAATAACGTGCAAACGCTCCACAGCGGCAATCTCAACAGACAGACAGGACTCCTAACTGAAATCAGCAGTAATAACTTACTGGTGTGAGTGACGCCACAGTTAAGATAGAAAAACTCCTTATTGGAGATGGCAGGAGGGGTCTTTAAAAAAAGAACTCGACTGTTCGAGACGTTCGACATCATTATTTAGTTGTTATAACAGATAATAAAAGAGCACCAGCCTCCTGTATATGCAGATTTTGTAAAATAAGATAGTCTTTGATTAGTTTACTGCAGAGGTTTAAATAATGCAGTGTTGCCAGATGTTTTTATGATTATATAACGATGCTGAATGGTCATGAAATTAAACATTTAATACACACAGTCTGTTTCATCTGACCATAAATGAACTAGACCAATACATTTTTTCTGTCTCTTTTTTATTTTTTTAATGTATTTTTATTCAGTTGTAACATCTATTCTTATCCTATGCTAGGTTATTTTTTTAATGCTATTTCTCTTTTACTCGTTTAAATTCTATATTTTTTTTCTTAATTAATTTCAGTTTCTTCAAGGCATTTTTCATTCCATACATTGGATCAGAATGGCAAATGACACAGTGGTTTCTGTGTCTAATCCCTAATCTTACCCTAATCTTCCATTTAGCAGTACAAAACCTCAACAACTTCAGATTTAGGATTAAACAAAACTATCCTTCCTGTCTTATTGCTCATAACAATCGCTGAAATCTAACATAAAAACCCATTAGGAGAAATAAGAAGGATGTCAGAAGACAAGTAAAGTCATTATATGATGCACATACAGCTCATATTTCCTGTAGTCTGGACAGGAAACACAGAGAATCAGAAAGGTCAAGGAGAAGCAGCTGAACTTCCTCAACGCAGCTTATAAAACACGTCATTTGCATGAGGTTCTTTTTCAGTTTGCACGTTATTTTTTGTGTACGATATGCAGGTCAACAACCCAAACGTGTTTTTTTTTAGTCTGTTGCAAAAAATGAACACAAATTTGGTGTGTGAATAAAATAAACTAAGAAAAAAGTCACTTTTAAGGTAGAAACATTCAAAGTAAATCCTGCAGCTTCTACATTATTTTACAATGTAACAGTTTCATTGTTTTCATTGTTTTATTTAGATTTTTAATTTTTTAATCAATTTTATTTATATTTATGTAACTTCTGATTTTTAAAAAACTGTTTTATTTGCGAATATACCTCATTTTTTAGGCATGAGGTGAATGATTATATTATTAAAAACTTAATAACTAACTTAATAGTTACCAATTTATCATTCTAAAAGTCAAATTTTAGTTAGTTGTTATTATATTGATAGATTTAATAAATGATTTTAACTTTTATTACAACTTTCTATTTTTATGTAAAAATATTCTTATTTTTGTAGTTAACAAAGAAAATTATAATTTGTTTTTGTACTTATAAAATGAAATTTTTTTGATGTTCAGCGTAAGGCCAATTTACAACTAAAAACATTACAACTATTTTTTAATATTAATTTACAAATTTTATCTTATAAAGGATAATAGAATTTAATCTATAAGTAAATCTCATTGATTTCCTAAGGGAAATTTTATCATTATAAAGTCTGTAAAAAGCTGAAGTCTGTAAGCCGCTAGTCAAAATGAGAGCTAGCAATGACTGTTCTATGTGATGTATTATCTCAACTTGTTGCCTGAAGCAATAAGTCTGTAACTGAAAGAGTGTGGAAAACCTGGTAGAAAACAAACACTCAAAAGAAGCAAGGTCAGGGTCAAAGGTCAGCGAATGTCCGGTAGGGGGTCTAGCTAGGGGCCAAAGCTGCACAAAACCTACATTCTGTGCAGTAACAGATCCCCTATAGATCTTCTACAGATCCACCAGACGAGCTGGACATGTTCTTCCCGCCAACATTATTACAACCAGAGACATTTTACTAAATGTGTTACTGTACTTTATCAAAAACATGCATTAGAAAACACAGCAGTAAGTAACAATCTACAAAGGTCACATGACCCGGTGATCTGATCTCTCATAAAATCCCCACTCACAGGAAGAGAGTATTCACACACAGAGCAGAGGTCAAAGGTGTGTGTGTGTGTGTATGTGTGTGTGTGTGTGAGAGAGAGAAATAAGGAAGTACAACTACGCCCGTTCAAGACGCCTAGCATAGTTTCGTGTGATGGTAAAGTTGATTACACATGTACTGTATTTGTATGGAAGTAAAAAAAGTGACAGAACAAAAGAAAGATGAAGATCAAAGAGATCTGCTTTTCATCAGAAAGACACAAAGACACAAATCAGCCCGATTTCTCCCTAATCTCGAGTTGCCAGCCGTTTCCCATGAAGGCCACAGAGATAAATAACAAAATAAACAAGCTGCCACAAAAAAGAGAAAATGTGCCTATGAAACGATTATGCTAAAATTTTCTCTTAGGCAATAGATCTTGGCTAAATTTCCCATATGAGTCGTGTTTGGGCTGCCTTGATCGTATTAATACAGAAATTACTGTGTAAGGGTGTAAAAATATGTAGAGGAACAAAAATAAGGCAAATTTATACGATTTACAGCAGTCGAATTCGACAATAAATGTTATGTAAATATAAATATTATAAGTATAATAAACAGAGTATGTAGTAATAATTACAAACCCTGAACACACACACACACACACACACACTGAACACACACTTACTGAACACACAAACACCATCACCACACACAATCATTACACACACACATCATACACTTATACCTCACACTATACACTCAGATACTGAGTATATATCTTCATTATTATTATTATTATTATTTTTGTGTATTGTTATATTTCCTGTTCTTCCTGTTCCTTTATTCTGTATATAATACAACAGTGTAATTTATTTACATTCATGCCAATGAAGCACTTCTGAATCTGAATCTGAATAATAAATGTTTTAATTGACATTTACACAAACAGCTATTTTAGTACATGTTAAAAAAATTAACATCAATAAAGTAAAAATATAAAATATATTTTTAATATACATTTAAAGCTTTAACAGTAATAGGTAATTCAATAAAATCTTTAAGAAATGAATTTGATTTCTTTTTCATATTTTTAAAAAATGTTAAGTAAAATAATGGAAACTGTAATTATTCATGTTGGTTTCCTGTTGTTTACTACTGGCTTGTAATATCTATATTATTTCTTATTTATTAATAAACAAAATAAACCATTCAGTTTACAGTAATGGATGTTACACTATAAAGTTACTTATCTATTATATCAACTCTACTGTAAAGACGACTAATGGAAAAAAAAAAAAAAGTAAAAAAAAAAAAAAAAAAAAAAAAAAAAAAAAAAAAAAAAAAAAAAAAAAAAAAAAAAAAAAAAAAAAAAAAAAAAAAAAACTTCTTTAATCTTCTCTAAGGTCATTGAACACGTGTAGTTCTTTTCTTTCACTCTGTCCTGCACAATCATTCCTCAGTACATTGTAATCATAAGCTCATAAGTCATTATAACACCTGACACTGGGTAAGATTCCCTCAACCAGGCCAGCCTATCTCACTCACATGATCTGGAAATTGTTTAGGAGTTAAAACTGGACCTGAGAAAGGTCAAAGAGCCAAAAGGCAGGATGGGAGGACAGGAGGAGAGGGAGGAGGAGGAGGAGAGGAAGAGAGGGAGGAAGAGAAATAGGAGGGGGAGAGGGAGCAAGGGGACGAGGATGGGGGTTAGATCATGATAGATGAGTGCAGTAGTGTTACTGTAAACAATGAAAACAAGGTAATGAAAGCAATCTCATTTAATTATGAGCAACATTAAGATCAGGCTACATCTTCTTTTTTTTTCCATATGTGCTTAGAAAGTGATGTGACAGCACTACGAGGGCGATCAGGCGGAGAAGCGAATGGCTGGAGTCATGACTAATGTGTGTTCAGAATCCTGGGAGAAAAACAAATAAATTTGTAAACATTTACAACAATCGCAATTTGCAACATTTTGAACAATTACCAACAATACACACATTCCTACCATTTACCAGCACCCAAATATTTATCAATTCAAACCAATTTACAGTTTAAAACACCATAACTTCCAGGAATTCTCAAATTCCCTACCATTCACACTAATTTGCTACAATCCACAAATGCATGACAAATGGCACATCTGCAACAAATGACAGTCCAACAATTACAAATTCAACTCACAAATTTAAACAATTTACAAACAAGCAACAATGTCAACTTTTTACAGCTATTTCCACAACTCAAGTTTGACAAGTGGAGTAAAAGGAACAGTCTCAGTGTTGCTGGACTGAAATTTGACCAATCAGATAATGATTTAAACTATAATGTTTTGATATACCAAATATTTTACAGTTCTGGCATACGGCAGACACTCTTATTTAGAGTTACGTTTTACGTTTTCAACTAACTCTATAAGCCATCTGTACTTGTTTACAGCTAAGATGAAAGGGAAGAGTTACACAACAATAAGTGCCTATAAAAGGGGTTGCGGGTTTGTGGGTTATGTTGATGAATATGGAAAAATTACTTACATGTGCCAATCAAATAAAAGATTTACAACGAGAAAGTTATTGTTAAATGACAAGAAACAGCGTTCACATCAGAAGGGACAGGTTTTGATGCTTATTTGTGGTTTAATGGCAAGTATATAAAAGTTTGTGTGTATTAACATGCACACGACAGAAAATCATCAGAATCTTTTATGTCTATTATGATTCTGCTTATACTCCTCAGTTGTGACATATATCTTCCTTATCTCTTAAAAACGTGCTTTCTTTCTTTCTTTCTTTCTTTCTCCTATCTGGGTTAATTATAACCATATGATCATCCTACACTTGTAGGATACCATATGATGCTATTTATCTCCTAAAGCCAGCTGTGCTTAATAAAACAGACACAGCAGCAATAATACTGATGCAGGCAACATAAGAAAATTTTAAAAATCTGTAAATTAACGGCTCATTTTTCTTTTCTTTTATTTATTCGCTTGACTTTATTAAACAAAACACAATTTAGTTCTAAAGCACAATAAGAAAACTGTCATTATATATATATTGTAAATGTCCTTAACGCACCTAAATTAAATCCGCTAAAGACATGAAAATGAAAGGCGAAAATGACATTTTTGCTAATATTGCGGGTAACAGGCAGCTAGCAAGATTTACTGACTTTAATATCTTAATATAAATGCTTAATATATAATTCCAAATGCAGTTCAAAGTACAGAATGACTAAGCTGTACGTTAAGGACACAATACTGACAAATGACATGATATTTACCATATATTTTTAAAATCTTGTGAGTGAGGTAGTGAGGCAGCCCAATCTGTTAGCAATGTGCTCACATGCTAATATCTGTTTCTATATAAACTTGACTAGTTTGTCATTTTATTAATCGAAAATTTAGTTTAAAAATCATACAAAAGGGATCAGTAAAAATCCCCAAAAAATTATTTAATTATCTTATTTTATGTATCTTAACATTGTGACCAAAGTTGTTGGACATGAACAAAGATGGTGTTTGGACCTACAGTATAAATGCTTAATAATTAATACTATTATTTCACACTGACACTGTGGTATTTTTTATTTTCCATATCTATAAAAGCATCGTATGACAAATTTGAACATAAATCATCTTTTTACCATGATGATCCTGAAAAATAAAAAATTAGAAAATTCTAAAAAAGCTTGCTAATATAAAGAAATTTTAAAACTTAAAATCTGGAACCCTAATTAGGTAATCAATAAGGACATTACAATCTTTACAATCTTATAAAAAGTTTATTTCTGACCCATTAGAGCACAGAAGCAGGTTATATCCCAAACAATTCTGGATTAGATCTGACATCGTGAAGAAACCGATGACAGGCCGCTATGTTTCGAGTACCCCAGGACAGCTGTAAAAACATCATAGAGATTTGCAGGCTTTAGATGGAGGATGAGCCTAAAAACAACCTCCAGCACCTCCAGGCCAAAAGTATAGTGACCACAGAGTGTTAACACCTATTTACTGGGATTCAAAGGTGGAGAACACATGGAGATGAAGACTTAAAAAAACTGCAATAGTGAACTGAAATCCAGAAACGTCCAATGGATTGGAAATAAACAAAAAATCTGCTTTTTTGGTGTTTGTTTGGATAAAATATTCTTTATAAGACAAATTTAAGATATTAAACTAAAGTATCATGAAAAAGGTTTGCTACAATTATTCACTACATAGAATACCATATGTAAAGCAGTCAAGTTGTGATAATTTATTGGTTTGCACATTTTCCTGAGGTGAGGTACTTGAGAAGTTTTGCGCTAATTGACTCATTAGGTTGAGCATGCCTATTGGTTGAATTATTAGAAACTTTTAGTATTTAAAATCTGATCTGTTTTGCTTGTTAAATGTCTTACAAAGTGACATCACACTGACAGAACTGCTGTTTTGGTTCACCTTTATAAGAAATGACTTTTAGCCTAGATTTAAGAGCTGAACAAAGAGCTTGCAGGACCTGAACAAGCTCTCCATATAAAAAAGCTTAGAGAAACTGATTTATGAGCAAAGTGTGTGAGTTTCTGCTTGGTTGTTTCCAATAAGGAGAGATATTTGTTATACCGTTACTAAAAGAGCTGTAAATTGTATTATTAGTGCTGCTTTGGAGGTCCAACAAATGAAAAGCACACCGAATGACTTCGCTTCATGAAGGGTGTAAATACTTATTTTCTTGCTTGCTAAATTAACAGTTTGCTAAAAAAAACCTTGGGGTAAATGTTTTTCACTAAATTATCGTCGAGGATTAATGAATGCTGTCTGTTTAAAAAAGAAAAAAAACCTCAATAACTCAGTTTGTTCCACTAGTCACGTTTCCGTCATTAGAAAACTGCTGTGCAAAAAATCTAAACAGCTTTCATTATTCCTATTTAGGATATTTGTGCTTACATGCGCAAATGATTGATCACTATGTATAGAAACTGCTTTTATTATTCCCAAATTACCACAACACTCATTTAACTCTGTAACTTTATAGCCTGCAGCTCGAACAACATCAAAGGAAACTCGGTATAAAATGCTAAACACCAGTATTAATTACACCAAACTCAACCATTCTGTTTGAAATAATCCAACGATTATGCAATTCTCAAGTGAGTCAAACAGAATGATATAATTACCGATTGTTAGCGCAGAATTAGAAAAATATGACTGCACAGTCTGTTAAAAAATAACTTCAATGCACACAAAGAAATACAGACTGTAAATCTAAATTAACAAGCACATTGACAAGAAAGCCAGCTGTTCGATACTGCATTGCAGACCAGAGCCTGGGAATTTTGCACGATATTGCTTAATTTTGGTGTTCCGATGTAAATTGACGTTTTTGACCTAACAGTTAAAAGGTCGCTGAAATAGTTTGCTTTCAGGATGAGACAGTAACCTTGCATATAAACAAGATAATTAAAATATAATAACCAAATAATTAACCAATTATTATGTTAGGATTGTTTTTGTTATTTACATTATGAGAATGAGGTTATTAACTTCATTTTAGTCACTTTATATACTTATGTAATACAGGTAATAAACAAAATAAACAAATAAACAAAAAGGAAAACAAGGTAACTAAGTTGTATAGATATATGAACTTGTAAAACAAGGAACATTCATTGGTGCAAATTGGATAATTACGAGACCGTGAGCGTGTTTGGGAAATTAGATAATTGAGAAATAACTCAAGAACAACATCATTAGAAATTGTAAATAAGATAATTAATTGCAAATGTGTAAAGTAGCCAAAATGAGATAATAACATCATTAAGTCATACAAATTAGATGATTAACTTATAGGAATAAGATAATTTAACTGTGGCCACAAGTTAATACATAAAGGCAAATAGGAATGAGAGAACATTAACTGAACTGCAGCTTTAGAATGTGAGCTAAAGTTACTCCAAACAGTTTATTATATATAATTAAGCCCCAGTCATAACATTGTTTCTCAAATCCTATTTTTCTTGTTTTTATGTAATTATTTATTACTTATTTTTAAGTATTCTTAGAATACTGTTCTTATGTGTTAATATGTTCTGAATACGCATTGTTTTCATTATCCACTAATAATGAAAACATTAGCGAATTCATGTAACAAAGAACTTCTGAGCTAAGATTTAGCCACTGAATGATAATCGCAGTGATTGAACACATGCTGATAAGTGTAACCTGACTCTCTTGTCCAGATATCTGATATTTCTTCCGTCTGGAAACACATAGAAGACTTTTAAATCTGATTTGAAATATATCTGTGTTCAAACAGCTCCGAAAAAAAAATCAGCTCTAAATCATATTAGGGCAAAAAATCTGATTTGCGCTCCTTTGATTCCTTTAAAATGAACGTTGCCCAAGTCAATTTTCTCCAACACAAAGATCTCAGCTGTTTGAAGTGAAATCTGACTGTAACCCACTGCCCTCAAAAGACTGCAAAGTGAGAAAGGTGATTTTATGCTAAACACTGTAGGAAGTTTGAGCTTAGGCAAACGCAATTTGTTCTGCTGCCGACTCATATGGTGCTCATATGGTCCGGACTTCTAAGGGGGTTGAAGAAACATTCCTCGATGATGCTTTAAGATATTTTGAGGTCAAAATTTGCTCCAGGGTAGAACAAAATCAGTCTATACACCAAAGCAGTGTGTACTTCACACTGAATTTGATTCTGGAACAGCAGGTATTGACACAATCACCTCCTTTAAAACATTTCACACTAAAAACCTGTATAAAAGAATTTTACATGGATGACGCCGTGGTGCAGTGGGTTAAGTCGGTACACACATGCGCATTTGCGATCCAGCGACCCAGGCTCGATTCCAACTTCTGGTCCCTCCCCCTCTCTTATCTATCTCCTTGATTTCATCTCTGTCTGTTCTTTAAATAAAGGCAATATGGCCAAAAAATATCTACAAAAATTTTTACAACTAAGCTTATTAACATTTCTGGCATTTGGCAGATGCCCTTCCAAAGTGACTTACATTAATCAAATTTTTTACTTTCTCAGGAGCCCAGTAGAGTTTGGAACAATGATATAATTATGACCTGCTAAAAGCAACTGAATGGAGAGCGCAATAATTTTTTCTGCATACAAAATTCTGCACCAATTGCGTTACTTGCATTTGCAAAAAAAGCTAAAAATTCGTAGCGCGTTTTTGCACACGTTCTATATTAAAGTTGCTAATTTCCTTTTTCTACAACTTCTAGACATAATAAATCCTGTGCACTACGACCCTTAGGTTGGTCACATATTAGGGCGTCACAAGTCAGACATTTGCTTTCCATGTGTTGCTAATGAGAATCCACTGTACTAATTTTGTCTGTTTATTATTGCATTCTGTGCATTATTTCATGAAGTGAACTGAGGTGCAAAAGAATGACTTATATATAGAATAGTAGACCTACTCTGGCATGCTCTATGTCATGTCTTGAAGGGCTACAGCCGTCTTTTAAATTCCAATTTGTCAGTGATACACCTCTAGGGTTCCTGAATCAATTGTGATCCTAGGCCTTTATAGATTTTTTTATAAAAGAAAACAATACTGCATGTATATCTATATTTATATGTAACATGTCAAAAATGTTTCTGCTAAATTGCCCTTTAAAAATATCCAATTATTTCCATTGTATTTCTAACAATAAACATCTTTTAAAGTGGCTATAAAAAAGTACAACTTTTTAATTACAAATGACATTTTTTATGATATATTTTTGGGTTTTTTTTGCGTTTATTAAGCAGATAGGACAGTAGGTAGAAGTGAGAAAGAGAGAGAGAAGAGAGAGAGAAAGAGAGAGAGAGAAAAGGGATAGAATCTGAAAAGGTCCACGAACCTGGAATTGAACTTGGGACGAGGGAGCACATTAACTTTACATTTAAATTTATGGCATTTATCAGACGTAACATTGTACACAGGTGTTACTGTGTTTTACATTAAAAGGTCCAAACTTTGTCAACCACCAAATCAGACTTCTTCCATTGTTCCTGGACGCGGTTTCAGCGCTTGCTTCCTGAGAGGTCTGTGTGTGCAGGAGGCCATAAGTTTATTATGGAACGCTACAATTCAGCTTTTGATCTCACACCATATAGTTTCCCACTGCGAGAGCCCAGCCATGTTGAAAGCCACGCACAAACGGCTCGTAAAAACCTCCAAGGCTTCTCGTCACGTTTGTACAGCTGTTTCTGTTATCGCATGCAGTTGAGAGGGAAAAAAATCTTGTAAATCCTGAAACGAAACCTGATACAAGTCCGATTCACGGCGGTGAACGAGTTACTTAACACGCACAAATATTTAACAGTGCCTTATCTTTAAAGTCTTTAATGGAGGAAAACATGTGAGCTGTCATGATAAAGGCTTTATTAAAGCAGCCTAATTAGAATCAGCCGATTTAGAAGATTCCACTTGGGGACTGATTTGCTTTTCTATAGAAAAACAGCTTTAAAAGATCAGTGCAAGGGCAAGCTGTAAAAATTCTCAAACAAGTGAGGAGGGACCCTACGGTCAAGACAACAACGGGTAACAAGGAGCAAGCGTTTTAAAACCTTCTTTAGGATAAGCATTGGACGTAGGAGGTTATTGCTTGTCTTGCTAAGAATCACCTGTTCTGCAAAAGTCTTTTACTTCGAAGTGTAAAAAAATAAAGTGATCTCAGCATATAAATGCCCTCTCTTGCGAATTTAAATTTTGCATTTACAGCAAAGGAGTTTCGGCATACAGGCGAATCGAACCAAACAACAGCTAAGTTGCGTGTATGCCTGGAATCTGTTCAAAACTCGTTTGTGTCAGTTGAAAGCCAAGCAAAGCTAATCGATGTGAGTTTACGAATATTCAGATTGGACAGATTGGAGTCTATTTAATTCATATTATTATTTTGTATATTTTTCTAATTTAACATATCTAAATGTTTTCATTATTTTTATATGGTTAAAAATGTTTTTATATGTTTTAAGATTATAGTTAAGGAAATTGGTAAAATTGTTACTATTTTTGGGTGTCTGAATTTATGTTATATCTCAAAGGAAAATTTGTACCACGCTACAAATGTCTGCTTGAGAACTCTCTTTAAAACCAAATTCTATTCGTATTCCTATTTGTAAGGTTCCACTGTATGAAAAGAATTAAGTTTTGATTTAATTAAGCATGCAAACATTTTACGTTGGACAAAGCCTCATTTGTATAGAAAACGTCTTTGTACACAGAGGAACTGTTCTCTGTAACATAAAAGCGTACAGTACCTCCTGTACACAACATTAATCCTTCTGTAAATGATCTCCAGCTTGTCATATAACGATGTATGGATTGTATCCAGTGATAAAACCATTGCTTGGTCTTAAACTGGTTTTAAATGTTTTTACAGATTAAAGTTGGCTTCCTGTTTCCCTAAATTGATGGGGTTTGGCTCAGGATGGACTGCGGTTTTGGGAGAAGGCCAAGCATCCTGCTGGTTGCTTTCAGAACGGGGAGATTTGGTTGTAGTAGAAGATCGACTACAAATCATGTTCGGGTTTATTTCTCTATTTTTGTGTTATGGAGCGAATCAGGATTGAGAAATTTGTGTGCTTAAGTTATTATTACTTACGATGTTTTAAAAAAAAAAAGGGTTGCTTGATTTTACCTTTTATACACCCTTTGAGTACATGTCCGCAACTATGTCTTTATGTGTCATATATACATTACTTCACATTAATTTTTTTATTTACATACGCAATCTTAGGATGTTGGGTTCAGAGTGAACAGTCAGCCATGATACAACACCCCTAAAGCAAAGAGGGTTAGGGGCCTTGCTGAGTGGCCCAACAGTGGCAGCTTGGCAGTAATAAAACTTAAACCCCTGATCCTCAGATCAACAACCCAAAGCTAGCATTGCCCTTTAAATAAACAGTAAACTAATTATAAAATATTAATAACTGTAAAAATGACAGGAAGACATAGTATTACTTTTTTTCTTCCATATTTATAAAAAGATGGTGTATCAGGTTTCAGTAGATCATTATATATCATCAAATAATAAAGCCAGCGTTAACTACGTTGGGGTTAGCATGCTTATTAAACATATGCCAAACAATGTCCCTGAAATGATCAATAAAGTATTCTGATTTTGACTAATTATGCAAAACTGCAAATGAATCATTCCGGACACGTCTCATTTACAGCAATCAAAGGCTCGGCTGAGAAGCTTCTTCCTCAGTGGTGTTCAGCCAGATGCAGTGTATGCAACACTGTGAGCAAAGCCTTTGCAAAATGTTTGTTTCAGCCACAATTACATGACATTGTGCATGGAAACTAGCCGAATGTCGTATCCACATAAAGCACATTGAGGTCTTAAGCCTTCGGGGCGAGTGCATGTATGTGAGATTGGTCTGTAGACAGCTTGTCCCTGTAATCATGATTTCAACCTCCTCACACTGACAGAATGAGGTCGTGGACACTTATAAAGACTTAAGTGCTTGCCACAATTGAGTATCCCAGAGGAGCGTCGATTTCTTGGAAGGAACGCAGCTTGACTTTGCAGTGCATGTTTGTAGAAAATACAGGCACTGTATACTCAATTGCAGGTCACCAGATGCAAACCACACAATTAGTCTCTGCCAAAATTAAGCTTTCAGCTAAAAAGCAAGCTCAGCTGGTGGACGACTTCATTTCAACAGTCAAAGAACCAAGACCCTGTCACCAATGATGGGGTGAAAAGGCCTAGAAGTCTTTAACGACCAGCAATGATACAGGTTCCATTGTAACAGAGAAGTGTGGGAAGTATCGAAAGTGAAATTGGTAAAAGAAAAAAAAAAAAGGCAGCGATTGGTCCAACTGGGTAAATCTAAACTTTTAAACTGATTTAGAAAAACCAAGAAGTACGACTAGAAATACAAAATTATGAGCAAAGGCACCAAAAATACAATGACATGCTAAAGACCTCCACACAATCAGGTGACCGAGTACTGCAGGAAAGCAGCCTGGAACCTGGCCAGACTTACCACAAAGATATAAAGATAGTGCATGGCTACGCCCGAAAACACATACTGTAATACTAAATAGCATGCAAAACTTTACAACTTCCACCCGAATTCTGAGGTACGCATCGATGGACACTTATAAGAGAGACGATTCATCATATTCCAAACTGGCGCAAAGTGACGACGTGGTACTTTTTAAGAGTTCTTACTTAAAAAAAAGTACTTTAGGAGAAAAATGTTTATTGTGGGTAAATTGTTCTTGTGTACTATCTAACTTTAAATTTTTACGCTGTTGTGACATCATATATCATGTGACATGAATATCAACACAGCGGATGCAGTACGTTCAAATTTTATACATACCACGCATAATTATACTATATAGAATGTACCCCTTTAAAGGTCTGAGGGTATGTTCTAATCCAAATGTATTATGTACTCAGTCTGTGTGCGATTTTGGACAAAGCACATTGCAGTGTTTGTCACAACTTATTAAAGATCTGGATGAATTTTATTTACGTCTGTAAGTTTAATGAAAGCCATTTTGAATTCTGAAAGACTTGAGAAATTTACACACACAATATTTACCACAGATGATATTCTTTCTGTAGCTACAATGTATGACTGACATTATTCATACACTGTAGCCTGTTCCAAGCAACAAAAAACCTTCAATTGGCCACTTAGTGGGTAACGGCGGTGTGTAGAAACCACAGCAATGTGTGTGCAACACGTTTTACAATAATTCATGCTCATTATGGACTAAAAAGGCATTTTCCTTTTAAAGCATGATTAATTTCCCATGAGTCACGGGGTCAGAGGAAGTGTTTGTTCCTAAACAGGGTGAACAACTGCAGAGTCACACAGAGCCGCAGTTTTGAGCGAGACATCCGAGAGAAGCGAAATAACAGAGGCAAGGCTGAGACCTGACCCCTGTCCAGCAACAGAAATCGCTCCCATATGGAGAAGCAGAACCACAAGACAAGGAACGACTCTCGCAGTCCGTCGGCAAGGACAGGGCAACGCGGATTCTGTATTAGTGAACACTCTAAACAACAAGACACTGGTGACAAAAAGCGCGAAACTCAAACCAGCTTCGCTTGAGATGAACCACTTAATAATCTGCAAAAAGTCAAATTAATGTAGCCCAGCTTTTGGGATGACTGGAGTGTGGCAGGACATTTACTGCTGATGGCTTTTGCCTGTCTTGTCCATTGACCTAAAATTTACGATTTTTCAACCTCGCCTGCCAAAAAGAACAAAGCCTAATCAAACTGCCTGCTGAAACTTCATATGTAACGTTTACAACTCTATTCACTGGTTTATGAAAGTCTCCAAATCTCAGCTAGACGTACAGTAAATTGAAGCTGGCCATCGAAGGAAGTAAATCTCAAGACGTTATCGTCAAGAATCGATAAACAAAAACCCCATGCTCTGGCTTTGTGTTGTAGAATATCGATGAAGAGCATAAATTTCAGCAGAAGTTACCATTTAAAAGGTAACATTAGGAAGGTTATTGCAGACTTTTCTAACTGATCTGTGAGAATCGGATGAGAAGTTTTTAAGTTTCTCATTTGGCTTGAGACGACAAAACATAACTGCAGCTTACCTGCGAGAAACCACATGACAGATCTGTACTTAAGAAAAAGCCTAAGGGGTTGCTTGATTTTTCGCTTTTATAAGCTCTTTCGGTCTTTTTGTCCTTTAGTATCGGTGTGACTTTGAAATTTTTACAACAATTTCCATAAAAACAAAAAGTCTTTATGGGTCATATAGGTCACCAGAAAGCTTTTATTAGCGATGTTGATTTAAAAAAAAAACATTTTTAAAAAGTTATGTTTCTGGCAGTTTTATCCATTTTAGTATTTTAGTTGATGGTTAAGGGCCTTGCTCAGGGACCCAACAGTGGCAGCTTGGTGGTGCTGGGAATCTTACCCAAGATCTTCATGTCACCAGTGCAACACCTTAACCGCTAAGCCACCGCTTCCCCTGATCCCATAGCTTTGTTGTAAAAATTTCTTAAGCGTCAGAGATCCAACATATATTTAACAGATATTTAAAGTTTATTTTAGCCAGCAAGAATAACGGTCAAAGTCAGTAAGATTTTGTGTTTTATGCTGCTGCCGTTTTGGATAATGAGCAGGTGTATATATGTTCCTACTTTGTTAGCATTTCCTGCCAGAATTAGAGCTAAAGGTTCTGTTCATTACACTTATAATGTTCATTAAGAAAACCATTTTATTCCAAAGCATCACTCTATAAAAACATCTTAGTTATGTCAGAGCGATCACTTGCCATCTCCCCAGCTTCCTCAGGCATGAGGACATTATTGGCGTAAACCAGACGGTTTCGTCCTATAGGTGAGGACCAGGACACTGTTAGCTGTCGTCTGTCATAGTGCCACGAACCAATCACAGGTGTCTGCTGTGTCTCCTTCAGGCGTGTTCAGCTGCTCGGTGAAAGATGCCAAGTTTTGAATAAAGCACATGATAGCCTTTAGTTTCATGTTTCATTATATATATCAGGGGTGTCAGATATACAACACAGGACCAGGATTAATAACAGTTTTTATTCTGGCCCACCAAATAATTTAGAAATCAAGGTTAAAGCTGACTCTTTTTTTTTAAATATAGGTCAAAATAAAGTGAAAAACTAACAATTTAATTAATTAATTAATAACTGATGGATCGATTAATTAAGTTATTTAATAAATAAATCCTTAGTTATGTTTAATTTTTTTAGTAGCTTTTTATACAGATTTATTTATAATAATTTAAAATCTGTGACTTTATTTCATATTTAATACTGTTATTTTTTTCACACCTCCCCTGAACAAGGCCCTCAACCCCAAATTGCTCAGTTGTATAAAAAAGAGATAAATGTAAGTCATTCTGGATAAGAACGTCTGCCAAATGATGTAAATGTAAATATAAATGTACAGTCCGACCAGCAAAAATCGAAAAGACTATTAAAAATCAGTGTGAGGCCAGTTAAAAAATGTGTTATTGGCGTGAAACTGGGTGGATATTTGTTTTTTGGGGGGTTTTTTTCAAGTCTGATTGTCCCATTGTGTAATGAGCTTGTCACTCTTGTCACTGGATAGTGACTGGAAACTGTCTATAAATACGCCTGGGGGTTGCGGGTGAATTATCTGATCTCCAATCTGAATTCCACTGACTTTGACAAAACTCCAATCTGATTATAAAAATATACATACTGTCTATGAATATATGTTTAATAAGTAAATCTGATGCTGATTGTTTTTAAAATATAATATCTTATCACAGATTACATGGCAGGTCAGAGTAACGTGAGGCCTGTTATAATGTCACTAGGGTAAGAATCACTGCCCTTTTTCACAGGCTAAAGGACCTTTAGGAAAATGACGAGGTCATGGACAGGGTCCAGGTGCTAGATGGACGTTTGGCACTCAGCGTTATGAACTTATACTGACAGGCAGCTGCTGATAGAGACTGACAGCTAGACAGATAAGAAATGAGGGACGTACCTGATGGGAAAGAACAGGTGGGCCGAGCAAGGCATGTCAGAAAGAGAGAGAGAGAGAGAGAGAGAGAGAGAGAGAGAGAAAGAGATAAACAGAGAAAAATAGAAAAAGAGAGAGACAGAAAGACAAAAAGATCTGTTTATCTTCTTTTAACTTTTTCCAAGTGAGCACTTTTTGATCAGGAACCCTGTTAATAATGACTTTTACCCTAAAAACACCCTTTTGCTGTGCGGTCGGTTGTGCAATTACATGTCGTGCAGGTAGAAGCTCAGTGGTCAAGATTTCTGACTCATCATCCAAGATTGTGGGTTTAATTCCCAGGAACAAAAAGCTTCTTCTGATGAGCCTCTGTTAAATCCACATCACATGCAGCTGCTTTCTACATTTTTTGTCCAATTACATTTTTCGTTGTTATATACAATGATAATAAAACATATATATATATATATATATATATATATATATATATATATATATATATATATATATATATATATATATATATATATACCATGTTAATAATTAAGACTTTGGCAAGTGGAAGCTGTTGAACTACTGATTGGAAGATTGTGGGTTCAAGTCCCAGGACAACTAAACTGCCACTCCTGGGCCCCTGAGCCGGGTTCTAAACCCTACTTAGAAACTACCCAGTAAATCATGTTACACACATAGTATCATGAACTACAGACAGACAGACAGACAGACAGACAGACAGACATAGATAGATAGATAGATAGATAGATAGATAGATAGATAGATAGATAGATAGATAGATAGATAGATAGATAGATAGATAGATAGATAGATAGATAGATAGATAGATAGATAGATAGATCGATAGATAGAGTCACAGTGAGAGACTGGTAAAGAATAGATATGACAGGATGGACAGTAATGCCAGGCTCTTGCCCTCAGACTGAACTGCCCCCTACTTATTTTCTTTGCTCTATGAGATTAGGTTTCAAGAGATGCTCGCATGCCTGGCCATCAATCAAACTCACACACACAGACTTACACATACACACACACACATTACACATTCTAGTCTCCACCGTCTCCACCTTCTTCCAGCTGGCAGTCGAAGCTCGGTTCCTAACATGGTGTGTCAGAGGCTTGTACGGTTTTGTGTGTGTGTGTGTGTGTGTGTGTCCTTTCTCAGGCCCTGACATGTCTGCAGTGATGTACACCTCGGAGTGCTCTCCAGTTCATGCTGTGTGTGTAAGTTAACGCCATGGACGACATTCAAAAAGCACACATTCACACTTTACAGTGTACACAAGATCACAGGCAGAGAGAAACGGGTCACACTGATCATTGTTACCCGTCGTTAATCTCTTAATCCTGATCATATTACAGAAAATTAACCAGCGCTTGACTGGGTGTTGCTTTTACCCCGACTGCGGTTCCTTGTTCCTCTGTTCAGTGTAATTACAATTGCTAATTAGCAAAAAGCACAAAATTAAAAAAAAAAAATTCAAACAGACAGCTCTTGATTTACAATATATCGACACGATTTTTATGATATTAAACTATACTATACGACTGCACAACCCAAAACATAGGGTAAAAAATATTTTTTAAGATACATGGTTCCAAATAACTTAAGTCTCGCACTCGTTTGGTTAGTAATAAAAATGTAATAAAAAATATGTTTTTGCCTGAATTTAATGTACTTTAAAAAAAAAGAATATGCCTTAACCAACATTGGCAAGATACAAACACCACATTGTCTTTATTCAGGCTATCGTTCTTTTTTTCGAATCAATAAAATTGTCCAAACTTTAAAATCGTTTTAACTTAGAACTGTCATAATTAGGCATACAGTTACAATTACAAATTTAGCAGACACCTTTTTCAGAGTGATTTATTTAATCTAACTGAGCATTAAACGACAGACAGACAGACAGACAGACAGATAGATAGATAGATAGATAGATAGATAGATAGATAGATAGATAGATAGATAGACAGACAGATAGATAGATAGATTGATAGATAGACTGATTGATTGATTGATTGATTGATTGATTGATTGATTGATTGTTGGTACAATGAGAGACAACCTTTTTTTATTAAGGCCCCCGTCTATATTAAGGCCCAGTTTGGATTGAAGGTTTTAGATCTGAAGGCTGAGTGATTTCTGCGAGAACAGGAAATGTCTGTAATGTAATTACAGCTGCCCGTCTGTAACCAATAACCGCAGACGATAACATCACCCCGTTCCAAATTGGCACACAGAAAGAGTTCAGAAGAGCTTTACACTCATACACTCCAGCTCTGTGTTGCTCTTTAAAGCAAAACACAACTCATTTGGTTTATTTAGGGTTAAAATAATGACGTTAAACAAGAGCATGTTTCTGAATAAGCGAAGGTAATTGATGATCAGTGATTAATGATGGTTAATTGATGAGGGATTGATAAAGGATCAATAAGAGTTTAAATAATAAGTTATTAATGCTTGATTGATAAATTTTTGACAGATGAGGGATTGATGAGAGATTAATCAGTGATCAATGCATAAATAATAAATGAATGATTAATTATTAAGTGATTAATAGGTTATTGACAGGTGACTGATTATAAGTTAATGCATTAACTTAAGTTAATTCATTAACAAGGGGATTGCTGTTTAAACAAAGAGTTATTGATGAATGATTGATAAGTGATTGACAGATGATTAGTAAGTGATTAATGTGTGATACATGTATTAATCAGGCTTGATTATTGAGTGATGATTAATTGACAGGTGAACTAATGATTAATTAATGTGTGATTTATGACTGACTGTCGGGTGATTAATAATCAAATAATAACTAATTGATAAATGATTGATTAGTAACTGACAGGTGATTAATGAGTGATTAATAAGTGAGTGATAAGTAAATGAAGATTATTGAAGTATTTAATGCACGATTGATAACCGATTAGTGTAGGATTGATAATCAAATATTTATTTATTGAGTAATGATTGATTAGTGATTGATAAGTGATTAAAACATGATTGATGAGTAATTAATAAGTTAATAATTAAATAAAATTAAATTATTAGGTTAGTGATAAACAAATGATAATTGAATATTGAGTGATGAACAGCTAATTGATTATTAATTAGTGTGAGATTGATAATCAAATAATGATTTATAGATGAATGATTAATTAGTGATTGACAGGTGATTTATGGGTGATTCATAAGTGATAGTTAAGATATTTAAAAAGTGATTTTATTACATTTATGGCATCCGTATCCATTTACGTATCCAGAGCTAAGCAATTCGGCGTTAAGGGCCATGCTCAGGGACCCAGGGGTGGCAACTTGGTGGTGCTGGGAATCGAACCCCGATCTTCCAATTAGCAGTCTAACACCTTAACCACTATAACCACTATATTTCCCACTTAACTTATGTAAAATTGCTGAGTGATTAATGAGTTATTAATACCTGATTGATTTTTGGTTCATGCAATGTTTATAGTGTGTTTTTTTGTTCGATGAGCACACACACCTATTTAAAAAATCATGACTGTTAGAAAGCACTGACACTGGAGGCTCCTTCCATGATCATACACATGTCAGACTGCAAAAACAAAGCTGCTTTAGAAAAATCTTTCCAAATTGTAAATGTCATTTAATTCAAAATGTATTGCTTTACAGTGGAATCAATTTTTATCAAAGACTTT
Source organism: Bagarius yarrelli (assembly GCA_005784505.1). Lineage (NCBI taxonomy): Eukaryota > Metazoa > Chordata > Actinopteri > Siluriformes > Sisoridae > Bagarius > Bagarius yarrelli. The sequence goes on from VCAZ01000064.1 coordinate 2,534,514, forward strand.
CTTTTTCACACTTTCTCCAACATTACTAACACATTCGCTAAATGGTGCAAATCTCCAACAGCAGAAAATTCCTGATATTATCACAGGCATCAACATAGTCGAGATTCCACAGGAGTGCAATTAGCCCTGCTGTCCAGGTGGCCCCGGAATAACGCTCGCTAACTGTCGAAGTCTGTCTGCATTCGCTCATGTGACAGAGGCGGTGGTCTTCTCCAAGCGTGTTCAGCTGTTCTAAAACGCTGTGTGAGGACACATGCCTGGACTCCTCTATTATCCCTGTTTTTAGACGATGCCATTTCAGCTGTCTTTAAAGTGTATTACTTGTCACATTAAACGAAATAATCCTGATGGTTAAAAAAAAACGGTATACGATGACTGTCTTTTGTCTAACAATAGAAAAGACTCTTGGTGTCTAGATTATTATGGTCTTCTGTCTTTAAGCAGTGTCATTGTGATTTTAACAAAACTAAAATTCTAGCGTATTAGCAGCTATTCTGTAAAATTGCACCTAAAATAATAATCTTATTGGTTGCTTAAAACATTTTTTAAGGTTATAAGGGTTATGAATGTTAAGGGAATTAATTAAGGGTCCTGCCACGGCAGCTTGGTGGACCTGGAATTCAAACTCACACCCTTCTGAGTGGCAGTCCAACATCTTTTGAAGTAATGTAGAAATAAAGATCGCTGGTGATCAGGATTGTAGCCCTGGTCAGATTTTTTTTTTTTTTTTATCTTTTGCACGACACATCTTTTATCTTATAATTTCTTTATTCCGAATAAACTTGGAAAGTTTACAGGATTAATACATAATAACAGGAAAATAATGGTTAGTGTGTGGCAAAGGTGGAATAATGCTGTCCATTTTTGATTGCACCTTCCTCTTAATAAGCTTTGTTTTGTGGATCACAAACTGTCCTATTACTGTAAATGACAGTTCCTTGCATAGGTTTTTTCTCCTCTTCAAACTTTACAAACTAAGTTTTTCTATGCACACAAATGTCCAACATTTCAAGGTTCCTTTTTTGTTGCATAATTCACCTACCTCTTCAACCCCCCAAAAATGATAAACGCAAAACAATTTCTAATGTAAATCGTTAACAAGCTACTCAAAGTGAATGCAGTTATATGATGGTCCCTTGTTGTTCCTCATTGTGAATAGAATGTCTCACGGTGATGATCTAACGCAAATCTACCTGCCAGAACACAGCCGCAGCTCAGCTCAGATTTAGCAAAATGATTAATCATCGCTTTTCAAAGACGCCAACAGTTAATACTTTTGTTTCTCAAGTCATGCTGGCACACTGAGGTTTAACTTCATGATGACTTACAGGCACAGGCATGACCAGGGGTTAAATTAGGATTTGTTATGGGGGGTTCTGTATGGTGTCAAGGAGTTGTTCATTTAAACGATTCATTTAAACGGCTGATTCATCGGATGTTTATGCAAGGGCTAATGAAACTTTGACTCAAGCGTTTCGTTTAAAACACGGAATGGGACATGCTGTGGTTCTGCTGTGTTACTATTTGCAATTATTATGACTGCTGAAATAGAACAAAATCAGTCTGCAATACTGGGTGGGCGTGATTTTGCCAAGAAGGATGCTGGATTAACATCCGTGTTAATCCTTAATCAACTTTTTAATTAATTTACCACCAGTTATCAGTGTGTGTCGACCAAACCCGCCTCAATCAATTTTTAAATCTTTTGAAACAAACCGCAAAACTTAAAACTAGGTAAATGCTTAAAAATATCTGATTGTCTGAGACTAAAAATTTATTGATTCTGGAAAAATTGGCTTAATTACTAATAATAAACCCACATTACACTTAAGTTCACTGATTTATGCTACATTTATAACATTCTTTAACAGTCGAAAGTTTTTAACATTAACATTTTAGCTAACAGTAATGTTACATCATCACTGTCGGCTTTATACAGTCCTGCATTACTAAAAGTTTAATTTTTTAGTTTGTCTACACCCATCAAATATTGTAGCACCATCGCCACTGATCTTTACATCCACTGTTAGCAGAAAAGCATCTCAGAACACACAACATGTCGTAGCATCGAGGTAGACAAGCAGAACAGCATCAAGTCCTAAAAAAAGGTCTAAATTGCCCACACGCTTGGGTCACCTAGGCGCACCTCACCGTTCCACCGCACCGTCACGATAACTCTAACTAAAGCAGGCCTGGAGATCCTTATCCCGAGTGGTTCCTCTCCCCAGTGGGCAAAAACAACATCGCTCAACCTGCGTCTTATTGGGGCAATGCTGTTCTAACACAACAGGGGTTGGGGGGCTGTTAATGCAAAGCAGAAAGATGCAATGAAAGGAACCAGACCCACTTCTACACAGTCACACACACATTTGTAAGATGCTTTGATTTGATGTCTGAATTTGTTTCTTATTTGTTTTATAGCGCATTGTTCAAAGTGCAGCTGTTTTGTAGCTGTTAAATGTCAGCGGGCAAAATCGTCTTCTGTTCTGAGTTTGCTACATCATTTATATCCAGCTTTTATAAACGATTAGATCAACTCAATAATTTATATTTGAAAAACTCTTAACACATGTTCTCTCCACATGTTCCGCCTGGTCTTTACTGTACTGATTTGCGCTTTTCTTTTAATTTATTGAGCTTGGTCTTTGGGCCTGTCTTAGCTTTGAGGGATTTGAAGACATGTATTATGTGCTTAATGCTTGAATAAGTGTGTGTGATGAAGTGGTATCCATCCAGGGTGTTGCTACATAAAATGAATTGATGAATGGAGAATTGCTTGACGCTAAATAGCTAATGTGCTTTTCTGGCCTTTGATAAGATTTGATGGTTTTTGTTTTTAGTCTCTGGACTTGCCTAATGCTGGGTAAACACCGTAAGATAATCAGGTCTGATTTTGGGCCGATATCCCCCACTTCTGACAATCCTACTTAATGTCCCGATTATATAGTGGTTCTAATGATGTTCTTTTCAGATTTTCCTGTGGTGTGAGATGTGTTAAGAGTGACTGAATCTGGTCAGAAGGAAGAATTATGAAACAAGGACAAATACTTGATGTAGCTAATTTAGAACTTTAGAATTTATTTATCTCAGTGCCCTTTTTCATACCTTTGCTTCTTTTTACTAGCAGCAGCAAACCAAAGTTTTTATTTTTTTCCCCACATGAATATGAAGTTATATGTTAAAATTATTCCAAACATTATCATCGCAATGTCTTCCTGCCATGATCATTCTCAAGTTTTGAGAGATTTCTCTTGTGTACACATTCGGGACTCGAAAATCTGTTGGTGTGTGGCGCGTTATCTTTGGAACATCGTGGCACTACAGAAAATCTATCAAGATTTTAAATATCTTTTAGTGTGGACCCAGCATAAGTAAGTAACTCAGACAATAAGACAGACTTTAATTGTCAAATATAAATTACTGTCCAGTAATATTCTTCTTCCCACATATCCCAACTTACAAGTTTGGGGTTGAAGTGCAGGGTCAGCCATGATGCAGTTTCCCTGGAGCAAATACAGGTACGGGTTTTGCTTAAGGGCCCAACAGTGACAATTTGGCCATGTTGGGGATTGAACCAAGACCTTTAAAGTGAATAGTAAATTCAGAAAACTGGATATTGGGGCAGTAGGGGTAGATGTGGGGGTACATTTGGGGGGAAAGTCCTTAATGTTTTATAAAAGTCTTAGTCACAGTTCTTCAAAACATTCAATCTATGTACTTCTATAAAAAAAATTAGAAAGTGAAATTTTTTTTTTCTGAAACACATCGCTTCTACTTATCAGGGCTTAAAACCCAAACCACACACACACACACACATACACACACCAAATTTTGATGCATTATGTTTAGCTTGTACAGTTTAGCATCTCTTTATTGTTTCAGAAGCAATAAAGCTTTTAATTTCCCAGAATTAAACAAAGTCAGCTTTTTGATTTTACTGCGAAATGCAACAAGGTTTCCATCAGTAAAAAATTTAAGCTGAACCATAAAAAATGTTTCCAATCCCCCATATTTATATTCAACATGACTTGCTATCAAAAATACTATCAGTTACTGTGGGGAAAAAAGCATATACGAGTCTATCTATAAAATCTGCCCCTCATAGTATGTGCCAGAGGCAAAAAATACCTTTAGGAAAGCACTGAGAGTAAAGGAGCTGTGGAAACCTGCCTCTTATTAGTATTAAATTTGGGGAATAAATTGGCAAAGACGTTCCGGTTTGCCTGCAGTCCCTGAACAAAAAGTGAACAAAATGTGCCATAAAATTAAGGTGAGATAATAAAACACAAGTTCACCAAATTGTCTAAAAATTAAATGTGGAAAAATGTAGCAAAATTAATTACAAATGTCTCCTCATTTTCTGACTGCCTTCAATTCTTTTAACCTACAAGGTTTGCAGAGTTTTATAAGAAGCTATTAAGTGCTACCAAAAACTATTTTTATAGAACTGTTTTTAATCCAAAATGGAAAACAATTAAGGTCAAACATTATTGTTAGTTCAGAGACATTTCAGAATTATTTGGTAGGTGCATATCTGGCAACCCAAAACTGGGCTTTTCCCATTACAGACCAACAAAATTGATTATTTATAGCCTGGAAACATAGCTAAAGTGTTACCTACGTTAGATATCAACATATTGTGAGCTAGGTAACTAGATTAGGTGAATTAATACTGCCTTGGCGATGTACACTATATACCCAAAAGTATCGGGACACCTCACCATCAAGAAACTGTGACGTCTCCAGAATGATAATAGAAACATACCTAATAAACTATGCTTGAGTGCACCGAGGGTAAAAGCTGCTTTAAACGCAAAGGAGGCTCACACCAAATGTTAATGTCACTTAGTATATAGAAGTTAATTGATTAAAAAATCAAACTGTTACATAATTTTTTAAAAGCATCGCCATTTTACAGCATTTTTAAACGAGAGTGTAAAAACAGTAATGTAATTTTGCAGGTCGGTCTTTCGAAGACTTTTGATGAAGCCATAGCTTATCTTTATACTGAAAACGACTCTTCAGATGATGTGTGTGTTGTACTAGGGATTTAACCTAAAGTGGGGATTTAAAAAAAATGTAATATTAAAACTAGGAAAGAAAGAGTGGTGTTTTGTGTTTTTTCAGTACATTTAAAAGTAATTTTTTTTTCAGTATTTAATATGGTTGCCAAATCCTTCCTAACCAGCGAATATATAATCCAAATCACATACAGTGGAACCTTTTTTTTTTATTTATACATTTTCACATTAAGAAAATTCAGCAAAAATTTGCTTTGGCATACGAACAAACCGAACTGAAATGCTGGCTAAGTTGCCCGGACTTCCAGACGCTGTTTAAAAATTGTTTGCGTCAGTGAAAAGCCGAGCGAAGCCGACCAAAGCAAGTTTATGAATTTTATGATTTTTTTAATCTGTTTTTTATGTTATATTAGACAAACTGGATGATGATGAAATCAGTTTTCTGGGTGGTTTAGATCACTGGCTATTATACAAATAAAAATCTCCCTGGATTATTACAATAAAAGGCAAAATTAAATGATTTTGTTACTGACACACGACAAGAAAAGATAGAAATAACTGACTCTTAACTGTTTTTAGCTGGTAAAAATGGAAACGTTTGAATATTTTTGGCCTCTGCTGTACATTAAAAAAATTGCATATCCCAGCATGGAAAGTTCAGGTCAAAGCACATGGTCAGTCATTATTCCTAGAGCAAAGAGGGTCAGGGGCCTTGTTCAAGGGCCCAACAGTAAATTGTCTTAATAAAGCAGGAAAGAATTTCAAAGAGTAAAGATTTTTTTCCCGATTTAACATCACAACACATTTCTTAATTTTTAAAACCAAATGATGTAATAAGAAGCATAATAACTCAATGCTGTATTTACCCAAGTGAAATGCATCAGATATTGTTTACACAAAACATCTGCGTGCATCTGTGTTTCTGTCTCCGAGCTCTAAATGTCTGACAAAATGCAAACACATTAAACCGCCCGCTCGGACTCGGAGGTATTATTTAGAGTTGAGGTCATCGAAATAAACAGACTACAGACAAGCAGAACTTTCCCACACAGCTGCTGAACCAAAACATCGAACAACACTTTCCTTTATTTCCACAACAACAGCACACCAGAGAGAGGCACAAAGCAGACACGCAAACTCGCCGTCAGGTAAACGAGAAAGTCACGCAAAACAGAGGAAAAATACCAACCTCCTCAAATGGCAGCTGTTACGAGCGTTAGTGTGCATGGGAAATGGCGGGAAAAAATTGCGACTCGATTTAGAAGGAAGAAGACCGAGTTCTTCTGTGGTCCAGGTCTACATGTGGCTGTTGGAAGCTCTGAGTCATCTGGACTGGATGTTTAATGTCGAGCTGAAGAGTTACTAAGTGGCGTATTACAAAACATCGGCATTTATTTATCTAATCCGCATCTCGGGAGGAATCGGAGGAGAAAAGAGGATAAACAGATGATGAAAATGTTTTAGGGTTTTTGATGTTTACTCCACCTGGCGGTCTGTACTGTACCGGTTTATAGGAGGAAAAACAGGACAGATTGACATGAAAAAGTTCGTTTTGGTTCAAATAAATGCAAGATAGTCTAACGTCTGGGTGTGTGTTTTCAATCTGGTGTGTGTGTGTGTTTAGTCTGATGTGTGTGTTTTTTCTCTGGTGTGTGTGTGTTTAGTTTGATGTGTGTATGGTTTCAGTCCAATGTGTGTGTGTTTTCAGTGTGTGTGTGTGTATGTGTGTGTGTTTTCAGTCTGATGTGTGTGTGTTTCATCTGATGTGTGTATGGTTTCAATCCAATGTGTGTGTGTGTGTGTGTATGTGTGTGTGTTTTCAGTCTGATGTGTGTGTGTTTTTAGTCTGATGTGTGTGTGTTTGTTTTTATTCTAATGTGTGTGTGTGTGTGTTTTCAGTGTGTGTATGTGTGTGTTTTCAGTGTGTGTGTGTTTTCAGTCTGATGTGTGTGTGTGTTTTCAGTCTGATGTGTGTGTGTGTGTTTGTTTTCAGTGTAATGTATGTGTGTTTTCAGTGTGTGTGTGTGTGTGTGTGTGTGTTAGCCTGATGTGTATGTGAGTGTCTACAGCGTGAGGTGTGTGTGTGGTTTCAGTCTGATTTGTGTGTGTGTGTGCGTACGTGTGTGTGTTTTAAGTCTGAGGATTGAAGGATGACTCTGGAGGTGCAGACATGCGAACACTAATTCCAGGATTTAAAGCTCAACCTGTCATTTCCATCAGGCTGAACTAGGAGCGCACACACACACACACACACACATCCACATACACACCATTCACATCTACCATAAAGTTTCTAAGAGAGAAATTTCTCCTTTCCTTTCTTCAGTTCTCCTCAGGATGTGTGTCATGTTGTCACTGGTCATTTGGTACGCTTCATCTCCTCCCTCATGCTGACTCTCAGATTAAAATCAGATGAAATCTTTTGGCCTGCATGACCCTGCCTTAAAAGCCATCATCAAACAACAACGCCCCACTGACGCACACTCGTACCCTTTCACACTTTCCACAAGACGCAATTCTCCAACACAAGGCAACCTTTGACCCCGCGGCTTTACCCACAGGGACGAGGGGCAGGCAGGGGGAAAAGAACGGGTCGGGATCAACAAGTAGGTGCAGTGAGGTGCAAGAGCGACAGGAAATGAACATTCGAGGACAACAGAGAGGGATTTCAGGCCAATCAGGAAGCCTTAAGGGAGGGATTTAGCAGCCTGAGAAAAAAGCCAGAGGCTTCATGTGTAGTGTGTGAGTTCACACACTTTCGACAAAGCCGTAGCTTAGCGTTATACTGAAAACGGCTCTTTGTGTGACGTGTGTTATACTGGGGATTAAACCTAAAGCAGGTGCAGATTTTTTTAAATATTAAAACTGGGAAAGAAAAATCGATGCTTTGTGTTTTTTCAGTAGATTCACCAATAAAATGTTTTCTAAATTTAAAATGGTTGCCAAATCCTTCATAACTAGTGAATATATAATCCAAATGACATACAGTGGAACCTGGAATACGAATAAATAAATGAATTTTATCATTTTTTTCAGTATCAACCCACGATACCGACGTCACCTTCAACACATTTATTGATGCACTTTTTTGTTGACTGATTTGTTCCAAGGGTATATTTATTTCATATTTTACTTAATTTACATGTCTTTCCTAAACATTTGAACTGTTTTTTTTAATGCAAAAAAATGAGATAAGACAAGACAAGTCAGGACAAGACAAGACAAAACAATTTAAGACAAGACAAGACAAGATAAGATAAGATAAGATAAGATAAGATAAGATAAGATAAGATAAGATAAGATAAGATAAGATAAGAATAAGATAGAAATAAGACAAAAATAAAATAAGATAGGATAGGAATAAAGTAAGATAAGATAAGATAAGAATAAGATAAGATAAGATAAGAATAAGATGAGATGAGACGAGACAAGACAAGATAAGATAAGATAAGATAAGATAAAATTTGACTGGCTGGAACGGATAATCTACATTTACATAATTTCTTACGCAAAATTTTATATTGCAATACAAATTTTCGCCTTAATAACATTACATTGGTACGCGGAGGTTCTGCTGTTCTACACTTACACTATGCACTATTTGCTTTAGAGTCTAGCGTATGAATGGTCGAAATGTCAATGCAGGACGTTGTTTATACCTGGAAGTTTTCCGATGACAAGTGACGCACGTAGCATAAAAAAAAACACTGCTTCAAAATTTTTTTCAGAATTTGCTGAAATTATTAAAATAATAGCAAAATAAACTACACAATGTGCCTGTGCTCAGAAAAAATGGCATCTGAAAGACACGTCACGTCGGCCATCTCAATAAAATCCCCTTTTCTCCTCCTACATAAGCAAAGCTGCATAAATTGTCCAACATATAGTTATTTAGGTCAGTTTTATTTATCTAACTAGACTTCTAGGTATAAGGTCAAGCACACACACGTCCAGGTGTGATGTCAAGCACACACACACATCCACTTGCTTGTTAATGAAGTCACGATAGCTGTTTATATAAATAATTTTGTCAATAGTAGTGTACAGGAGCCACCTGCTGAAGATCTTAAACTATATTAGAATCTATTAGAAGTTCAGCAACACACACACACACACACACACACTATCACACACTATCACACACTTCCACATGCTGTACAGCTGCTTAGAATCCTCTCATCCTCTCCTTGCATGCAGATGTGCAATTATTTTGACCGACTGATGTAGTGAAAATAAAAGGACAGTGAAAAAAAAGCCTCAACGAAACAGCGACCATCTGCTTCCCTCCAGAACCTACTTACGGGAAATAGGAGTCAGAGGACCCAGAGAACCAGAATCCTCAAAATGGCATTTAAACAAACCGTAAACACGACATATGCCAGGGTTAAATCACTTAGACTTATTGTTCTTGCCTTTAAATGCAGCAAGGAGTGAAATTATCTCGACTGATGCAGTGCGGAGAGTCTGGTGAATTTTATTGTATTACTGATGTCATATCAAGGATAAATAAGTGAAAATACAGAATCTTTGGTGTGATTTAATGAGTCATGACCTCAGTATCAAGTCCGATACTAATACCAGTAACTGTATCAGTACATTATTTTTACAAAACCTATTTTTACCAGTATACCATAAAAGAAATCGACCTATTGGACTTTTTTTATCAGTATAAACAAATGTAAGACATTTGTTTTCCCTCTGTTGGATGACCTTGCACAGATATTTTACAGACTGAACATAAAAGAGAACATAAATGGGTTTAATTTTACTATTTACTATAAAAATAGAAACATTTGTGTGGAAAAAAACTAACAGTTAGTTTTTCGGCTAGAGGAAAAACAGAAACTGAATTTAAAAACCCAAAAGAGTGTTAGAGTAAAAGTATAAGAGTAACCACACACATGGTGACGTTGCTCAAGATTGTTCCTCTTTGGAGGAACCTGCTAAATAAATATATATATATAGTAAAAGATTATTCAACAATCTGGAAGCTTCTACTATAAAAGATCTAAATTATCTTATGACTTTTTACTGCTGTAATATAACAACAGAAAAAAAACTCAATTTGTTGGTGTTTTGGGAGAAACGCCATTAGGTATTGGATCAAACAGCGAGATCAAATTTTAGTAAAATGACATTAAAATGTAATGTATGACTTCATCAGCTAGGCTCACAGTCTTACCCACCAAAAAGAATCCACAAGAGACTTTAAGTAAAAGTCTGAGACCTGATTTACATTTAACATTGGCTTTAATGGAAACATATGTTTTGCTGAACTTTAAAAAATCTCTGAAAGCATTTATATATAAAAGGGTATTCTTATAATCATTTTATTATTATTTTAATTATTTCCAATCTTTGATAGTGAGTCATCAAAAATTTTTCAAACAGGCTTCAGTCATTGTTACAGACAAGCGCTAAACGTAGCACGTGGAAATTTTTCCTTTTTTCTCTCTCTCTCTCTTTCAGATGCCCCCTTTTCACATTAGATAACATACAAACATACAATTTTAGGACACTGAGTTCCAGCTTCAAGCACACACCGAGTCAAGACGCTTTCACTCAATAACGGGTCACAAATAGGTAGCAAATGGATCTGCATCTGTGTGATAGCCAAAAGCAAAATTTGGTCGCTTTCAACTTTTCACACAAGCATCATGTAGGTCTTGGTTACACAGGTTTTTTTTTTATCTTCAGACACAACCTCCAGCAGATGCTTCTTCATGCTTATAATATAAACAGATGGTTCTTCATGCTTATAAGTGTTTTATTATGTGTTGTTTTATTAAATTTATATAATATAAATATATATATATAATATATACAGTGGTGCCTTGACTAGACAAGTTTAATTTGTTTCGTGGCGGAGCTCAAATTTAAATTACTCGTCAAATCAATTTTCCCCATTGAAATGAATTTAAATACCATTAATCCTTTTCGGGTCCCCCAAAAAACACCACATTTTCTTTAACAAAAAAAAACAAACAAACAAAAAACAACACAATATAAAATACTGCAATAAACTGGTTTTATTAATTATAATGTACAGCATTTACCTTGGAGATCAGACAACTCCATTTGCTATTGCACTTGCTGAAGTAATCGAGCGTTCGGCACAGGTTCGCCTAAACACTTAAGTATAATAAAATAAAGAGGGAAAGCAGTCCAAAATGTACTGAACTGGTTTATTTGGTATAGACATGTGTTTGTAACTTGCGCGTATGCACTCTCACCAAACTACAGCAAGCCCCGAGGGGGAAAATGCATTCACCCACACACAGAATGGGTGTAGACAAAAAATCACTATGTTCAAACCCAATAAACAGTTTAGTCTGTTCTGTTACACTAACGCGCATGTCTGACTAGCTTTCAGAAACTTTGCTGCAGCATGGATAACCCATTGGTTTATCTGGTCAGAATAGAACTGATCCCCCGACAGAGCCTGTTTCTCCCAAGGTTTTTCTCTCCATTTTGTCACGGATGGAGTTTTTGTTCCTTGCCGCCGTCTCCTCTGGCTTGCTTAGTTGGGGACTCTTAATTTATAGATATCAATCAAATTGACTGTAATAATGAATGTTTAATATTGTCGTCTCTGATGTATTTCTGTAAAGCTGATTTGAAACAATCCGATTGTTATAAACGCTATATAAATAAAGGTGACTTGACTTCCTGTTTTGTACTTGTCACATAATCCTTGTTCCTAATGTGCTCCTTGTCATGTGATCCATGTCTTGTGTCCATTGGTATGTCTTGTGTATTTGAAACCCTTGATTCTTTGGTTATGTTAATGTCAAGCTCAGTTCATGTTTCTTGTTTGGTAAAGTGCTTATGTTTAGTGTTTACTATTGTAAATAAACTGCACCTTTGGGTTCAAAATACTACTCGCTTCACTGGTATTTATTTCAAAAAGAAACACTTGCGCCATCTCAGAAAACGGGAACAGGTTTGAAATTAAGCTAAAATTTTATTCAAAGTGTCATTTTCTGTAAGTCATCTGTAAGTCACAATTTGGAAGAAATAGAAAGCAGCAAGACAGTGTTGTTATTAAAGGCACTTTGAAACTGGTGACCTTAAGACTGGGTCGTGATGAAGCCATGCTTAGGATAACCCTGATGACCCAACATCCCCCTGCTGCCTTCTCTCACACACATTCATCTAAATAGCCTTTTAAAGTCCTTTCAGTGAGAAAAAAATAAAAACAGGCTCCTTTTTGTTTATTAAATGTGTGTGTGTGTATATATATATATAGAAACATTTACATACACACACACTAATTACTCACACCTGTCTGCCTGTCTTAACATTAAATTAAAGCAAGAACATGAAATAAAGCACACAAAGTATAGACACATGGACTGGACCTTGACATTTTCCATGAATCATTTTTTGATCTGTGGGAAAAGAGACGTAACATAAATCAAGGACAAAAAATGAAACACAAGAGATAAAAATGCATAGAAAATATGTTGCGGTGAAGTAATCAGGAGTTTGGGGAAATTTATAACGATCCACTTTTTATAGTGGATTTCCAGCCGCTTTTAAGCATGAAGTGAAATTCTATTTTTAATAGATATATTATTTTGACAGTTAGTTAAATTTCTGGATCCACATTTAAAATTAATTTTAAAAAAGACCAATCAGGAAGCCTCTTTTTTGTCAGCTATCAATCATCTGGTATAATGTATGAAACTTGTCAGACCACGAATGTAATTTTCTGCAAGTTTCTGCTTCTTTTCACTCGACCTGTTTGGTTCTGTCACGTTCTGCACTTCTGCGTCTCGTACGCGAACATCTGGAACGGTGCAGCTGAAACAGGGCCCCCTCGGTAAGAAACATATCCAAACACTGCTAATAAGAACCAGTTGCATCATTTAGCTACGTGCTGATGAACGAGCTCTGTTTTGCGGCACGCTCAAAGCCGCGGCAGGGAGATGTGGAGCGCTGGGGACCGAGGATAGACTTTCGTTCGCAGCCCACAGTGAGCTTGCAGTAGACTGCTGTCATTTCCATTAGTGATCTGTCAAAAAAATTGTACACGAAGTGTTTGACACCGCATACAAATGCGATATTATAAGGCAGGTCTTTGGTATGTTGGGGGATAGTGTTAAGTTTTGCAATGAGATGCATCATAGCTTTAAATTGTTGTCGCTTATAGCCAATAAAATGAACAATAAGTAGGGGGACAAAAATTAGGAATATAAAAGGCCAAAAGATATTAATGTCACTGTTGTAAGTTTCTTTTTAAATCGACTATCAAATTTAGCATGATCTACAACACACATATTTACTAGTTTAGATTAGTGTGTTAGATCGACGACTAATGCCTGAAATGTTCCCAACTCAAAGAAACTGATCATTGATCATGAATTATCTCAACATTCAATTAATCATAATTATTGCTTTCCAAATCTAATCATTGTTTTCAACATCCAACTGTTGATGACTATTACTCCCAACATTCATTCCATAATTACCAACTCTTCAACAAATCCCTGATCACCAGCTATTCCAACATCCAATCCCTGATCACAACTTTTCCCAACATCCAATCGCTGATTGCCACCTCCCACAACAAACAAATCCCTGATCACCAGCTATTCCAGCATCCAATCCCTGATCACCACTTTTCCCAACATCCAATCCCTGATCACCACTTTTCCCAACATCCAAATCACTGATCACCTCTCCCAACATCCAATCCCTGATAACCACCTCTCCCAACATCCAATCCCTGATAACCACCTCCCCAACAACAAATCCCTGATCACCACCTCTCCCAACATCCAATCCCTGATCATCACTTTTCCCAATATCCAATCCCTAATCACCACCTCTCCCAACATCCAATCCCTGATCACCACCACTCCCAACATCCAATCACTGATCACCACCTCTCCCAACATCCAATCCCTGATCACGACTATTCCCAACATCCAATCCCTGATCACCACTTTTCCCAACATCCAATCACTGATCGCCACCTCCGCCAACAACAAATCCCTGATCGCCACCTCCCCCAACAACAAATCCCTGATTAGCACCTCTTCCGACATCCAATCCCTGATCACCACTATTCCCAACATCCAATCCCTGATCACCACTATTCCCAACATCCAATCCCTGATCACAACTTTTCCCAACATCCAATCGCTGATCATCACCTCTCCCAACATCCAATCCCCGATAAACACCTCCCCCAACAACAAATCCCTGATCACCAGCTATTCCAACATCCAATCCCTGATCACCACTTTTCCCAACAAAAAATCCCTGATCACCACCTCTCCCAACATTCAATCCACGATCACCACTGTTTCCAGGATTCAATCCCTGATCACCACCCTCCCACCAACAAACTGCTGATAACCACTTCTCCAAAAATCCAATCTCTTATTACCCAATCCCTATTAACACCCAATCCCTTATCACCAACTCTTCCAACATCCAATCCCTGATCACCACCTCTCAAAACATCTAATCTCTGATCATCACTGTTACCAAGACCCAATCCCTGATCACCACCTCCCCCAACATCCAATCCATTATTACCACTTCTCCCAACAACGTTGGGGAGTCACTATGTTTTACAACAAAAAAATCACAGGACCCTAATTACCCTTGATTCTTAAATCCAATTATTCATCACAATAATCGATATCCAATCACCACAAGCAATCGCTGGTCACCATTATTCCCAACATCCAATCACTGACCACCATCATTCAAAACATCCAAATACTGATCACCATAATTACCATCTAATCACTGATCACTGTCATTCTCAACAACCAATTACTGATCACCATCATTCAAAACATCAAATTACTGATTACCATATTTCCCAACATCCAGTAGCATCCAGTTATTACATTCAATTACTGACTACCATCATTTCCAACATCCATTTACTAATCACCATAATTTCCAACATCCAATCAAATATGTCATTTAATAATAAACATTGTTTTTAACAACCTATCAACATGAGTTGATACCCCAGTTTATAGACATTTTTGCTTGCTAGTGTAGCATATTATAAACTGTATAAAAAGAGTAAATTGTTTACTGACATTAAATGCCCAATTTGGGACAAAGCTTTTCAGAATGAATTTAAAGAGCAGTAAGAATAAAAATTGTGGATGTGTCTCAGGGTATTTAAATAATATATTAATTAATATATCGAATAAATATGCAGACCTTTATTTTAAGAAATTATTGGTTGATTTACCTTATTTCTCAGCAATCTGTAATTATAAGGTTATTTGTTTTCTCTCTGTCACTGTCTATTTCATGCACACATGTTACAGCTTTTAGTCCAGCTGTGAGGTCATACGCGAGAGGGCTTGGTGATGAATGATGTCCATCTGTCCTCACCCGCTGATAACACCTCTTCCAGGAGAAGAAAAAGGGATACAGGTTAAGAAGCTATGTGTGTTAGCATGGGTGAATATATCGAGGTTAATATCAGGGCACCCATGCAGAGGCTAAAGCTCAGAATTGGTAGTGATAAGATGTGTCTGTCTGTGGGGGGTCATTTTAATGTAGGGAGCTTTCAGTCACAGGTGAGAAGAGAGAAGAAATCAAGACAGCGCATATTTAAGAGATATATGAGCTGCTACAATCAGTGCTTGTCTATGATCCAGTAAATCAAGGATAATAACATTCAATCTTATTTAACACACAGACACACACACACTCACACACACTCACATATTTTCCACTTCGTCCTTTCCCTTTTAAGGCGCAAGTGTTTACACCCTAGCATCTGGCCCCCTCGGACACTGTACACAAAGCGGCACGCTCATGAGTCATGCTGAACTGAGTTTAGCCACGAGTTTCCTGATTGGACTTCTCTTATCTCCGCGGCATTGGCGGCCTTTCTCTCTGAACTGAGTGCAGTGAAAATACTCTTCAGTCCAAACATGACATGCAGACACAAACATCAGTGCTCTGGAGATGCAGCGGCAGAAGCAGTGGCTGAAATCCAAAGCTCTTTACAGCATCATGAGTCGAGAGGAGGAAGAAACTAATAAAATAATGATATTGTCGGTCTGATGAAGCAGAGTTCCTGTTACAACCTCCTGTTTTCAGCAACTAAGGATAATAATTATCTATTATATATTTTTTAATACATAGTTTTATAATATAATTTGTATACTTACAATTGTTTCTGTAAAATGTTCACATACAGTAATACATTTCCTGTTATCAATTACATCATAGTAGCTGCTGTATAAACTCCCCATAACCACACCCCGAATTATACCCCTTAATCAACCTGCAATCATGCCCTATAACCACAGCCCTAACCATACTCCACAACCACTTTCCCAATCATTCCCTATAACCACACACCAAAATCATGCCTCATACCCACTTAATTGTACCCCATAACTACACCACTAATAATGCCCCATAACTTTGCCCCTAACCACACCCCTAATCATACTTCATAATCATGCCCCTAATTATGCACCATAATCACAGCGCTAATCATGCCCTATAACCATGCCCCATGCCCAAAGAATCTGTCATAACCACACCCAAAATCATTTGTCATATTCAGGCCCCCAATTATACCCAATAACAACCCCCCAACCACGCCCCATAGCAACACCCCTTAACCATGTCACATAACAACTCCCCAACCATGCCCCATAGCCACACCCCTAACCATGCCCCATAGCCACACCTCTTAACCATGTCACATAACAACCCCCAACCATGCCCAATAGCCACAGCCCTTAACCATGTCACATAACAACCCCCAACCATGCCCCATAACCACACCTTTTAACCATGTCACATAACAACCCCAATCTAATACCCTAATCCATGCCCCTAATTCTACTTCATAACCACGCCACTAAAGATACCCCATAATCACTCATCAAATCATACCTTATAGATTCATAAACCAAAACCTCTAAGTTTTAAACTTTCATTATGCAAATAGTGGACTTTTGGTCAAATAAGATAACAATGTAAAAAAAATTAGCTTTGATGACATCCAGATTTTAACATAAATCCTGAACGAATGTGCCAGAGGTCAAACTCGCTGAGATGAAATAAGGAAGACTCATACAGGAACTTGTCTTCTAGGTGCCACTGGATATCTCACAGACCTTTACCACTCCGAGACAAGGAAGTTAATAAACAGCTGAAACAAATGTTCATAAAAAGATAAAACTGAGTTTATCGAGTTAAAAGTTCTGATTTCCAGTAAACACGGCTAAAACAAGCTGCCTCAGTTCTCCTCTCAGGAATTCCTTAGCCGAATGCAAGGATCACTGACTGCTGGAACTAATGGCTGCTCTAGAACTAAGATATTCATCAGCTGCCCGCCTGCCACACGCACACGCCACCAACTAACACACACATACTCACTCAAACATATATATACACACACTAGGGGTTAATGGAGCGTGATTGGCTCAATCTGTAAAATCTTAAGCAAATCCTCTGCCGTCTTCTTAAAGCGGCTCTTATCGGGCTCGTAAAGTTTAATGCATGCCACCAAAACTTTAACCATATGCAAGAGACGTAAACAGGTCGCTATGAGCTCTGTGACCACACGTGAAACATTATAGCAGCAATCAAGAGCTGCCAAAACAGCAGAACACCCTGGATCCTGTGGAGGCAGGAAAGCTTTTAGTGTTAGCGTTAATGACGGGTGTGGCGCTGAAGTGGAGTCCGGACGTATCAGAAATTTGTAAACTGAATAAAAATAGCGGAGAGGGAAATTTTCAGATGTCTTGGGACTTCGACATGTTATGATTTAATTTCTCGTAGGTAATCACGACAACTAATAGTCTGTAGTAATAACTGTGTCCGAAAAAACATGGAAATCATCTGATGGGAATAAATTTTTACATTTACATATACAATACAGCATTGGTCAGACACCTTTATCTACCGCGACTTACATTTCTCTTTTATACAACTAAGTAATTAAGAGTTAAGGGTTTTGCCAAGTGGCCCAACAGTAGAAGTTTGGTGGTGCTGGGAATCGAATCCGGATCTTCCAACACCTTAAACATTTCGCTACCACTTCCTCCCAAAGAAAATACATTTACATTTATAACATCTGGGAGACAC
Organism: Bagarius yarrelli; assembly: GCA_005784505.1. Lineage (NCBI taxonomy): Eukaryota > Metazoa > Chordata > Actinopteri > Siluriformes > Sisoridae > Bagarius > Bagarius yarrelli. Next base: position 2,552,633 of record VCAZ01000064.1, read on the forward strand.
CCTTATCCAGAGTGACTTACATTTATCTCTTTTATACAACTAAACAATTAGGGGTTAAGGGCCTTGCTCAGGGGCCCAACAGTGCCAAGTTGGTGGTGATGGGAATCAAACCCCAGTTAGCAGTCTAACACCTTAACCACTTAGCTACCACCTCTCTATTTTTATCCTGGTAAATAAAGTCAGGAGATTATTGGCTACGTAATAAACCGAAGCATATTTAAGAGAGAAAGCAACCAATGCATGCCAATATAACAGGAACTTTAAGCTTCTTAGTGGCCATGATTGCAATAAAAGTGCAAGCAAGTAACCATAATGTTGGAATAAATGCAACAATATTCTGTACAAAATATCACAATACAAATTATGCAACACACAATGTAAAACACATATAGTATATTTATTATAATACTGCTTTAGATTGTAGACCAGCTGTATCTAAAAAACAATGAGAACAAAGAGCTGTACTACTTCCACATACAGTTAAGCAATAAAAACATGTAATACCAGACACGCTGCGATGTGAGGACCAGAAACATGATCTGTTGGCCTCAAGTTTAGATGTCAGACTGGGTGATAGAAACTGCAGGAGAGTTTACATAAAATCAGTCACAGAAACACGATTCAGAATAATCCACTCAGACTTTAAGAGCCGTGCTGTTTCTACAGATCAGTTTCAGCTGCTCCATGCTTCAGTTTCTGCTTCCTTCTGGTCGGGATTAGCAGTACAGGCTTTAGGATGCTGTAGGGACCAGTATGAAGGTTTAACATTAGTGCTAGGAACAATAACGGGGAAATTAAAATACATTTCTACAGCTGAGAAAACATCTTTGGGCAGCCAGAAGCTAAGATTAAAGGTGTAGTAGGACATCTTGGAAAACGCTAACTATAACCTGATAGTGTTAAAAGCATATGTCCCACTTTCTGTGCAAAACGCTATCCAAAGCCACGCCTTCTGAAGGCATAAACAGGCACAGACAAGACGACCAGAGACAACATTACTACAATACATTGTGTGTCATTATCCAGTCAGAAAACTTTATAGTTCAGTAAGTAACTGTACTAAAATTTGAGCTAATTTATAAAAAATAAAAAAATGCATAAGCTATTCATTAGTATCAAAAAATACTAAAATCTAATCACACCATATTTTTACCTGTACAAAAGAAATACTGTAACCATGACATCATTTTTCAGACCCATTGACTCCTGTAATAGACATCAGAATGGAAATACAACATCGATATTAATTCAGGTTTTTGCTCTATTTTGATTCAGTCTTTTTTTCAGCAAGATGACCTGTCTGTGTGAACAGGGTGCACAGAGATATAAACATACATATTTTGACAGGCAAGTAAAAAAGCCTATCATAATGTTTGGACCGAATATTTTGATTGGACGAACATTTCTTGGTTCTACCTCTTCCACAGAAAATATAAATACATTTAGACCAATTAACTTAATGAGTACTATCAAGATGTAAAAAGACTTTTAACCAACAGAACAAAAAATAATCACCTATTGTACATTTAAAGAGTAGTCCTTTTTGAGTAGGCAATTAAATTCCATGCTGTATAAACATAAACCTGAATTTAGAATTCCACCTTGGATTTTTAAGCAGACTGGTAAAGCCTATATGACAAGGTAGGTAACCTAAAGTAATTATAATAACATGAGAACTAAAAGATTTATGTCACTTTTAAAGCTATAAAGAATTTAGGCTGCATATTTCTTTAAAACCACCAGCATCATGGTTCTTTTAGAAGTATATAATTATGGATGTGGTTAGATTTTTCCTTATATATAAAACAATGATATGCAGCAGGAATTTAGTCACATCGTGTGACCTGAATATGTTCTGGCGACAAAGTGTATCCCCCAAAACAGCCTAAAGACAGAGTGCAGACTGTCCTCGATGTCTCCAGCAGAGGTCTTACTGCCCACATCATTAGCTACTTGCGCTAATAAGCTCCCCCCTTAATGCTTCCTGAATTTAAGCCAGTCTGGTCCAGGGGGGAAATTAAAGAAGTGCAGGGGTTTCCAGCTGTGCGTGCAAGTGTGTGTTTCTCCAAAGGGGTTGCAAGTTCAAGGTTTTATGGGCTGGTATGTCCTGTCTTGACACTTAAGGAAATGTTTCCTAAGATCAAACTGCCAGTCAACCAACACTCCAAACCAGGACCCTAGGACCACTCCAAACCCTAGAGCGATCATGTGATTTTAATTCAGGGGAATCAATAAGGATGCATCTGTTGAGCTAGTTTTCACAAGATGCCCCAAAGACCTCAGATTTGAACATTTCCTCTAACTTTAGTCAATAAGATGCAGTGCTTATTTCCCATGTAAATCCTGAGCCAGCTGCATCGCAGGCTGGATGTTTACCCAATCTCTTTCCGGATAAACTATTAGTCGTATATGTCAATGTAAGAAAAGAATCATGACTGTGAATAACAAAAGCTATTGTGCCACTATATATCTGACATATATCCATTTTTTGGTTTCAGTAGTTTATTCAGAATAAATGAATAAAGATTGCAAGTCTGCGAAGGCTCCAGAAAACTCTCAATACTATTATTCTCGTTAACCTTCCCAACCACAAATGAGACCCTACAGCGGAGAGCTGATTGCAGAACTACAGCGATACAGTACCCTGTAACACAAGCTTGGATAACTGAGATGACTAAAGGTTTTCGGTAAAAAGGTCAGTAAGGTTCTGGTCTTAAAAACGAGGCTTGTTTACAGGCTTTTGGAGCAGAACGCAGAGTGAGAGTGAAACTTGAAGGTTATTTAATATCGCTGAGTTAAACTAATTTACAGAACGTCTATGTTTTAACAGGTCTGTGTAGTGTAATGTAGAATAGGATAGGCTAGTGTAATGTAGGGTAGTTAAGGGTAATGTATTATACAAAATCAACTGCAGGCAGCAGATACTTTTCTTATATAGCGGCCAAACTTTGGAAAAATTTACCCTGCATTGTTCAGGAGACAGAGACACTCTGTTAATTTAAAACTAGATTGAAGACCCATCTCTTTAACCTGGATTACACATAATAATCACATTTATATTATTTAAATCGAATAGCATCTACACTAACATACGTCTGTTTCTTTTTTATTCTGAGCTCACTGTTGCCACCAGCACAGTTGGTGGATCAGCACTTGGAGACAATAAGGCAGTTTTCCAGTGATAACTTGACAGCTATCCGGACAAGACCACGGAAACTTTGCAGCAGTATGGGTGACCTATTGGTTTATTTGGTTAGAGGAGAACTGACCACCCGACTAAGCCTGGTTTCTTCCAAGGTTTTTACTTCATTCTATCACAGATGAAGTTTTGGTTTCTTGCAGCTGTCGCTTCTGACTTGCTTAGTTGGGGACTCTTAATTTATAGATATTAATTAAATTGAGTGTTTTAATGAGTGTTTAATGCTGTGTTTTTCTACTGCATTAATACTGCACATGGACTAAAGAAGTGTTTATACAAAAGGGAGGGACATATGCACATAACTACTGATAATGTAAAGAGCCTAAAAATCTAATTTTTGTTTTTATAGGAAATGGTTTGCACTAGAAGAAACATAAATTTTGTTTAATTGGTATTTTAAAAAATAATAATAAATGCAGAAATAATGTAATATTTTTTTCTTTTTTTGAACCAAAATGAATTTATGCAGCACTGACTGCATAAAAAGGTAAATATCTATTTGGTAGAAAGGCACACAGCGTCTGATAGACTACAGGGAAATGAGGAATCTATAAAGTATTTGCTGGACACACGTCTCTGAAAAGATTTAGAGAAGTGTCATGTAGGGTAGTGTACTAGTGAAAAGGGTAGTGTAGTGTTTAGAACTGGGTAGGGTAGTGTAGTGTAGGGTAGTTTAGAACTGGGTAGGGTAGTGTAGTGTAGGGTAGTGTACTAGTAGGAAGGATAGTGTAGTTTAGGGTAGTGAAGTACTGGGTAGGGTAGTGTAGTGTAGGGTATTTTAGAACTGAGAAGGGTAGTGTACTGTTAAGAAGGGTAGTGTAGTGTATGGTAGAGTACTATTGGGCAGTGGACTGTAGTGTAGGGTAGTTTAGAACTGGGTAGGGTACTGTAGTGTAGGGTAGTTTAGAACTGGGTAGGGTACTGTAGTGTAGGGTAGTTTAGAATTGGGTAGGCTAGTGTAGTGTAGGGTAGTTTAGAACTGGGTAGAGTAGTGTAGTTTAGGGTAGTTTAGAAGTGGGTGTGGTAGTGTAGTGTAGGGTAGTGTACTAGTAGGAAGAATAGTGTAGTGTAGGGTAGTGAAGTACTGGGTTAGGGTAGTGTAGTGTAGGGTATTTTGGAACTGAGTAGGGTAGTGTAGTATTGGGAAGGGTAGTGCAGTGTATGGCAGAGTACTATTGGGAAAGGAAGTGTAGTGTAGGGTAGTTTAGAACTGGGTAGGGTACTGTAGTGTTGGGTAGTGTACTATTGGGAAGGGTAGTGTAGTGTATGGTAGTTTACATTTAAATCTACAGCATTTGGCAGACGCCCTTATCCAGAGCAACTTACATTTATCTCTTTTATACAAATGAGCAATTAGGGGTTTATGGCCTTGCTCAGGTGCCCAACAGTGGTAGCTTGGTGGAGCTGGGAATCAAACCCACAACCTTTGGTTGGTAGTCTGACACCTTATGAGTCACCACTTACCTGTTTAGAACTGGGTAGGGTAGTGTAGTGTAGGGTATCTTAGAACTGGTTAGGGCAGTGTAGGGTAGTGTACTATTGAGAAGGGTAGTGTAGTGTAATGTAGGTTAAAACTGGGTAGAGTAGTGTATTGTAGGGTAGTTTAGAACTGGGTAGGGTGGTGTAGTGTATAGTAGAGTACTATTGGGAGGATAGTGTTGTGTGGGTAGTTTGGAACCGGGTAAGGTAGTGTAGGGTAGTGTATTAATGGGAAGGGTAGTGTATTGTATGGTAAAGTACTATTGGGAAGGGTAGTTTAGTGCATGGTATAGTGCTCTTGGGAAGAATAGTGTAGTGTAGAGTAGTTTAGAACTGTGTAGTGTAGTGTGGGTAGTTTAGAACCGGGTAGGGTAGCGCGGGGTAGTGTAATAATGGGAAGAGTAGTGTAGTGTATGGTATAGTACTATTGGAATGGGTACTGTAGTGAAGAGTAGTTTAGAACTGAGTAGGGTAGTGTAGGGTAGTGTACTATTGGGAAGGATAGTGCAGTGAAGGTTAATGTAGTACCAGGTAGTGTGCACTAGTTAATTCAGAGGTGTACACTCGTGTAATCATAATTATGAGCTAGCAATTATATAGGCATCCCTGAGGGGCAATCTAATTAGTCCCACAGCTAATTATTAGTCAACTTTGAGAAAATGTAAGTAAAAAATGGTGTCTTTTTATAGATTAATTACCAGTGAAAGTAAAACAGGTGAATTTAAAATGAAATGGAATTGATTCGAACTGAATTGAGAGAGAAAGAGAGAGAGAGAGAGAGAGAGAGAGAGAGAGAGAGAGAGAGAGGACAGAACAAAAATAGTGGGGTGGGGGGTGGGGAAGGTAGAAAGAGAGACAGACAGACAGACTGAGTAAGAGACATACCACCAACAACAAGACAGTGAGAAAAAGAGTAAGTGGCAAAAGAAGAGGAAAAGAGGTGCTGGTAGTGTTAGAGAGAAAGACAGAGATAGACAGACAAAGAGACAGACAGGCCACACACAGTCGTGGTTTATGGGACAATTTGGCCGTGAATGCATGTTGAAGAGCGCAGACTAGACAACATCATAAAAACCAGACAAGACCAAAAGAGGCAGGAACAGAAATGTTAAGCGCTGCTTTCCAGATCGGATTTTAAAGAGAATTATAAATTCCTTGCCTGGTGATGTGAAGATGCAGGAAGTATTTGAAAGCACTTTCAGCCAAAGCCAAAATTTAGCCTTGAACCCTTGGCAGCTGAGCTACGCTTCAGCCCACCCCACCGCACCCCACCGCTGTCCTTTAAACTTCCCCTAACAGAGCAGTATGTCCTTAACCCCAGTGTCAAGTGACACAGAGAGAAACGGAGGGAGAGAACAACCGACTGATGACATGATCGCCACTTGCACAATAATATACAGCTGCTACATACTACAATTTCTTTGGTGCTTTAGTGCTGATACGTTTTTACATTTCAGGGCAACACACTGGTTGGAATGCTAACAGCGGGTTAAAAAAAATCATAACCATATGTTATATCCGACTTATACTGTTGTCCAAAAGATCCGGAGTAACAGAATGCTTCGAAACACCCACAAATTGTTTTTACCCCAGAATTTTCTCAGTGTTATATTTGTTGACCCTTTGGTGTTTTGGCTCTTTCAACTTCATGCATTCCGGAAATTCTTAATTGAAGTACAGCACCGACTGGCACTTATCAACGAGCTAGAAGAAACAGCCCAGTGTTTGCGTGCATCCAGTTTATTTTTTTTGTCCCATGTTTGCATGAGTAAAGCACAAGTATACCAAATCCCATCGTTAGCGCAAGGACGTCACGCTCACAAACAGCTGAGGTTTTCCTGAGAATCCCGGTCATGCACATCCTACCTGCTGAGATAAAGAGTCAAAAGCACGAAATGATAGAAAACTGCAGACATGGATTACAGCTCAACCTAGACTAAAAAAAAGTGGAGAGTACTTATTTTTAGAAATAAATTTTTAATCCTAAAGCCTGCTATAAAGCAGGTAAAGTCTCTGAGCGGAAATAGTGTACGCATTTAAAATCCAAAATATAACGCCAGAAGCTTTGGAGCTTCACATGTTCTTACTATATTTTTTCAGTTCCTTCCTAGTTTTCCAATTATCTCCCACCTTCCAAAAAACTGCCTTTATATTAAATGACTGTGCTACTTTCATCTTTTTCATTGTAAATAAGTGCACAGTGTCCTGTGATGGACTTGCATTCTATACAGGACCTATTCCTACCACTCAGAACCTGACCGGAATAAATCGGATACTGAATCTAGACCAATAAACAATTGTGGTACGCCAAAGGAAAAAGTTATCTCAAAATAATCTGCACAATGACTACGCTGTCAATCAGCCGCTTATCAATCAAACGGTCCCTTTTTAAACATTAAAATTGTGGTTTTGGATGACCGCTGAAGTGAAACCCCAGAGCAGCCAACTACCCGGGGTAAACACCGTTCACCAGGAACAACAATGGATTTTTTCATTAGTTGGGATAAACGCCACTGTTTATGTTAGTTATAATTCGATTTTTTTTTTTTTTTTTTTTTTTTTTTTTTGCTGGCAGATCTAATCACATGACCACAGCGTTTATTTCTTCTCTCGGATCAGACTATCTAGCATGTACAGTGCTTTAAAAATAATAAGGCTTTAAAAATTACAAGCGACAGCTGTGACGATAACAAAGCCGGGCGATGGAGTTCGGGTCAACGATCACGTGGAGTCTAAGGCGTTGTGTACTGTACGTGGGGTTATTTTTACAGCTGGTACTAACAGTAATACGCTTTAATCAGACTCTGTAACACAATCTGTGTGTTATAATTAGGGCGCCATCACAGGACATTAGGAAGCAGATTAAAATTAACACACTAATAAACATAAGTATAGTGATTGAAAGGTGCTCAGTTTAAAGGGGTTGAGTCAGAATCAGGACTAGAATATGAGAGTTCTTCCACTTTGAAACGTCCAGAACACAGCCTGTCCTCATGAAGATCAGGGGTTTTGTGCACAGGGACATTAAAATATAAAAAAGGCATCCTAGACAACTGTCTGAAAATTGTGGCAACAGTTTGAAGAAAAATTATGTAAAGATCCAATGATGTGGTATTCACAAACGTTTATAGTTTATGTTAAACATAGTGCCTAACATCTAAGAAATAATTGGTGGAAGTGGTAGCGCATTGGTTAAGGTGTTGAACTGATACCTGAAAGATCGGAATCCGATTTCCAGCATCACCAGGTTGCCAATGCTGAGCCCCTGAGCAAGCTCTGATTAGGGAGGTTTGCCCATATGATGTAAATTTAAATGTAAATAAAACATGCAGAAATGGACGGTTTAATTAACATAACTATTTATGTTAATATAATTATTTTTCCAGAGAAGCACATCCTAAACTGTTTTATTCCTTTATATTATTTAAAACACTAAATTCTGATTTATTCGACATATTCATACATTTTCCCTTTAGTAAGTTATCCATGAAAGTTTATTCTTTTATCATAGCAGCTATAAAAAGGAATTTCCTTCAACTAGAGACTCCTTCCTTTGAAATATTTTAATTCTAGAAATAACACATTTTTATCTCACCAACAGAGAAAGAGGCTGATCGAATTTCAAATTCGACATAGTAAAAAAAAATCTAGATATAGAAATTTTCTAAAATCCACCATATTTGTTTTTCTATTGTTAAAAATAAAAATAAAAGTGATTTTTTTAAAGTAACACTTGAATATATGACATATTTCTTTGGGTTCTTTTCATCAGATTTTTAGTAGCTATATGTTAGACTGTATTAGTAGCTATGAGTCAGACTGCATTCTGTGTGTGATGGTATCATCCACACCCTCCGTGTTAACATCATGACCATGAAATGTCTGTTCCTTCACGCTATCTAAAGCACCATCTTAATCCTTGTGTGTCTCCTGTACAGCTTCTGTCAGCACCATAAAAAAGAAATATCCATCTCCACAGCTGAGTCCAGCACCTGTGCTTTTCCCTGCACTCAAACTCTTGGGGTTTGCATAATCTCATGGTTGCACTTAATCCCTCTTGAGTTTGACCTACTTCTAAGCTAAAGAGGTGAAGATCACCGCATCATCCTCGCTGCTTTGTATCAGAACCGTTTGACACTCTAGATGTCAAAGCATCTCTCACGAGTGTGCCAGCAGACACGTCTGATCCTGTGTGGTCTCTGGAAAGGGTGCCAAACACGCTGTAACCGCAGAGGCGCAGAAACAATCGAGGAACTAAATTTAGATTAGCGGATCAGGTTAAGAAGGCACTGAATGAAAGCCACTATTAATACTAATGGAGCAATGAATCCAGCAAAATAATGCAGAAGAATTAGAGACTGTAGTTTCCTCTAACTGTTCCCCAACATTTAAGCACACTATTGTCTAGAACGTATGTTGTAGCATTACATTATTTCATTACTTGGAATTAAGAGACTCAGACCTTGTTCCAGCATGGCAATGTCCCTGTGCACAAAAACCCCTGATTCCCATAAAAACATGCTGTGTTCTAGATGTTTTGAAGTGGAAGAACTCTCATGTCCTGTACAGAGTCCTGATTCTGACTCAACCCTCTGACTTTAAACTGAACACCTTCAGGACGAACTGGAGCCCCGACTGAACCCCAGACCTTCTCACCTCAACATTAGTGTCTGATCTCATTAATAATATTGTACCCAAATGATCAAATCCACACAATCACATGACACAACCTAGAGGATAGTCTGAGTGGAGATGGGATAGGATAGTTATTAAGAATATCTCAAAAGTGTTTATTAAGGTTGCACAATCTACCATTTGTTAAAATTATAAATTGTAAATTCCAGATGTTTGCCATTACGAAAAATGTATTTCTATTTGAAACGTCATCATGGAGATTTAAGGCTCCTCATGAAACTTTGATTTTAAATCCCTGCCTTTGTTAGTCTACAGCTCTGTGTTGTTAACTGATACAACTGCTAGCGTTAATCTGGCTGCTGACGGATACTTAGCCATAAAGGCTAGAAAAAAACAGTGGTAATGAGGTCATCTGATAAGGCCAGCTCCGAAGCAGAGGCTGGGCGCTGATGGATATTTGGCCCTTACTGTGGATAAAAGTTTGCGGCAAGGATGACGAGAAGGGGGGATTAGCTGGGACAGCTCACATGGAGATATCATAATAAAAAAAGAACACAATTAAACACTGATCGATCGCAGCATTAAGCTCGTTACTGGGAGATTAGGGTACACTTGGTAGTTTGTGGTCTGACAATTTACTCTGAGGATGCCAAACCTTTTGAAGCATGTTCTTTTTTTGTTCCAGCATTTGCTGAATTTACTGTTGTGAGTTCCAAGACTAGATTAGGATCAGTGAGAAGAAGCCAGAAGCTAACTAACAGGCCAGAGCTGCTGGACGTGGCATTGGATCACGGCTTTGTTAAATTCCAAAATCTAACCATCCAATCCAAATCTAATTTTTCTTTAACATAGGTGACCATAGGATCTTTTTTTTCCTGGACAGGTTCTCTTGTTGGACCAAAAAAAGACATGACAGGATCATTTAAACAGCTTAAAATACCTGGAATTCATCTTTTGCCTTATATACAACCAAACTGTACCTTAATTATTATTTTCAGCACAAGAGCAATAGCCAAGAGACAGAGCAGCGGCTTGCCTGTCAAAAGTGTGTGGCACATAGCTGCATGGTTGTAAAACACTGTCTATATTACCGGCCCACAACCAAACAACCACCCCCAATAGTCAGCACTCAATTTACAAAATTAAATATAACTAAAAAAAGGTAAAAAAATAAGTATATATTCGTAAGTACAAATTTCTTTGGGTATGAGAGGAATAAAAAACTATGTAGAAAATAATTAATTTACAATTACACTGTAACAACAATAGCTTAAAAACACAACAGCATCAATTCATTTCCTATAACATCAAAACCCCGGTATGATTACCACAATGACAAACTGTGCATATATATTTCCGCTCTAGGTTTATAATAAGACTCATTTTAGCTGTCTTTTGGTTAAAAAAGGCCCTGCAATTAAACACAGTTTATTTCAATCTCTAAACAAAGCCAGATGCTGCGACTAACCCTGTCTGATCTGTTAGCATTTTTACTTTGTACTGCCGATCGCCCACCATCTCCCTCTGAGGCTCTCTGGCGTATCAGCATGTTGACATATCGTATCACTTCAGGCATTTTCTGCCTCTGACATTAAACTTAACACATTTTTCTTGAGGACAAATCATCAGGATGGTTGAAGTCGTCTTGAAATAAATGCAGACGCGGAGGCGGATTGTTGGATGCCCTGGAAACCCACAACAGCAGACAAGTCAGTAAGTGAGTAGGGAGCTGGACTGAGATTGTGTGAATTGTAAGAGAGGAATTGAGGGCTTAATTCAATTTTAGGGCATTAAGACATTTTCAAGAAGACATTTTAAGTCCTTTTACACAACTGAGGATTCGGGGGTTACGGGTCTTGCTCAGGGGGGCACTTTACAGCGGTAGCTTGGTGGTGCTGGAAATCTACCTTCAATTTATCAGCCCAACACCTTAAGCACTGCGCTACCACCTTTCTCTAAATGTTTTGCTCTATTTTCTATTTTGTAACAAAGGTGTAAAATTAAAACCCTCATTATTGCCACAAATTACATTACAACGTTGGACATCATTAAAGGGTTAGAGAGGATTATTTATCGCAAATCTAATCTAAAGTTGGGGTCAGAGCACAGGGTACACACAGAGCACACTATGATACAGCACCCCTGGACCAGGAACTGTCAGTCGTAGGGCTTGAACCCAGGTCTTTCTTGTCATGCAAACAACAACTAAGACCTTAATAACCATTAAGCAGGCAGGGTTAAGGGCCTTGCTTAAGAGCCCAACAATGATTGCTTTAATTGCTGAACCATGATCTTGAAAAAACTTTAAAATTGACATAAACAATAAAATGTAATTGGATGCAAAACTGGATCCCTGGATCAGATCAGGATTATGCAATGGTTTTGTGTTTATCGTCATGGTAGTTATGTCCTAGTGAAAGTGATAATAATAATAATAATAATAATAATAATAATAATAATAATAATAATAACAATGCAACTAAAGTGAAATAAAAGGCACAAACTTTCTTGGACATTAAACATGTGATATAATTTGTAAGTTACAATATATTTAATATACAGTATAACCGTGCTGTCCAGTGTAACAGAACATAAAGATTAATCATAGCTGGATTTGATTTGATACATTCATCTCATAAAAAATTAGTCTTGCTAAAGGTGAAACCACCCATGCACTTTCCTGAACTCTACTGAACTTCTACTGGTATGTGTTTTAATGGCTGTCACCTCTGGCTTTATATAAAGCTATAATGATCGACTGGCAAGGCTGTGCTGGCTGGCTAGAATCTGTCCTCATATTGGGACTGGCAGCCGTCTCCGTGTCCACATAGCTCACTGGCAAACGCCGACCAGACGCCAGTGAATTTTCTTTATTGCGCTATACCACAAAATAGGCCTGTTTCATGCTCATAATTACTATTTGCCCTCAAGACATGAAGACATTTCTTCCTAAAAATATCTAGTTTCCTTTTTTTTCCGGTGCCAGACGTCTGAGCGTTAACACATTTACAACAATAACACACTTCATAAAGCTTGTACACACCATCAATCTATAAACTTTTGTACTGCTGTGAGGTGTCACTCTGTAAAATCATCACCTCGTTACAAATCGTTATAAATCCCGGCAAATAATTTTCGGTTTGGTATGATAAATAAATATGTTTTGGTAATCTGCTACCGTGTTTATGCTGTAGTATAAATGTAGTATAAATTTAAGACGAATGAACGAGTCACTGGATTTGTTTACAGAGGTCATTTCAGGGCCATGAATTTCAGGGCTTTTCTGTAAACAGTAAAATGAGAAGATGTGTTTTTAGAAGGGTGGAAAGCGGCGAGGTTTTTACACCCGTGATGACTGATCTATATTCAGACAGTGGTCTCAGGTCTAAACAAAGAAAAAAATAGCCACAACATAACGTAACAGACAAAACATTTTACGACATAAAAAAAATGGTGATGTTAAAAATATATTAGATTGACACTCTAAATTTATAACTTCCTGTTCTCACAAGAATACTGTGTTAATTTATTTTTAGAAGATTATTTTCTTTATTTCGTTGAGTTTCTTTTGCTGCACCGCTTCCAGTACGTGTAAGTGGATGTTAGATTTTTTGTTCAATCAGATTTTAGCCTCAATATGCTGCCATGTTAATCTAATCTGCCCAAAACCTTCAGAATCAGTAGTGCTAACCCATGTAACTTAAACTATATTAGCAGTGAGACTGTTCGTCAACCAATTAGATTTTAAATACACCTCAAAGGGTGGCCCACAATAACGTCAGCATTTTTCCATCCTCTGATTGGTTGGTCAGAATTACAGCCAAGTTCGACTAGCAAAACAATACAGTAATTAATTAATATAGTCAAATTAGACTTTTATAATGAAGGAGGAAAAATCGGCTTGTCTTGAAAATCTGTTTTTTAAGGCGGCCGCCTTTAATTATGCTACACATCCAGAAGTATTGGAACACTGGACCGTCACATCTATATATGTATGAGCATCCTATTCCAGATGTAGTCTCACTCTTCCTTCTATAATAAACCTGTAGGATTATCAAACATTTGAGCTTGTGTCACTGTGAAGAGTATCCGTTAAAATGTGTTGTCAATAGAAATCGTATGTTCCATAAACTATTAATTGAAAATTAAATATTAAAATAATATTTAAAATATTAAAAAATATTTAATTTTAATTTAATTCTGTTTACATCTGTATGTTTACATCCTTCCTGTCAGTCTGTTAAAGACACGCCCACAAAAAGACTTTACTCCACCTACCAATTTTAAAAAGGATGAAGAAATATATTCTAAACAAACTCACAAGCTTTAATATTTATTTTAAAATTCAAAGTATGTCTAATTTTATCTCTTTATTCCAGCCTACAATTCCAATATAATTATACATCATGTTCTATTGCTACAACATGTAGCATGTAACATAATGCACATAATTCTATTACTTCCTTTTATTATTGCTAATCACCCTGTTTTTACATTTTTTTAAATTTAGATTATTTGATAAACAGAATAAAGAAGAGTAAGTCCCAGTTTTGTGTTTATCTTAAATTAGCTAAATTGTTTGTGTGATTTTTTTTTGTTTAGCTAACTAAAATAGTATATTATTGGTTTGTCTGAATTTGTTCATGTTTTTATGATAGAAATACGTTTCTATGTAATTTGTTAAATTAACATGCATCGCATTTAATTCCCTGTATCCAATTTCTGCATTTACACGGCAAAACAACCCAATGTAGACATACTGACCAGAAAAGGAAGTATGAAGATGAAATGATTATTCCGTATTTTGCTTCCACATCATATTTAAAAGTAAAACTAAACCAACACTCTTATTAGAAGGAGAAAAAAAGAGGGGAGCCTTTGTTATAGCACCTGAATGGCTAAGTTAGAAATAGCTTTTTTTTGATAGTGCGTTAATTTTTTTATTGTTTACAGACAAAACAGGCTTTAAATGAAGAAAAACAATAAATATCGGAATACACAGTTGTGTTGGTGTCCACCTGAGTTGATGTCATGCGCCACAGTCTCTTAGTCAATGATGTTTAACTTGCATTGACAGGTGAAAATCCGATCTGCCTGCTTACATGACAGACGCTAATGTGCATATCCGATTCATATCCCATTTATTTCCACATGTGAATGAGGTAAGAAACCGATCTGGAAAATCAGAATCCATGTGCTTTTTTCTGCATACACGATCATCTAAACAGCTATCCCATCTGTACCACATTGAAGAAAAAAATCTGAATCGGTTCACTTGACATGCTGTGTAAATGCAGTCAGTCATGGTGTAACCCAGAAGTTGGGGATCATTGTTGATTCCATGCTTTAAAACAGTTTACTTAGGGAAATGCACGGTAGGAGTATTAGATGAACATTTTTAGAGAGAGGAGCTTCTAACTCCACTAATAGCTTCTAATAGCTCCACTATTTCCACCTTGGGATGTTGTGTGTAGGAAAAACAAAACAAATGATCAACTACTTTCAAGCTAATGACTCACAAACGTTAAGTAGACATCTACGAAGGTTGTAAACTATGCAGAGCAACTTGATACACATGTTCTGTGAGAGTGTTAAGCGTTTTCTCTCTCTTTCCCTCATTAGATTTTTATGGCTATTTTCCATGTCACCTATAGCAGCTGATGATGTGACTTAAAATGACGTAAAAGAATAATCTTGTGCTGTTTTACGCCGCTAATTTTAATGAAATGACGGTATGAGACTCAGCATAGGGGGTTCTATATGGGTATAAAAATGGACAAAAATATATTTGCTAAAATATGTTGTAAAATATAATTAAATACATATAATTTTTTGGCCATTTTGTTATATCTTTGAAATCAAAATAACAACAAGGAGCTGAAACCCAAATCACCCAGAGCGCAATGGCACCCCAGTTGGTGATATTTCAAAAATTAAGCAAGGAACATGGTTTACATCTTGAGTGTAATAAAGTTTATGTGAACAGTAAATTAGGTAAAACTGAAATTAACTCTAATTAACTGGCTATTTTAACGTAAGCAGTGCCGTCTATCAACAAACTACTTCGTAGTTCCATCATCCATCATCATCTCATTCGCAAATAGCTTTTTTTTAAAAAGGTTCGTTAATATTAATAATATTTTACATTCATTTGGATTTGGGTGCCCTCTGTTGAGAGTGGCCCTCCTGTGGGTGGGCGGCGCCACTAGCATTTGCCTATTCCGCCTGATGGAAGTGTCAGCCATGTGTGTGAGCTTCTGTAAAATCTAATGAGGTGGTAGTGCAGTGGTTAACATGTTGGACTGCTTATTGGAAGATCGGAGTTCTATTCCCAGCACCAAAAAGTGTCCCACTGTTGGGCCTCTGAGCAAAGCCCTTAACCCCCAATTGCTCAGTTTTATAAAAAAGATAAATGTAAGTCACTCTGGATAATGACATCTTTGAAAATGCCATAAATTAAAATGTTCTCGCACATCCAGTTCAGGCACGGATGAGCTTCTGTTTATGCTTGCTGATCAAAGCTTTTGTGTGTAGCTATGGGGGGGGGGGGGGGGTTAAAAAGCTCCTGTGTGAGATGCGATCAAGAGGCCTGAGCATCCAGTAGCAGAGCCACATGCATCCACACCCATTCACAGATTCATCAAACATCTTACGCTGCTGCTAATGTATTAATAATAGAACCGGATGAGATCAAACTCCTACTTCAGAGCTAAAACGGGCCCGAATCCCAGCCCGAGTCTCTTCTCTTTTCTCCTCGGCATGACGATCATATCTTATTGCACAACTTCCTAGTGGCATATTTCACACCGAATACATGGAGCCGAACCCTGACAGGATATTTTAAGCTAAAGGGTTTGGAGAGATGAAAGTAAATACAGTGCTATGTTCATCAGAAGCTCCTGCCACACCCCAAACACTCTCCGATTACTTTCTGCTCTTCAACCCTGATTTACAGAGACCACTTTCCCAGATTCTGTCTGGTATCTTTAGTATCGTTTGTTTGCATTTTAATCTGTAAGAGGCTCTGGATCTTCAATTTGCCTGACGAACATCATAAATAGAATCTTAGTTTTAAAAACGATTCATTACAGAAAGCAGGTTGATTAAAGTTTCAGAAATCTTTCAATCCACTTCATTTCCAGTTTTAAGAGCTTATCTCTCTCTCTCTTTTTCTCTCTCTCTCCGTTTTTTCTCTTTATCTCTTTCCATTCGTTCTTTCTCTCTCTCTCTTTGTCTTTATTTCTCTCTTTCTTTCCCTCGCTCTCTACTTTCTTTCTTTCCCTCTCTCTCTCTCTGTTCTTTCTCCATGTCTCTCTCTCTCTCTTTCTCTCTCTCTCTCTCTCTTTCTCTCTCTCCCTCTTTAAAACATGTCCGGGATGAAGTTCTGGAAAAGTATTAATTAAGGTTTGGTTATAATTCACTTTGATCGTTTGACAAAAAGCATCATTAAATCAATTACTTTAAAAATTTAGAAAAAATTGCACAACCCAAACACCACCTAGGGTGAACACTTGACTAGTCTAGTCATTTTCCCTTTTTTATTTTTATTAATATTAAAATTGTTCATCACTCTTGTTATAACACTACAAAATGGGGAGAACGGGTGCCAATACTTGTGTTTGATCATTTTTATGAAGCCTTTGAAAAATTTACACAGGCTTTACTTAACTTTAAATAATAAACTTTAAATACTGTAGAAAGTTTCAGAAAGATTATTTATTATTACTATTGTTATTATTATTGTTATTATTAATGATAATAATTTTGCAATCTATGTTAATTGTCCTTAATTTTTTAGTAACTACTTAGTTAAGGTTCATAACGTACAACAAAATTTTTTTTAAATCTTTACCTTGTACTGACATCTGCTGGTGTGTCTCAAAACTTTTTGATACCCTTGCATATTTACTATCTCCCCCACACGCAGAAAATGTTCTTTATTTTGTAGTATGTCATTAATCTTAACTTAGTAATGACAATTAATGAAAATTTTCATATTATATTTTTCAATATAATGAATCTATTTTAATATTCTTTGTACTTATGCAAGCACTTTTGTACATGGGTGGTGGTGGTTAAGGTGTTGGACTGCCAACTGGAAGATTGTGGGTTTGATTTCCAGCACCACTAATTTACCACTGCTGGGCCCCTGAGCAAGGCCCTTAACCCTAAATTGGTTATAAGTAAATTAAAAAAATGTAAGTTGAATAAGGGCGTCTGCCAAATGCTAGTAATGTTAACATGACCAGGGTTGTTGCTAAGGATGGAATTTAAGATAATTCTAAGGGCCCATGCACATTGGAGGGCCAATGAGGAACTCATAATCTTTCATAATGCCAGAAATTGCCCCTGGATATGACACGTAAAGTCATGCTTAGATTTTGTCATGTAATAGCATTTTGTTAAAAAAAAAGTGGTTCCTTCTGCCAAGATTATGTAATCCTTTTTTTTTCTGTTTTCAGTAAAATGAGAACATAAATGTATCTGTTCCGGAGGTTTACAACGGTTCAGATGTTAATTGTAGTGAATTTTTGCGGCGGATGGAAAGATGACAGCTAGCATATCTGCGAGTTCTGTTCCAATTATATATATAACTGCGCAGCTCCCTCTGTCAATCATCTAGCACCCCTTCAGTACCTGCGTTCAAATTTTCTGGTACCACCCATTTGTTTGTACCACATAAGAAAATCTAATGTATTATATAAACCCTTGGAGATGTGTATGGCAGTATAGTTTGCTTAAAGTAAATCTTTAAATCCTGAGCCATGATTACGAAGACAAATTTCCAGATTGCCATTTAAAGCAAAGGCGTTAGCAGTTCAGTGTGCTGCCAGTAATGGCTTGTTCCTGCTCGCCTCAGAATTACACCCACTAAACACTCTACTGCCTGCTAGGAAACCTGTTAGAGCTGAAATAAAAAAGCCACATCAAAACGTCCAGAACACTCAGTAACATGGGAGTAGTTTAACCTCCAACTTACACCATCGACACAGCATCAACTCCATCACACAGCTGTGGTGCGCTCGTATTACACACACACACACACACACACAGAGCGTTAAAGCAGACTACGGTGAAACAGCCCCCAGAGGCTGATGGACAGAAATGGACATACCTGGAGGACAGACACACTCCTGATTTACGTCTCTGGTCATGCGCAGTTTGGGCATCAGCTCGCTCAGCGTCTGGTACAGAAAAGACGACACACACACGAGTCAGCAGACGGGCAGTGAGGGAGAAATAACAGTGTGTTTAACAGCAAAACTCTGCTGGGGGTTAAATGTAACATCTGATATTATATTATAAGCCATAATTTTACTGTATAATGTCACAACAACACAGTGAATTCATTAATGATTTAATTCCACAGTGAAAACAAGCTCTTAATATAAATAGAGACAGACAGACAGACAGACGGATAGATAGATAGATAGATAGATAGATAGATAGATAGATAGATAGATAAACTGACAGACACACAGATAGGTAAACTGACAGACAAACAGACAGAGATACAGACATACAGATCAATAGATAGATAGATAGATAGATAGATAGATAGACAGACAGACAGATAGATAGATAGATAGATAGATAGATAGATAGACAGACAGACAGACAGACAGACAGACAGACAGAAAGATAAATAGATAAATGACAGATAGACAGATAGATAGATAGATAGATAGACAGACAGACAGACAGACAGACAGACAGAAAGACAAATAGATAAATGACAGATAGACAGACTAGATAGATAGACAGACAGACAGACAGACAGATAGGTGTTGAATATTTTTGGATTTTAATAAACAATTCTAAACAGACGCTGTATTTATATCAGACCATATTTTGTGTCATGTTTCTTTCTGAAAACTCAGAACCAAATGATAGAAGCTCAGTCTCTACATGAACAAAAGCATTTTTTAGATATTTGACTTTTTGGGGGATTTTTTAATGTCTGTCAGTGATCACAGCAATTTACACATTCACTTATTTAAACTTGAACCACTAAAAAAACCACACAGTAAAGCATTTTATCCAAATCCTGGATTTCTTCCAGTGAGGATTAAACAAGATAAAACGTGTGTATGCATGTGTGTGTTTGTGTGTGTGTGTGTGTGTGCAGGAGAGATCACAGGTAGCAAACTTAAACTCTCACACGGTTATACTAATATTACTGACTTTACTTTAGGGTTATTGATCTTAAAATTAATATCTGATTATTGATTATCTGAGAACGTATCAAACAGCTACTGTGTCTGTCTAATTCATACATCTAGCGAGCTACGTTTTTACAGATTTTAATATACATTTTTATTGATATATTTCCTTTGCAAGACCTATAAATAAATAAATAAATAAATAAATATTCTTAAGCAGTGATAGTTTTAATAGATTTGTTATTATTACACTTTTCCTCAGTCGCTCTGATGAATTTCTCGAATCGTTCTTAATATTTGCAAAAACGCAGGTATGTGCATTTCTCAAAACCGCCTCACACAACGAATTACCTGCAAAAAGCCTGTAACTTAACCAAAATCTTTAGTTCACCTTTCATAAGGGCGTATTTATGTCAATGAACATTTCATTTCAACAAAATGCTTTAGTGATGTTGATATAACAGTGCACTGTATTAGTAATACCTGTTATAAACTATAATAACAGTTTGGATGACAGTTACTGTAGTGGAATGCTGATGGCTGCACTTCTTATTTATTCAATACAGTATATCCTTTTCAAAAGTACAAATTTACACATTACTATTGTGGGATTACGCAAAATTGTGCAGATTTTCATCTACATTACAACAAAAATCTTTTCTTGCAATGCAACGTAAAAAAAAATCTTTGAGTATGTCTGATGTTTACTGTGATGTCCTAACAGACTACGTCCATGGAGGACAGCAGGGTCATCTAAGTATGTGGCTGACGATCATAGACCGTCCACCTCCGTGCTGAGTAGAACTTCTCAATTCCTCTTCCTCCTCTCGGCTGTTGACCCTGATTGCTTCCTGGATGTTTATCCATGGTTGGAATTTATAACTCTGGTATTGTTCATTGTCTATATCTGCTTTCCAATCGAAGCTTCATGAGATGCACATTTGAGCTATTTCATAAAACTGGTTTACTATTGATTGATCTACAGTGTCTTCGTTAGTAAACGTGAAGATTCACCTGCACAGATCCGAGCAAATTTACAAAAAGACTAACAGAAATGTGTGAAAATTTAGCAGACAACTGGATCAACCATGTTGCATTTTAATGACTTATACGATGAATTAATGACTAGATGTACTAAGCGGAAACCACAGACAAACATACATAATCAACTGCATGATTATAAAGTTAAAATTCTAATTCGAACGAAATAAACGATAGAGACTGAGAAAAACTGTATTATTATTATGGTATAATTAGTATATGATTTAATGCTATAAACAGAGTAATTATATACATTATCTTTATCACCAACAATCAAAAATAAAGATAGATAGATAGATAGATAGATAGATAGATAGATAGATAGATAGATAGATAGATAGATAGATAGATAGAATCTGTATTAAAGGGTTTCTTTTTTTTTCTCTCACTCCGGAGTTTTACTCACCTCCTGCACCAGACTTCGGACGGAGTCCCGCTGCTTTCCGGTCACCGGGCCGTCGCTCATCTGCTCCAGCGCGCGCATTCGACTCTCCATCTCGCGCGTTTTAATCACCATGAAACAGCACGTGGCGACAGCGCTGAGCGACAGCGCGAGACACACGGCGGCGGCGGCGGTGGTAAAAGAGGGCCAGCGGCGCGCGGGGACAGAACCGTGCATCGGGGATGCTTTCCTCTCCTCCGGGTATGTATCCATGCTGAACCGGGAGAACCCTGTAAGCGCGCGCTGTATCTCTCCGCGAATAAAGTTGTGAATGGAAAACTGATGATGATGATGATGATGATAATAATGATGATGATGATGATGATGATGATGAGGTTTGCAAACTCCTCTGCAGTTCACTGATGACTCTCGCGTGTGGAGCGCGTGTGCATGTGTGAGTGAGTGTGTGTGTGTTTGCTCTGAAGCGTGAAACGAAGAGAACTCCTACAACCAGCTGGCAACGAGAAGTGTGTGTGTGTGTGTGTGTTTGAGTGTGTTCTGTTTCTTTAAACCCATTTACTATTTCACTAAATAGGATGTCAAAATAATACGCCACCTATTGGTTACCATAGTTACCAAAATATCGAGCACCAATTCGAGCTGCGTTAGAAGTCATTAGTTCTGTTAAAATGAAATAATCGTTTAGTTTTGCTTTTGAGTTGGTGACGTCATCTAGTTTTTTGTTATTACGTAAGAAAAATAACCGTAGGCCACTAATGAAGTGTACTTAGATTAGTGCCACATTAAAAAAACAATTTCACTAGATTAAAGCCGTATTATGTAGAGAATAAATTAAATGAATGTAAATTTTAATGTTTTATTCCTCTTATGACGCAACAATGTAAACGCTGGTATTTCTCAAATTGATGACTTATTAAAAAGCCAGAAGACTTTTCCATGTAAGAAAACTGTTAATGTTACAAAGCGCCGTCACTAAAATCACTAACACAACTATTAAATACACATTTAATTATCAGCCCTAGAATACAGGGATTTATCTGACAAACAATGGGCCAAAGAGCGATAAGCGACTAGAAATTGTTAGAATAATTTCAAGTAAATAACTTTCTTCGCATTTTCCCCGTTAGATCGTTTAAGCTATAAAGCTGTGAGATAAAAAGTTTATTCTTGTAAACATCATTGACCATAAATACAATTTAAGTTCGTCCATTTAAGTAAAAGGTCAAAACGGGGACGATCCTCTGCTGCCATCTAGTGTTTAATAGTGCAACTGCAATAATAAACGGAAACACACTGCTCCTTGAGATTTTATTTATTGAAAATGAAAACAAATCACAAGAAATTCATTCTGACACACAACAGCTACACGATGAATTAATACAGCTACTGATTCAACAAATGAGAAAAGAAGTTTAACAAACCCTTCTTTAGCTTGATCTTGTTTGCAATTGTAAAATACAACAAAATACAGATTAGAAATTGCACATTACAGTAAATAAAAAGACGTGTGGGACTGATGCAGTCATCGGAATTCAACCTCTCATTGAGAGTAAAAAAAAACCTTGTATTTCATTAATTCACTTGTGGCTTTTCTTAACAGGGTCAAAAAAAGGATGTCTTAGGGCTTCCTCCAAAGTGATCCGCTTAGTCACATCGTATTCCAACATCTTCTCAAGGAGGTCAAACAGCTCCATGTGGGCCAGGCTATTAGAGGTCATGTAACTCTTGTTAGGAGGAAAAAAAAAACCATTACCATCATGTTAACAGCAAAACACATGCTGATGCAATGCGGCATGACAAAAATGGTGCATGTATATGGGACGACTGCAGTAAATGTTTTTGTCTTGATCTGGCACCCTTTGTAAAATACAAAAAGGTGGGTGCTTTAATGTAGTAAAGATGCTTACTCTGAGAGGTTTGCAATGTTTTCGAACGTATCGTCCTGATGAGGAGTGCATGTCCCAGTCAAGTCTGTCACGGTGGACAAATCGTCGTTTTCTGTAAGAGTTAAAAAAAAAAAATTAACTTGGATGCAACTGGATACAACACAAATCTAAATAACGTACACTCAGCCTTATGCATTACAGATTACAGACTTGCCTTGTTTTCTGGAGCATGTGCGTTGGTATTGGACCCAGGACTCTTTCCATCATGGCCAGATGTTCTTTACTGTCATGGGTCTTAAAAAGAGAACGAATCATTTTAAACTCTTTGACACTGTATGTCAGGTGACAACATGAACATAGCGGATGCAGAACATCCAAATTTGTGCCCGATAGTATGCACTCAAACGCAGTCCGAACTGAAGCAGCATATAATTTCAGATGCAGTATTAGTAATACATATTTGCCTGTAATTTTATTAGCTGTGCACTCACCTGAAAGAGTGTAGATCCAAGGTAATATTCAATAAGAATACAACCCACGCTCCATACATCACAGGAATGATCCCATCCCAGCTCTGTTTAAGGAAATAAATGAACATTGGTCTGAACACATGACTAATAATAATAATAACAACAACAACAACAACCATGCACAACCACAGAAAAGGGGATTTAGAATGACCTAGAATGACTTCAGGAGCACGGTAATGTCGTGTGGACACGACGGTGGTGTGATGCTCATGCTCGTATGTGGCGTTCCCAAAATCTACCACTTTCACGTCTGGATTTTTCAGAGTCCTCTCATCTCTCTTCTGTGTAAAAAGAAAGATATTGTGGTAAAGATTTAAAATCAACATTGATATAACGTGCTACACATAGCAAACAAGGTTACACTGGCACGTACCATTTTTGCATTGTACTTAAGGTCGTACTCCGAATGAACTAACAGGATGTTCTCTGGTTTCAGGTCTGTGTGTGTCAACTTGTTTTTGTGCATAACTGGAGATTAAAAAAAAAAAAAGTCGTATGAGACACGCGAAAGCGCACAACAGTTACACGCTAATCAGTTTGATTGTACTCACACTTGACAGCTTTGATTATCTGGTAAGCCATGTGTCTGATGTGGTCGACTGAAAAAGGCTGGAAGTTGTTCTCTTTGAGGAAATCAAAAGTGCTCAATCCAAGCAGTTCAAACACAATGCACACATGGCCATGGTGGTCAAACCAGTCAAGCATACGCACACAACAGCTGTAAGAAAAGAAAAAACACCAGTCAAAAAACTTCGGCTGTAAATTATAAGGGTGGGCATTTGATCTCCTGAATTATCGATTATTATAGTGGCAGAAGTCACGAATAAAAGCAGCCCAGTCCCCAGCCACCCCGAGCAAAATAACCAGACTTGAGCAAGGTTATGTGTTAAGGTTTTATTTTATTTTTTTCCAAACTGTTTAATTTAGACACACCGTTTGACTTAAAATAATAATGAGGAAGACAATTGGCATAGTTACTCACTATTTTCTGTCAGCGTCAAGTGTGTTTATATGTTTCAGCACTTCGACCTCAGACATGGCTGCATCTCGATAACGATCAATGTTTTTTATAATCTTCAGTGCAACGCGAGTACCTCGACTGCAGAGAATAAAAACAGGATGAAATATCACAAAGACAGATTACCGTTCAAAACATGATAATTGAACCGGGTATAATTGCGGATATATTATCTTACTTTTTGTGATCGATGCATTCAACTACTTTCCCAAAAGCACCCTCTCCTAGCGTGCACACGATCTCATCTAGGGTATAAAGACAGACAATTAGACACACCGAACCCCCAGTGGATCAAAACTTGAGACATGACTGTACCATCTAAGAGTTCTAGCTGGAGATAATAAATCATTCAAAAAGAAATACATGGCATACAAGAATAGGAAACAAGTGATTGCTAGACTAATCTAGCTGAAAATACAGAAAAATGTATTCTCAGCTTTGTAGTGCTGATATAATCGTGCCGCCCAAAAAACATTTACCCTAAAGCACTACACATGACATTTCATTTGTGAGACAAAAAAAAATACAACAGATACAGAAGATATACAAAAAAGTATATTCTATACATCTCGCCCTGAGTATGTCTCCACTGTGATAGATCAGGTGCCCCTCCTCATCATCCTTAACACTTCTGGATCTTTTCCTGCGATGGCTCCTCTGCAGGTTTTCGGACCAGCATCAGCATCACCACCATCATCAAAAACCATGAGAATCGGGGGGAACCAGAACGCGGCATTCATTCATTCAGCGAGGAAGGAACGAGAGGAAGCGATTCGGCCCATTCAGATAGCGCAGCAGTCAGGCCCGGCCACAGGGTGCAGCCAACGCAAATTCAGCCCGCGACAGAGATATGCACAGGGGGCCACCACATAGTGTGTGTTACAGAAGAAAAACAATGGCAACACATTTTCAGACAGGATGCTTAGAAAATACGTAAATTAGACATCATTGACAGTTTACAATTAACCTTAAACTAAGCTTTCGTTCCCCTGCCCCACTGTTTGCCCGTCATTTGTTTCCTAAAAAATTTTGCTGGAATTTTACTGGAATAACAGTAAGTCAATAGGCATTCAACTAGTTTTAAGGAAAACTGGGTGAGTAGTCCATCTACACAGACAAAAGAAAAAAAAAGGCATGAAAACAGAAAAGTTGGCGCTTATACCGAGTGAGAGCGACGGCGATGAGAGCGGCTACGACTGCGCCTCCGCCCGTGCCGGCTGCTTTGACCACTATAACCAGACGATTTGCTGTAGTGGTGCCAGTCACGATCCCTATGGCGCACACGATGCCTGTCCTTCTCTCTTGAGACGCTCATGTGGCTTTCCTTATCGTACCCTGAATCCACATCTCGGGCCCTCATCTCCTGCTTTTCGTTCAGATTTCGGCTCTCGAGGTAATGCCTACAACAGAGCAAAAAGAGTCATTACAGAACACACCTGTATAAAGTGCCGAGCGCCAGTCACATGACAGCAATAATTTCAATTTATCACATAAAATATTCATTAAGTTAATACAATGGCAAGTCATAAAATAAAACATTTGTTATTACCAACAGTGTAAGGTTCATCTTTATTATTTTTGCATGATACCTTCATTTTTATTATAGACGTGCGAATAACAAACATTAACCTTGGCGCTAACTTCAGAGAAACACTGCTTAGGGTGTGTTTACCAAACAGCCTTTTTTGTTTCATCCTGATACAAACCAATATGTGGTACAGATGACCTTTCCAAAGCCAGAAACATTTTTCTAGTTAATACCATCAAGGGTGGTTTTACTTCAAGCTTGTAATGTTCTTGAAATTACATCATCACCTGGCAAGACGTTTCATATGGTTTAAATATATATGAAAAGCTGTGCCATCAAACGTTAGAGTCTGGTTTCCCTCAGGGAAAATAGACTGGTGCATCAAATAGCTATTATTACTTTCACAGGGCTGCAGATCATTAGGCTCTTCCCTTCTAATGTTGGGTGAAGAATAGAATGATTTACTTGTTCATTCAGGCAAATTTGGTTAGAAACAGAGAATTATAACCGTATAAGACAATTCTATTGGTCTGTTTTACTTAAACTTTGTGCTAAGCAAGAATGTGCTATGTATTTTTGTGGATTATTACACAACATATTGTAAAGTTGAATATAAAATATTCCATTGTTTAGTAGCAAGCTATAAATGATATTCTGATGTAATCACTGATCACGGTTCGGTTTACACTTAAGGACCATTTTTACCCGTCGCTGCTTCTGTGATGATGGTGATGTTTTCGGTACTTGTTTTCTCGCTCACTGCTGTGTGAATCCCTCCGGTGGCGCTTTCTCCTTCCGGTCTTTTCCCTCCAGCTGTGTTCTTGGTCTGGTGAACAACTCAGGATTTCTCGTTGTCTCATCTGTTGAAAAAATTAAATATTACATTTCCATGAAAATAAACATTTTATTTGTGGCATTTGGCAGACACAGTTATTCAAAGAAACTTATAACTGTCTGTTTTTTAAAGCATTTTAAAGGTCAGGGGCCCAACAGTGGCATCTTGTTAGTGCTGGGAATTAATACATAATATTGATTTTTTTATTTCATCTACAAAGACTCAAAGCAATTATACAAAAATTTTTCCAAGCATAAAGTGCACGCAATTTTTCCACAACTGGTGGTAACTAATTTATATTTTACCATTAGTGTTAGTTTTATACAACAGGTTATAGTTTAATAATGCCACAGGCAACCATATTAAAATTTACTTTTGACATCATTTGGCAGACACTCATTTCCAAACCATCGGATTTAATATATATATATATACATACACACACACACACGTGTCGGAATTATATAACTAAAACATTTGCGAGTTAAGGGCCCATAGGCGGCAGCTTTGGGGGTTCTGAGAATTTAACCCACAACATTTTTTACCAGTCACTGTGTCAGCAATGTGATGTTTCCGCAAAATGTTTTTAAAATAAAACATATATTTGAAATAAGCATTGAAAGTTTTAATTATGTTTACTGGTTTAAATCTTAATCTAATCTCATTAACGATGTAATTTTTCGGTCCAAACGTTCTTTGTTTTAGCCACTGTCGTTTGCTTGAACATCGGGTGTTTCCGTAACATCCCCGAAAAAGAACGAAGCCTCAAACGACGTTACACAAGCGCAACATTAAAATCCTTTAAGTCTTTAATATTACCGACATTGATTGACAAAATAATGAAAAATAAGGAAGGAACTGTAAACAACGTCAATATAAAGTGACATATGACTAAAAGAACCAAAACCATGGCTAGTATAATTGACGTGCTAGGTAGCTAACCACGTTACGCCAAAAACGAACGTTGGCGACGAATAACACCGTACAGTATTATATACCACAGATTTGTTAACTCCAAAGATAAATAAACAAACGCATTTTACCTTTTTAATAGTATTTACGCGACTTAAAAATATGTGCGACACGTTGCCTCGGAAATAATTTCCGTCTTCGCGGCTGACGACACACCGCTCTTTTGTTCTGCGAAGTCTTTTCCAAAATGGCTCCCTGGTTGTTCTAGAACGTTCTACGCAATCGTTGCAGAACTTTTCCACCCGTATTCGTATTCGTATTCGTATTCGTATTCTTGGTTAAGGATTGGCCGGTCCATCCGGTTTTCTGCTTGACGAATGGTCTATTTAGCCGTAAATTAAGTTTAACATCCAATCCTGTACAAAGGGGTGGGGTTTGTACAAAAAAACGGGTGAGGAAAGAAAGAAATAACATGGAGGCGTTATATATATATAAGTATTATATAAACAGCATTTTATAATTAAGCCTTGTTAGTAATATATGTTTGTTATATATTTTAAAGTAAATATATAAACATGTTTTGAGGATATATATTATTAAAAACGGGTTACATGTTTACACTATCATAATGGACTTTCCCAACCTGACATGGCAAAGGAAGGTGTCTGCTGACTAAACTTTAATATTTTTAAATAGTTTTATTTCTTAGAATGAGGTTTCACGAAACGTGTAATTTTATAGGTAACAGATATTAGAGATGTCGCGCTGGTAAGTTTGACGCTTCAATTTCACAGTAATAGCACTGTGTACAGTTAATTGGAGCAGGTCTAACATGGCAGAAATGTCACTATTCGACTTGATTCGAATCAAAACAGTGTTTAAAATCTCATTGTTACACCTTCAGTGTTTGTCTATGGAGACGGCTATTGCCAAAAAAGACGCCAGATGGCGATATGCGCGCTATATCCAACCCCTATTTTTAAAAACAAACGAAGAAGAACGCGCCCAAAGTTTCCGTTTCCGGCGTGATGTGTCCTTTTCCTGTTACAGTGAGGAGAGAGGTGCGGAGAGTATTTAGCTCTTCGCTACAATCCGGTTCCATCCATCTATTAGACTATCGTAAACTTAGCGAAAATGACAGAACAGATGACAGTGAGAGGCACACTAAAGGGCCACAGTGGATGGGTCACTCAAATCGCCACTACGCCTCAGTTTCCCGACATGATCCTGTCTGCATCCCGGGGTAAGACCACGCACGAGTCTACGGAAGGGTTGCCAGATTCACGAAATCGTTTTCGACATATTAGCGGTTAAAAAATACTTTAGTTCTTTGTGCATTTAATAAAGTGGTTTAATTAGAGTTACATTGTACTTAAGAATTTTTACCTGATGAAAAATTAATGCTTTAAAAATTTAGCGATTTTGTTTTTTGGCGTAGAATAAAGCCAATTTGGCCAAATGGTTATATTTAACAGCAGATGTTATTTCCAAATTTCTGGAAATATTTTATTAGTTGGTATTGTATTTCCTCTGACGTCACAGGGCGTTTTAAAACTGCCAGATTTCAGCCATGATCATTCAACCAATCAAAAACAGTCTGGCACGCAATGGTGGATCGTCCATTTAGCAACGCTATGTGAATAAAGGAGTCTGAAACTGACATCGTTTGTAAAATCCTTATACGTGTTAAACAACATGCCGTGTCAGTTCCAGGACAGTAGTTTGATTTTGCATGCTCTCTGACCTGCCCTGCCCCCGTTGCTCATTGCAGACAAAACCGTCATCATGTGGAAGCTGACCAGAGATGAGACGAACTACGGCGTCCCCCAGCGTGCTCTGAGAGGACACTCGCACTTTGTGAGTGACGTTGTGATCTCCTCCGATGGACAGTTTGCTCTGTCAGGCTCTTGGGATGGCACACTGCGCCTCTGGGACCTGACAACGTGAGTGTAAAGGGGCAGATCAGGTGGGGACACGTTTATAGCCCCCTACGTCTCGCTGTGTATTAAAATAATCTTATTTTATTACTGGAAAAACACCCGCCATGTTGCATGTCGTCGTACGACAAATAAGCGGTTATTACTGTTGCCACCCGGAAGTTTAGTATCTTCTGCCCTAATTCAGCATATTCCATTTTAATTTTCCCCTTCGTCATGAACACTTTGTCCAGTTAGTTTTGAGATTTATGTAACATTACAATTTAAAAGACTATTGGAATTAAATTGTTTATCTTGTAAACAAATGATTTTTCTTTTTTATTAACACATCACACACACACACACCCCTCCTCCCGGTTTATCGCATGTTCTAATCCATCACCAAGTGTTGCTATTGAAAATAAATTGGTGAGGTTGTCATTAAGCCTGCAAATACCTGGAAGTTAATTTCTTTAATTAGTTTCAGATTTTGGTTAATGAGTTTTTTTGTTTGTTTTTAAACCCCCATCTGCCATATTCTCTTAATTTTTAAACATATGTAGCATGTAAACGTGAGCCTAAAAAGCCTGATTGCCACTTTAATCCTGACCATCAATTTGCAACCATATTGTTTTTTATTAATTTGTTTTATGTAGTAAATGTCTTGATTTTTGTCTCTTCCTCCAGTGGCACGACGACGCGCCGCTTTGTGGGCCACACCAAAGATGTCCTGAGCGTTGCTTTCTCTGCTGATAACCGCCAGATCGTGTCTGGCTCCAGGGACAAAACGGTCAAGCTCTGGAATACTCTGGGAGTGTGCAAGTACACAATCCAGGTCAGGATCCACCATCGTATTGCAGATAGAAGTAGTGTTTTATCTTTTGAGCCTTCGTTTCATTTAATGTATAAATAAAATCTAACAAACGAGTCTATAAACGAGCGTTTGTCCTGAAATGTGGGATCTGTGACTGTCCACTACAGGATGAGAGCCACACCGAGTGGGTGTCCTGCGTGCGATTTTCCCCAAACAGCAACAACCCCATCATTGTGTCCTGCGGCTGGGACAAGACTGTCAAGGTAGGAATTAATAACAATTCTTTCTCGCACACACAGTTTTTTTTTCTCTCTCTCACACAGTTTTAACCCGAATGACTAAAAAAAACTGACTTTATGTCTGAGCTTTCGGGCTCTGAGGACAAGTCCTGCAATTATGATGGGTTCTGGTTTGTGTGAAGTGAAGGAAACCTTTCTGGAATATGTGGAAGAGATTCTTGTATACCTGGAGTGAACTGTTACAATCAGAATTTAACATTTGCCAGCGCTGCAGTGTGAAGCTTTTGCCTATTCAGTATAAGCAAACTGGTTTAAGTTCAGACAAATATTTTATCGTGGGCTGATGAGATTTAATTAAATCTTTAGTTAAGCTTAGCTACTGCTTATGATTTTGTTTGGTTACATATTTTGAATGTTTTTACAAAATGCCTAAAAATTCCATAAAACTAAACCATTTCCCTCTGTTGTGCTTTGAGGAATAAAAAAAATCTGTTAACACTGTTTATATGACTCCAAATCGTATTCTTCCTATAACCCGTTGCCTGTTTTCCATCTGGTCTGTACGGAAAGGTTTGGAATCTCGCCAACTGCAAGCTGAAGACGAACCACATCGGCCACACGGGCTACCTGAACACCGTCACCGTGTCACCCGATGGCTCGCTCTGCGCATCCGGAGGAAAGGTACCACTTCATTACAGGACATGTGATGTTAAATCTCTTCCGATTATTACATTTACCTATTTTGCCCTGGCTTTTTTGTAAATTGATTTCATTTTTTTGTGTGTTTTGTAAGGTGCTAAAGTGTAGACCGCAAATAGGATAAGCAAATTGTATAAAGCTTCCGCTTGATTTTATTTTGAGCCAGGAACTATAGTACAAAATGATGTGCTGATTTCAAATGATGGATTAACATTTACATTATTCAATATTTGATATATAATAATGATCTGTCACATTAAAATTGCATTAAATTTTGAAGGTATGGAAACATCAGACATGGACTTGTATTTAAATTTAAAATATAAAAGGATTATTTGCATTAAATTAAAAAATAAGTTTTGAGATGAATATATATAACGAAAATGTATAAATTTTATTTAAAGAAATAAATGAGCTGAAAGGACCCTTTTATTGCAAACAGTAAATTATTACAGTTTGTACTTTAAACAAAATTAAATGTAGGCTGTGATTTGAGTTAACCTGTTAGCATTTAATTTGTTGGTTTGTGCAAGTATATTTATTTATTTTAAACCCTTAATTATTCCTGATCAACCAAATAATTTAAACTTTGGTAAAATATTGCTGGTTTAATTTAGAGCTTTAATAGGCTGTGATTAAATGGTATGTAGAAGTTCCCTATTACTCATAAGCGCTTCACCTGGTGATTTGGTCCAGTGTGGTGATGAAACTTTAATGCCATCTGCATCACTGTGAGGATAAAGAGGCTGTTTCTGAGCACATCGGGGATTTTTAACCAGGTGTCTTCTTCAAATGTGATGTTCAGCTTCTCAGGTGTTTGCGATGTGGTTTTACAGGACGGTCAGGCCATGCTGTGGGATCTGAACGAGGGGAAGCACTTATACACTCTGGATGGTGGAGATACGATCAATGCTCTCTGCTTCAGCCCCAACCGCTACTGGCTCTGCGCCGCAACCGGACCCAGCATCAAGCCTCAAACATCGAACATCTGGGTGAACTAAGTTGATCATGAAAGTTCAGATAAACCTGAATGTGGTGAGCATGTTGAAATCGGGTAAAAACAACTAAAACGTAACGGTTTTTTGATGAAACCCTCAGTGAAATCAGCCTTCGAGTGCAATTTTGATAAGGAATCAGCGTACGGATTCGGTGATGAAACCTTAAATGCCTTCTGCAATCCTGTGATGATAAAAGAGGCTTCTGACGTGAGCTTTTTTGGTGACGTTCTTTTGTGAAAAATGATGAAACTGACTAATGTGTTGGTTTTTTTGGGGTTTTTTCTCCATCTCCATCAGGACCTTGAGGGAAAGATTATCGTCGATGAGCTTAACCAATAAACAAGATTAACAAAGTGAGCAAACCAACAGCAAGGCTGAGCCCCCTAATGCACTGTTGGTTTTGGGGTTTTTTTCTCCAGGTTCAGGACCTTGAAGTCTGCTGATTTTCGTCGATGAGCTTAGGACCTTCGATTTCTATTTTGAAGGCACCCTGTTTGGACGATTTCGGACAGGTGATTCATTCTATTTTTTTGTTTAACTGAAACTCTCTCTGGAAACCCTGATGATTATAAGATCACATGAACTCTGAACCCATATGGTGAGAGTCCTGCAATTATGAGGGGATTTTAGATTTTAGTGACAAGATAAAATGTAAAAGAAGTGATTTGTCCATGTTCCTTATTTTTAATGGGGTTTTTTTTTTTCTTTCTCTCCTCTCTTTTAGACACTTTTTGCTGGCTACACCGACAATCTGATCAGAGTGGTGGCAGGTTACCATCGGAACACGATAGGAAGTTTTTTTCTAATGTGTAAATGTTAAATAAAAAGTATTTTTAAAAAAACATGCTCCTGCGTCTTGTTTTTGTTTTTTTACCAAGCTGACAAACCTTCCGGTCATGTATTTGATTTCTTTTGCTCCTGTCTGTATTTATACACTGGTATTTGTTTTAGCTCAAACTTTTAAGTTGGATGCAGATCTGGAGCTGAGACCCGCCATCCTTTCAAACTGCAAAAGCAACCAGGCATCGCTTCCTAAAGCAACCCCCTCTACCTTAATCCTGATTGCTTTTTGTCTGAACTGACAGTATTTACAAAGCAATTAAACTAATGATGGCAGTGAGGATTATAAAGTCAGAGTGAAAAAGACGCAAGTCTTTACAGAATGCAGGTGGAACTCAAAATTGAATTCTTGAATACAGATAATTGCGTGACTGGCAACCCAATTCACGTCATTTACGTTGGTCAGAGTGGCAATAACGCAAATAAGGTGTTTACATGCCCATATGTTCCGATTAAAATCAGTGAAACTGATAAATGTTAATACGATTAAAATCGCATTTAAATCACATTAAAAGGGTTTAAACGAACTTTCCTTTTATTGTGATTCTTACAAGTTTTTATACATCTCCACATGCTTCATTTTGTTTTTAGACTCTAAAATGTACATACAAATGATTACATCACCAAGGTTATTCAAGGCAGCCATTTTTTACAGGAAGAGCGTTATACACAAAAGAGCAGCGCACGTCAACACCAAAGACCAATCACATCGCCGGAAACGGTGGGGGCGGGACTATGTCGGGTCGAGTGGTGAGTTGCTAGGCAACCACGCAGCAACTAAAAGGGTTCAATAAGATGAGTGAGAAGGTAATAGGGTTTAATAACATAAAATTAAGTAAGTAATATGGAAGACGACACGTCCCCACCTCGCATTTTTGTAGAAAGGACTTTAGCTTTAATCAAACCGGACGCTATTGATAAAGCCGATGAAATCGAGGAAAAAATCCTTCGTACAGGATTCACCATTTTGCAGGTAATAATTGACTCTATAATCACAATTATGCTGGTGATAACTTTACTTATGATAGAGAGAAATACAGGATAAAACTGTTTATTTCAATGTTTTGCAATAAACAAAAATAACGAGGGCTTTCTGTGACCCTGTCAAATTAAATATATTAATTTAGCACATTTTACATTCAGGGCATTAAACAGACGCCCTGATCCAAAACCACTTACCTTTATCTCTTTTATACAACTGAGCAATTGGTGGTTAATATTTTTCACCCGTTACATTATGCAAATTACATTATGTTGCCCCTAGCAATAAGGTTTTAGGTTTATATCCCCTGCAGAGGTCTTTTTGTGTGGAGTTTTCATGTTGATTGGTGATTCTAAATTGTGTGTGTGTGGTTGTTTGTGACCCTGTGATGGACTGGTGATCTGTCCAGGGTGACCTCTGCCTGTCACCCACTGATCAGATCCCTGTGATTAGAAATAAGCGGGTATAAATGATGGATGGATAGATCGATGAATTGATGGATCGATGGAAAATTACATTAATGTAGTTAGAATAGAATAGAATAGAATAGAATAGAATAGAATGCTTTTATTGTCATTGTACTGTTGCACAACGAGATTAAGGCTCTCTCTTAAAGGACACACAATCATACAAACACACAGAGAACACAGATGATAGAGATAGAGAAGAAACACTTAACCGGATTGAATGAAAAAGTAAGCATATAAAATGTGCAAATAGCAATGAGACAGATATATATTAATATATTTATTGTAGATGTAAACATCTACCAGAATGTAAACAGATATGCATGTGCAAATAGCAATGTAACAGATATACAATAAATAAAAACAGATTAGAGATATTTAATGTATAATAGATATATGCAGATGTATCACAGATATACTGATATACAATAGCAGTGGCAGGTGGTGCATTTGGTACCTTCAGTGGGAACTTACCTGACTGATACACCTCTTAATACCACCACTTCACGACTATAGAAACAAATACAATCCTGGCGCAATTATAGAAACCATCAATACTACACAAAAAAGCATTATACTATGTCGTGGAATTACAGACAGACAGACAGACAGACAGACAGACAGACAGACAGAGAGAGAGAGAGAGAGAGAGAGAGAGAGAGAGAGAGAGAGAGAGAGAGAGAGAGAGAGAGAGAGAGAGGGAGAGCATGAGAGAGAGAGAGAGAGAGAGAGAGGAGAGAGAAGAGAGAGATTTCGCATATTGAGGATGAAAACCATTTTTATTACAGCAAGAAATCCTGTTAAAAGAACTTCAAACCTCTACACAACAACTGCAACTGTACCACGTACATCATCTAAAGCAGTTCAGAATCATTCATTAATTCATTCCTTCATCTTTTATACAGTATAAATACACCTGTTCTGTTAGAACAGTGGTGAAAAACAGCATCATAAAGACCAAGGAACTCACCAAACATGTCAGGGATAAAGTTTTGGAGGTTAGGTTGTGGAAGTTCAGGGTTAAATGAAAAAAAATAATAATAATAATATTCCAAGCTTTGAACATCTCAAGGAGCACTGTTCAATCCAACATCCAAAAATAGAAAATTATGCCACAACTGCAACCCTACCAAAACATGGCTGTCCACCTAAACTGACAGACCGAGCAATCAGAGCACTGGTCAGAAAAGCAGCCAAGAGGCCCATGGTCACTCTGGAGGAGCTGCAGAAATCCACAGCTCAGGTGGGAGAATTTTAATTTGTCTACTCCACAAATCTGGCCTTTATGGAAGAGTGGCAAGAGGAAAGCCATTGTTGAAAGAAAGACATAAGAAGTCCCATTTGCAGTTTGCCATAAGCCATGTAGTGGACACAGCAAACATGTGGAAGTGCAGACCAAAGCTGAACTTAAAAGTTGTCCTAAATGCAAAGCCCTATGTGTGGTGAAAAAGTAATCACCCTAAACACACCATCCCCACTCTGGAACAGGGTGGTAACAGCATCATGCTGTGGGGATGCTTTTTTTCAGCAGGAACAGGGAAGCTGGTCAGAGTTAATGGGAAGATGAATGGAGGTAAATACAGGGCAATCCTGGAACTTAGACAGTGATCCTTAATATAAAGCCAGAGCGACAGTGGAATGGTTTGGATCAAAGAATATTCATGTGTTAGAATGGCCCAGTAAAAGTCCAGACCTAAATCCCATTGAGCATCTGTGGCAAGACTTAAAATTTTCTGTTCACAGACTCTCTGCATCCAATCTGGTTGAGCTTGAGCTATTTTGCAAAGAAGAATGGGCAAAAATTTCAATCTCTAGATGCGCAAAGCTGGTAGAGATATACCCCAAAAGACTCAGCTGTAATTGCAGTGAAAGGTGGCTCTACAAAGAATTGACACAGAAAGACTGAATACAAATGCACACCACACGTTTCAGATTTTTATTTGCTTAAAATTAAAAAAAAAAAAAGGTTCGTTTTTGTTCCATTTTACAATTATGTGTTACTTTGTGTTTGTCTGTTATATAAAATCCTCAATAAAAATATTTAAGTTTGTGGTTGTTAGATGATAGAATGTGAAAAAGTTCAAGGTATATGAATACTTTTTCAATGAAATGTAATACATTACCGTTCGTCGACATTCTTTTCTGAGCTGAGACAAGCTAGGTATCTTCAGGGTTAGCCAACCTTTTCTCACAATGTCTTTTCTTCCCAGAAAAGTTCACCTTGAAAACATATTTTTAAGTTTGTCCGAGACCAAGTCAATTCCCTTCCTCCATTAGCCATTGTGGGCATAAAAATTCTAATTCAACTGTACAGAGGCATTTCGGTATTTGACGTGGGCTGTAACACTTTTCCTCTGAGCAAAAATGCTGCCAGCATCATACGCCAGCTAGTGTTTAGGCCAGCAGAGAACGCCTTACGGGCCCTGACTGCACACCACTGTACAATAGGCACTATATACAACTGTGTAAAAGGTAAATGCAAATTGAGAAGTATGTACAATTAGTGCAAATTAGCAGGTATGTGCAAATAAAGTATGTATAAACAACTGGTGCAAATAGCACAACCTCCGTGGTGTGTAGTGGTACTTAATGGTAGTGAATCAGTACCGCTTTCAATTGTTGTTCAGTTCAGTGATTGTCTGTAGGTAAAAACCAGAGTCTGGAGGTGCATGTCTTGAGGGACCGATAGCGTCTTCCAGAGGGCATCAAAGTCCTTTATTATAATACTGGCCCGTCGTATGTATCTGGTAGTAAAGATCTTCTCCAATGAAGGCAGCTGTGCTTCTGTGATTTTCTGTGCTGTGTTGATGACTCTCTGCAGAGCTTTTTTGTCACCCGCAGTGCAGCTAGCATACCACACCGGAATACCATGAAATGAAATGCATGAATGCGTGCGACTAAGCAGTGGTAAAAGGACACATGCAAATGCTGGCACAGATTGGTTTTCCTTAATGTCCTTAGAAAGTACAGTCGCTGCTGTGCTTTCTTCACCAGTGAAATTGTGTTTACAGTTCATGTGAGGTCCTGTTGAATTTAAAGGTCAACACCCTCTCCACCATTACTGCATAAATGTACAGAGAGGCTGGTTCTTCCTTCCATTTCTGAAAGTTGATGATTAACTCCTCAGTTTTGGAGGTGTTAAGTATCAAGTTCAGCCACCTCCTCTCTGTAGGCAGAGCCCCACCACAGAAGTGTCATCTGCAAATTTGATTATTGTGGCTGTGTTGTAGGTGGGTGTACAGTCATGGGTGTACAGTGAGTACAGCAGAGGACTAAGCTTGTGGCGCCCTAGTGTTTAGAGTCAAAGTTAAGGAGCGATAGTTCCCCAGTCTGAAAGACTGTGTTCAGTCTGTT
Organism: Bagarius yarrelli; assembly: GCA_005784505.1. Lineage (NCBI taxonomy): Eukaryota > Metazoa > Chordata > Actinopteri > Siluriformes > Sisoridae > Bagarius > Bagarius yarrelli. The sequence continues at coordinate 2,590,571 of VCAZ01000064.1, forward strand.
AATAAGTTTTTGATCAAGAAAAAAAAGTTACATATGTTCTTGGATTCTCTAGATGGTTCAGTGCGATGTGAAGTGCTGTGTTGGCATGGCATCGCCAGTTGCCCTGTTAGCTCTGTATGCAAACTGATGAGGATCCAAGGTGGGGGTTGATGTTGCTTTGATCTGTCTGAGTACTAGCTTTTCAAAACACTTTATCACTGTGGAGGTGAGAGCCACATGTCTGAAGTTGTTAAGGTTCTGTGCAGTCTGTAAATGCTCTACCTGGTATGCTGTCTGGACCTGCTGCCTTTCTGGGGTTAATGCTTCGCTAAGTCTCATCTAGGCAAAGAAAAAGATTTAGTTCTATTGCCAGTTTTGCCAGTGAGTCACTGGTGTTGGTCATGTCTGAATACGAGTGCCATACGAGTCGTGAGTCTCCATTACTGAAGTGACCTCCATTTTTCTATCTGTAGGCTGCTTTTGCCTACAGCATCAAGCATCAATCCTTTTAGATTGGATCTGGCTGTATTGTACAGATCTGCATTACCAGACCTGAAGGCTAAGGATAGCACTTGATTTATTTTTTGGGACATTGTCAATGCAAAACTGTGAAGAGGACAGGACACTAAATGTATAATCTTCTATGTTATGCTGTTCAAATAGACCCCAGTGACTTTGTACAGCACTTGTTATTTGAGTAGATGATGTCCTCTCCTTTGCTCTTACTATCAGCCTGTTGTGTTGTGCAGTCTGCAAGCAGAATAACCTAATCTGGAATCCCAGAGTAAAGTCAGGTCTCAGATATAAATATAATTATAAGTTTCATCATGTGCCATCTATACATGCTGGCATTTTAAAATAATATGTTAATTCTCTTGTTAAATCTTACATTTCTTCAGAAACGTAAGCTCCAGCTAAGCCCCGAGCAGTGCAGCGATTTCTACGCCCAGCATTATGGGCAACCGTTTTTTCCAAGCCTGACAGCGTTCATGAGCTCTGGATACGTGATGGCGCTTGCTCTGGCGAGGTATCAAGCCATCGCTACCTGGCAGGGTTTGATGGGACCAAGCAATAGCATTGAGGCCAAAGAGACCCATCCTGACAGGTAACAATATTTATCATTAAAGGCTCCTAAATCGGGGCTCCTGTCAGTCATTTTATAGATTGGTTCCTGAATGTGGTGCTTCCTTGATATGGGCAGGAATAGTACAAATGTTATTATTCTGCTTAAAATACTGTTTTTGTTTTCTTTGCTTAATTTGTTTTATTTGCTAATCCTCAGCCTGCGAGCGAGATTTGGGACGTCCGATTTGAGGAATGCTGTACACGGCAGTGAAACTTTTTCAGCCGCCGAAAAGGAGCTCAAGTTTATGTTTCCTAACTGTAAGCAACAATTTATCAGCTAAATGTATATTTACACACAAAATCGCTGGCCACTTTAATAGGAACACCTCTGCAATTATGTAATTGACCTGTCAGCCCATCGTGTGAATGGAGCGAAAATGCTACAAATCTTAATATGAAAATCAAAAAGATCAGATGAGATCAAAAGATCAAAGGCATTCACAAAAACTAGAAAGTTAAAGATTGAACAAAAACCATGCGGCATTAGAGGTGGTGCGGTGTTTCTGTTGAAGTACCAGTGAGTGTATGTACATATTATATATAGAACTAAAAGGGCAAAATAAAAGGATTAAAAAAGTTAAAAACATTTTTAATATAAAAGTTTGCAGCTTGGATTTAAAATTGCTTAATGGGGAGCTGGTATCACAGTGGTTAAGGTGTTGGGCTGCTACCTGAAAGATTGTGGTTCTTTTCCCAGCACCACCAAGCTGCTACGACTGGGCCCCTAAGCAAGGGCCTTAACCCCCTATTGCTTAGTTGTATAAAAACAGATAAATGTAAATAGTTAAAAGAGATCTCCCAAACACAAAATTTATAATATATATTTTAATTAATTAATTATATATATATATATATACATTTGCCAGACACTCTTTATCCAGAGTGACATACAATATTCCTTGTTATACAACTGAGCAATTGGGGGTTGAGGGCCTTGCTCAGGTGCCCAGCAGTGGTGGCTTGGTGGAGCTGGGAATCAAACCCGGGTCCTCGAGTTATCATAGTCCAATAACTTCGCCACTGCTCTACCACTTCCCCCTATCTATCTATCTATATATATATATATCTATCTAAATATCTATATATAGAGGATATATCTATATCTATATATATATAGATATAGATATAGATATATATATATATCTATATATATATCTATATATATATATAGATATATCTATCTATATCTATAGATATAGATATAGATCTATATATATATATATAGATATATATATAGATCTATATCTATATATATATATATATATATATAGATATATATATATATATATATCTATATATATATAGAGATAGATAGATAGATAGATATAGATATAGATATATATATATAGATAGATAGATATATAGATAGATAGGGGGAAGTGGTTGAAGTAGCGCAGTGGCGAAGTTATTGGACTATTAACTCGAGGACCCGGGCTTGATTCCCAGCTCCACCAAGCCACCACTGCTATATATACGCACCATATATATATATATATATTAAAAATTAATTAATTATAAAATATATATATTATCATTAATCGTGTTTGTGTGTGTCCGAGTACACAGTCATGTGAAACATTCCCATAAGCTCATGTTGGTTTTTATTGTTATTGTTGTCAAGGCCGGACTCAGTGATTCAGGGGCCCATAGTAATTTCAAGCATGGGGCCCCAACAGTCCTAATATGCACTCTTTTCAGCCCTTATTTTGCCATCTCTATTTTTTTTAGTATTAGTATTTGTTGGAAACAGCTGCTTACCTCGGTTATTGGTTAAGTCCATCTCTTATTGTTCTATAAAATAAATCAAAAACTTCATTGTGCAAGGTACATTTACAGAGCCAACAAAATGCATTTTTCACATATCCCATCTTAGTAGTAAGTTGGGGTCAGAGTGCAGGGTCAGCTATGATACAGCACCCCTGGAGCAGGATGGGTTAAGGGTCTTGCTCAAGGACCCAACAGTGGTTGACTTGCTGGAGGTGGGGCTTGAACCCAGGTATTTCTGGTCTTCAGAGTAACAACTCAGCACCTTAGCCATTTGAGCCACCCTGCCCCTTATAAATAAGCCATCAAGATTATCATTTTTGCCTGGTTTTCCATTTGGTTTCTAAATATTATTTTTTTTCTAAATATTCAAGTGGTGTTGGTTGTTTTACTCTCTTTTTTACCTCATGTTCTAGCTTTAATCGAACCCATTCCCAGGGGCGAAGCTGCCACAGATTACCTGAACAGGTATATTAATCCAACACTTCTAAGCGGCCTCACCGAACTGTGCAAAACGAAACCAGCCGATCCGTTTGTAAGTACAAACAAAATCATTTTTCTAACATATTGGTTATATGCCACTATAAATTAGAGGGGTTTTTTTTATTACTTCACTAGTTTGTAATCTTGTCAGTGTGTGTGTTTTTCTCTAGACATGGCTGGCTGACTGGCTGATTAAAAACAACCCTAATAAACCCAGAATAAATGAAGAGACTGTGGTTAAAGATGCAGCTTAAACTTTGAATACTTTATCATTTTTATGCCCCACATTTTTTTAATTGTAAAATAAAACTTTACAAATTTAGTATTTTAGTGGTTGTTTTTGTAAATAAAAATGTCTAGTAAGTAAATAAATCAAGCAAATAAAGTTACTAAAAGCACAGATCAGTAAAATACATTTACATTTCTGACATTTGGCAAAGGCCTTATTTGGAGCAACTTACATTTGTACAAATAAGCAAGAGGGTGCTCAGGGGCCCGGCTTCAGTAACTTGGTGGTGCTGGAAACCCACAATATTCCAGTTAGCAATCTAACACCTTAACCACTGAGCTTCCACCTCCCCCACTTTCATCCAGTGAAACGTACAACGATATTAAAAGATAAGGGTTCCATGCTTGCTCATGAACCATCAAGTGCCATCCTTGAAGCATTATGACTTAAATGTACCTCACTTCACTGCACTTCAGACAACACCGTCAATAAAGTCCAGTGAGCAGAAGGGTAAAGTAGAAGGTTTGTTTCAAAAACCTGGGCTTGGGTTTCAGTCCGTGCAGAATAATATATTCAGCTGTCTGTAATGGTTCACTTTGAGCTTCGATCTCTTAAAACATGCCTGTAAATAGGCAGGTTAACTTGAATTGCCCCTAGGTGTGAATAAATGTGTGAATGTGTATAATGTGTCTGCATAATGCCCCAGGATAGACTGTTGGTGGTCCTGGAACAGGTTACATTCTTAGGATAAAGAATCATCAGAATCTTCCTGGAACAAAAGGAATTGTTTTAGTAACAATTATAAGATCTCATTATCATAAGATGATGTCATAATGTATGACCTGATTCATCCAGAAATACATGCAAACCAAATGATCTGTGAAGCACAGCTTGGGTATAATGTTTATAAAAAGATTATAAGAGTATAAAGTTTTACACCTAATAACATGTTAAAACAGCTTTTGAATTGAATTGGTTTTAATATCTTAAAAACAAGGCCAACCAAATAAAATTACTGACAAATGGAGGCTTTTCTAATTTGTCTTGAATCTTGAATGCTTCAGAATTAAAAAGAAACAAATGGAATTTATAATTTTTTTACATTTTTTATATATATCTTACTGTATTCGTTTGAATAATTAGATTACATTACATTAGATTAGATTAGATTAGATTAGGTTAGGTTAGGTTAGATTAGATTAGATTAGATTAGATTAGATTAGATTAGATTAGGATTAGATTAGGATTAGATTAGATTCAACATAATTGTCATTGTGCAAGGTACATGTACAGTGCCAATGAAATGCAGGTAATATCTAACCAGAAGTGCATAAGTGGCGTATTTACAATAGATAGCAGTGTAATAAATAAGGGCATGAGGTTAATAATTAGAGGTGGGTAAATAATGTGCAGAAGGTGCAGTAGTAGGTGCACATGGTATCTATATTAGCAGAATATTTGGAGTTGGATTATGTTTAACAGTTCAATCTGTGCTGAAAGTGAAGTGTGTGTATCATTGATTTTACAGACAAATGTGTTCTAGCTACATAGACTGAGATTTATTTTATTTCAGCAATTTTATTTATTCACAAACTGATGCTTCTTTCCTCAAAAGTGCAATAATCCAATTTGCATTTACATTTACAGCAACATGCCAGTGGGAAAGTGGTGACATTGTGGATTGTTAACTGGAGGATCTGGGTTCGATTTGCCACTGCTGGGCCCCTCAGCTGAGTGTTTAAAGTGTTGTTGTGGGTTCAATACCAGCACCACCAAGCTGCCAATGCTGGGTCCCTGAGCAAGGCCCCAAGCCCTGGACTGCTTATTTGGATAAATAGGATACATTCTACCAAATGCCAGAAACCATCCTAAATACAAAATCCTTTTTGTAGCATTTGGCAGATGCCCCTATCCAGAAGGACTTACATTTATCTATTTTATACAACTGAGCAATTGGTGGAGTTGGGAATCGAAACCACGATCTTCGGGTTGATAGTCCAACACCTTAACCATGAGCCACCACTTCCCTAATGAAAATGTAAATGTAATAAAACTCCATATCCATCAGATTTGTTGTTAAAACATGCGCACTGCGCTTTCCGGCACGGTAAAGGTTCGGATATCAGCGCGTTCGGGGGTTTTACTGTGACGCCATGCGCACGTCTCCTATTGGTCATCCATTATAATGGACATGTCACACTATCCAATAAAACACGGCCTTATTCAAACGCTTGTTCTTACGTCCAGTAATATAACACCCTCTACAGGTCGGCGCAAAAAGGAAGAGTTCTTTTTACGGAGGAGCTCAATACCCGACGGATTTTCTTTTCCCCTCCCCGAAAAGCGTAACGCTTTTAAGGTACTGTATTTCAACGAATTTGCTGTTATCGATAAATTGTATTTATACGCGACAATATATATGTAGTTTTGCTCTAAAATTCGATTGTAAGCGCAGCTCGAGCGCGGTTACATAACTGAACGTGTGGCGCACGGCGATTAGCCGCCGTGGCTAAGCTTCTGAGCGGTAGTAAGAAATGGACATTTCTAACCGTTTTTTATAAGTTAAAACTCTTTAATCTGTTTCTACTATTTGACGAACATTTCCTTGACGTGTTAATGGTTTCTGTTTTATCACATGTGCTGTAACGAGCTATTTAAACGGTTCATTTTCAAATTTAACATGGCTAATGCTAGGCTAACAAAATGGCGGTCAGCGTAGCGCTACCACAATGCAATGTGTGTGTATATACGGCGCCGTAAAATTTGAATTTTTTTCCCCCCAGGATATTAAACAGACAACATGACTGACGCAGAGCAACAGTTTATGGAGACAGCGGAAAACGGGTACGAAGGCGAGGAGAATGGAGCCGAGGGCTATGGTGATGATGGCGGCGCAGCGGTGCAGGCCGAAGCGGGAGTCGGAGAGAACAATGGAGCCGGAGAAGGAGCTCAGGACGGGGACGGATGTCGGATAGAAGCGAGTAAAAGTGAAGAAGATGCCGGGTATGTAACGCTGCCATACAGCCGCATTGTGAATTTACACCTAATAATTTTTAGACGACTTCGTTTTTCCCTCGTCTTTTGTTGCCGCCATGCGTGTCGCTCGTACAGGGGGATGGGCACGCGTTCATGTTGGAGTCGGTTCTTTTCTCCTAGAGATTCGGATTGAAGAGTCGACTCTAATTTCTTTACACACAAACGTTTCGAAAACTTTTATTTCTCTCCCAAATTTGCAACAAAAAATTGCAACACGCAAGCGTGTGCACTAGGGGCAGTATGACACGTACCAGACCAAACAATCTCGGCTTTGTAAGCAGTAAACACACGGGTCTCCTAACAATATATACATCTACATTGTGTATGCTTTTTCCTCTAATCTCTTGAGTTTGGATAATAAGTTAATATGCTTGTGTATGTCTTCTATTAGAGAGCCTAAGATCCATTTTGCCTTAATCAAATCTGGTGTTTGATGTCCTTATCCCAAGCCACTTGCTTTTACCTTTTTTTTAACCACACAGTTGAAGGTTAAAAGCCTTACTCGGGGGACCAGTGGTGGTCCTGAGAATTAAACTCAGTTTTGCGGTTGCCAGTCCAACATGCTAACCATTGTGATTGAAACAGTCAGTGAATGTTTTCTAAGCTCAAGTGATGCTCAAAATGTACTTGGTTATGGCTCAACCTGTTATTAAACTTGTGCATCTGTAAGTGTTTGGATGTCATGTGAACTTAAAGTAACACACTGTTGTGTGTACTTAAAATATGAATAGAATCAAAACTATTTAATTTGTTGAAATGGAGCTGAAAGCAAATTAACAATTTTCTTTATTTATCGTACACTTTGGGGCTTACACAGCTCATTTTTTTTTATTATTATTTGTATTTATTTTTTCGTTCACTTTTTGCCACTTTAGTCCTGTTTGCCATCGTTCATTGAGTTTCCTACATCCCACCCCATAATAAACTGCCTAAAAACCTCACCTCTGCCTAAGATTACTGCATCTTAAGGCTAGTATACCCACATTCTTCCCCCTTATTGTTTTTACCTTTATCTTGAAGTACCGATACTTTATTCCTCTAGGAAAATGTTTGTTGGGGGACTCAGCTGGGATACTAGTAAAAAGGATCTGAAAGATTACTTCTCTAAATTTGGTGAGGTGACAGACTGCACCATTAAAATGGACCCAAACACTGGACGATCAAGAGGATTTGGGTTCATTCTGTTCAAAGAGTCGGCAAGTGTAGAAAAAGTAAGTTTCCCCCCCGAGCGATCGTCAAAGCGCTCCAAGTCTTAACTCTGAATTTTCCACCTCAAAGCTGATCGTTAAGCCTCTGGTGTTTTATCTTACCAGGTGCTTGCACAGAAGGAACACAGGCTAGACGGACGCCAGATTGACCCCAAGAAAGCCATGGCGATGAAGAAGGAGCCAGTCAAGAAAATATTTGTTGGTGGGCTAAACCCGGAAACAACCGAAGAAAAGATCCGGGAGTACTTCGGTGCTTTTGGAGAGGTAGCGCCTCGTTATCTGTACAGTTACATTTTTCCATTTTACATCTTTACACACTAACATTTTTTTCCATTTGCACATTTTGTTGCAGATTGAGACCATCGAGCTTCCGATGGATCCAAAGACAAACAAAAGAAGAGGGTTTGTGTTTATAACGTTTAAAGACGAAGACACAGTCAAGAATATTATGGAGAAGAAATTTCACAACGTCAGCGGGACCACAGATGCAAATGGAAAAGAGAGCCTGGTGAGCTGGCATGAGTTTGCAGTTTTTTAGTGCTGAACTGCAGTGTTAACGCATGGATTAGGTTTTTTAAATGTTTTATTTTTCAGTGTGAGATCAAGATTGCCCAGCCGAAGGAGGTGTACCAGCAGCAGCAATATGGTGGCGGGCGTTTTGGAGGTGGTGCCAGAGGCCGCGGCCGTGGTGGTAAGAGATTACTATATCTGCATGTCGTAGCAGACATTTTTCAAGACATTTTTCAAACCTCTGTATGTCCATGCTTGCAGGCCAGGGCCAAAACTGGAACCAGGGTGGTAACAATAACTACTGGAACCAGGGCTATGGAAACCAGGGCTACGGGAGTCAGGGCTATGGCTATGGAGGACAGCAAGGCTATGGCGGATATGGAGGCTATGGGAACTACGACTACTCTGCAGGCTACTATGGCTACGGCAGCGGCGGATATGATTACAGTAAGAGTAATTTTGCCCGTAGGTTTACGATTAGTTAAGCAGCTAGTAAGTGCTTTTAAATTTAGCTTTTTTTTCTTTTTAGACCAGGGCAACGCAAACTATGGAAAAGCTCAGAGACGTGGAGGCCACCAGAATAACTACAAACCATACTGATCATGTGCAGGTATAATAAAATTATCGATGGGGGAGTAGTAGGGTAGTGGTTAGTGTTAACCCCCAATTGCTCAGTTAAATGTTGCTCTGGCTAGGGGCATCTGCTGTAAATGCTGTTTCTTGTTATTGATTACAGTTGTTAAAATAAGGCATACAGAAAAACTTCCAGCCTGTCTCTAATCGTCTTTCTTTTGAATTTTTGTTTCTAAGGTGGTGCTGCACAGGAACCTGTGACCTGATCCCAGTCGACCCCTGGGCTTCAGTCTTTTACTTTTTACTGGATGTAGGCAGAATCTGGACTTCTGCTCCATTTTTGTACAGACCACACGTGAGGAACCGGGGAAAGCTAATGTCACTTTTCACGTTTTCATTTTATACTTTTTTTTTTTTTTTTTTTTTGTCCATTTTACATTTCCAGAGATGGAAGTGTTATTTTTACTGTACTTTTTGGTACCTTTTTTGAATCTAATGTATTGTATGGTTGTATTTTACGTCTCGGCTGCATTTACCACACGCCCTGGAGCTCTGGAAAAAAACCTTTCATAATAAATAGATTTTTGTTTAGTTTTGTTAGTGTTTCTGTACTTGGTTATTTTTCTCCTGTGTTTCAAATATGCATGGCTCAAATTATGCAGTGATGCAAAAAGGGATTATCATTTTTAAGTTTACAGCCATTACATTATTTTTTTTTTTTCTTTTTTTTTTTTTAAACCCTGTATTAGTTTTTAGAAAGCTCCCTTTCTGTATTGTTGGTTAATTTAAAAAAAAGTGGCTTTTGTAGTGGTAAAATTATACCTCAGCACACACCTTTACCTGTAAGATTCACTGGAAATTCATTCCTGCAGTGTCTTGGAGTTTGGTGGAAATAAACTTGGTTTTTAAGATTTCTGCTGTATCTCAAGTACTGTTGATGACAATTGTGCAAATCTTTTTTTTTTTTTTTTTTTTTTTTTTTTTTTTTTTATTTGTTTGCAGCTCTGCTGGTCTTGCTCACATTCTCATGTGGGTTTTTGTCTAATAGGTGAGAATTGGTAGATAAGTTGTTGGACTGTTGATTGTAGAGTTACCACTGCAGGGCCCTTATACCTGAACTGTTCAGTTGGATGAGAAATGTAAGTCACTGGTTAAGTTTGAAGTGTTAACACAGAGCTGGCATAAGCAGGCTAGGTTATTGCTTAGGGCTTTGAATCTGGGGCAGGAAAGGGGGAGGGCAAGATAAAAGGAAGTTAAGAATATTAATATAAACTAGGCTTTACTGTCTGCTTGTTTATTTAGCTACTTTTCAGACAGGAAGTATTATAATATAGTTATGAATAGTAGGCTTGAAGTTGTGTTATTGTGAACAAACAGAATAATGCTGAAGAACAAAAAAAAAAGTTGACTGTATTGCCATGTGCTTTAAAAAGAACATTTTATCATATATTCTCACAAATGTGGCCTCTTGGAGGGTATTTCATTATGGTATTCTAAAAAAAACCCTGTAAGGTTACATCATTTGCTTAATAATTCCTGTTTATTTGCTGTATTTTATTTAGTAGATGAAGATTAGACCCGTTAAAACCAAATATTTCCACCTACTGTGTTCAAACCGCAGTAAAAAAACTCTTGATTGACAGGTTTATATCACAGTTTAATAAAAGTAATAAAAACTCAGCACGTGTCTCTTTAGGAAAAAACAAAAAAAGGTGTATATGTTTAAACCGTGAATTTAGGCAGATTTTTTTTTAATATAACATTTAACTATTAGAAGGGATTCAAGATTAAATGATGTCTATCAATACATTTTTTTCCCTAATTAACTCTTCTAATTTATCCTAATCACCTCTTTAAAAAAACACAAAGTACCGTATGTACACTAAGAATCATTTAAAGGATGCACAGACATAGACAGTCTTTTCCTTGTATAATGATGACAAAATACCTGAAATATAGCTGTAAACAACTGAAAAACACCATCTGAGTGTTTGTTTCTATACATTTCTTTAAAAAAAAAACCTTCAAACGGAACCGATTGAATCCAGTGAGAGCTGGTCGATGGGAAACATAGCAGTGTCCCAGCAAAATGTGTTCTCCACAGGAGGCACGTCTCGGGCTCAGATGTCCATCTCAAACTGGCTGTCGTCTGCTACCGGATGGGGAAAAAAAGCATGTTAGAAGAGTTGGAAATTAGCTGTCTTACAGGCAGCAGCACCTAGAGGGCACTACATACATTAAATTCTTTTTAGGGTAAGTGTAACCATTGAGGCACTTCATGACTCAAACATGGATGCAGCATAAAGGGCATGTTATTACATGTACGTTCATGAAGAGGCACACAAGAGGGCATTTCATTATGTTTTCTCTGCACCCTATAGGGCATTTCATCACATCTCAGACAAAAAAGGCACCAAACAGGAAATTTTATCCTGTTTTTCCTTTCAAAATTTAACCATCAGGGAACTTCATGTTTCCTCACACATGGAGGCACCTTACATTTTTTTGTTGTTTTTTTAACCCCCTATCAGCCATTAAAGCATACAATAATGTATTCCCTTTATTATATTTGTAGGTCAGACTGCATTGCATCACCTTGCTAATGATTTGCCCCAATCTAAGATGACACTTGCCCCAATCTGAGTGCCACTTGCCTCAATATGAGCTGTGATGTAATTCGCCTTCGCCATAATCTTGCCCCATTCTGGTTTTCTGATCACCATTCCATACCATAACCTCTTGGATACCACTCCAATCAGTGCTACTTCTCTGGCAATTTATTTAGATTTGATCTTTTTACCTGCTGACTCCTTGTCCTCCTCCAGCTCTTCTTTCAGTTCCTCCAGTTTGCCCAGAGGATGATTGGAAGGAACCGTCACGCCAGGAATTTGGGGTAGACAGCAGGGCGGGGTCCGAGCGATCGGTGAGTTTCTACACTCCAGCAGAAACTTTCTGTCGTAAATGATACGAGTGCCTACAGACACGAGAGATTAGAAGAAAAGACATTTACTTTTACAATCAGGTTGCATCTAAAGGACCAGTACTGCTGACCGTTACATCCAAATGTACATGAAAATAATGTGTGTTGGGTTTCACCGCCGTTTCCACCGCGTTCATCAACAATGAAAAAAACCCTCAACTTTTTCACTTTGATTAATACAGATTTGGAGATTGGGTTTGTTACAATATAAAGCTACTTTTATTTAGTTATCTATTAACTGTTACTTGTGGGCTGTAAAAAAATTACCCACCTCAATTTTTACCCCAAGGTCGGAACAAACTTTTGCACACAGATGTAATGGACCAGTAAAACCTCAATATCCTGCATGAACTATATAAACTAATTCAATTGTTTCACTATTAATGAATTATTCAGCTTGCATTTTGGGATTGGTCAAAAAAAACCTTTACAGATGATAAACTTGTATTTTTAAAGATATATTTTTTAAATGGATATTACTTTGGTTGAAAGATATATTTTTTTACTGAAGTGTGTTTCAGAGATTGTGAATTGTATTTTGTGTCTTTTATTAAAAACAATACTAAATAAACTTCTCGAACACCTGTGATTGTGTTATCTATTGCGCCGTCATGTGGTCTATCTATCGCAGCATTGTTGACGAAAGCTTAAATCTTAAGTCTCGGTACTTATAAGCCTTAAACAAGTTCGATTTCTTTGACAAAACTGATTAAGGTTTATTCCCAAGGTGAAATGTGTTTATTACAAAGTTCGGTGCTCGGTGGTTAAGGTGTTTGACTGCTGATTGGAAGATCGTGGCTTTAATTCCCAGCACCACAGAGCTTCCACTGCTGGGCCCCTAAGGAAGGCCCTTAACCCTCAACTGGACAGAAAATTACGAGATAAAGGTAAGTCAATCTGGATAAGGGCGTCTGAAATGTAAGTGTTAATTATGCATTAATTAACATCAAGTTAATTTTGATTAATTTATGTAATTGATTTGAAACCCCCAAAATTCCTTTAAAATCTGCTTTAAAGAATTCTATACACTTACATTTACATTTACAGCATTTAGCAGATGTCCTTATCCAGAGCGACTTACTTACTGAACAATTGGGTTTTAAGAGCCTTGCTCAGGGGCCCAACAATGGCAACTTAGCATATCACCCTGATTTTTTTTTTTAACATTTCAACACCTCCACTGTTCCTAATTAACATATCCATTCACTATGACAAAGCTCTTGGTGTAAATAAAGCCTCGATTTAAAAGACCTTTTTGTCTTGTCCTTTAAAAAAAAAGAAAAAAAGAAAAAAGAAAACACTTGTTGTAATCTGACCGAGAAGAACTCGAGTTCCACCCTTGGCATCTGTGCTCGAGTTCTAGGAAATCTGAGCACATGCTGAAGTTATAGAGGGAGCCATTTTGAGGCAGGTCAGACCATGTGGAAATTACGTAACATCTGAATGTGTACAAAACAAGACGCACGGCAGGCGGAGTAAACTCTGATTTCATCTGTATGTAAAGTTAGAAGGCGGAGTAGAGACTTTAACACACAGCACACTACAGTGGGGAGCTGATATATGGTTGGTTAAAGTTTGATCGGTATGAGGGGTGGGTCTACTTTTAGAGCTTCACCGTATACATGAAAAACATGTTATGCAACCTTGTCTGTGTTTTTAACAAAAACGTGTGAAGGAGCAGGGAAAGAAACACCAAGATTCTGCTGCACTTCTACACAAACTGTACTGTCAGTCAGCGTAACTGCAATATTTAGAACAGAATTGATTGCATTATTATTTATACAAATAAATATATTACGATTTATCTGGTATAACGGGGCCAGGGGAGATGATAGCAAGGAAATCTGAGGAAAGACGCTTTCTGCGCCATAAGACCAAACTTCAACATTGTTTTAATATCATAATCAAACCAATATGCAAAAATTTGCTACTTTGGTATATTATTTGCAGCACACATTGCATATAATTAGCAAAACTGGTACATACATGTCCTTTCTGTGATCGGATTAATTGTATAATTTTATTTTTAGCATCACCATCAGATTATTACTATATTTAAGATGATTTTGCACCCTTTTGTTTTGCAACAGGACCTGTAAAAAAGAAAAAAACAATGTGTAAAATTTTGCTTAGGGTGAAAATATTACTTCTCTTTTTCGATATATCAGTGACACCTTATCAGGAGTGATTATGGCCTGATTATTCACTCTCTGGTTCTATTTTTTTCTTTATACATATTCAAAGATGCAAAAAGTCAATGGGATGAACAAACAGCTTAACAAGTGCTAACAATAATAACAATATTCCAAATGTAGATTTCCATCTACTCTTAAATGTGTGCGTGTATGTACTGTATTTATGCATCATATGTTGTGCACATTTTTTTTTATTAATACAGCATTAATAAGACCTGGAAAAAAATATTTTTCTTAATTTACTTTCTATATTTTAGGATTTTATCCTTAGCACAATTTTCGAGATAGAAACATCTACAGATGCAAACGTTTTTGGCCGGGACAAAAAGTTCTGGGTTATTCCTGAAATGCAACAGCTGTAGACTAAGGGAAGGGTTGCTTTCCAGGAAAAATCCCTCCTACTTGGCAAAGACTGATGTTAACAAAGACCCTCTGCTAAAACAAGGGACAAGGAGAGCTTGTCGACGGTTTTGTTTTTGTGACAGCTCAGATGTTGTGGTATCTCTAGAACAAACAGGCTATAAATAGATAGCATATCATACAGTATCTTATGATTACATAAGGAACTTGTTATTCGATGTGATAAAACCCTCGGCTGAATGATTTGTTTAGAGTGTGGAACTAGAAATAGAAAGTCTGTAAAGGAAGCAGTATTTAGAGCGAAGGGAAAAACACCACATGCTGGTGTACAAATGACCACCATTTGTTGTGTTTGTGGTTGGATTTAGACTGAGCTCTGTGAATCACTTTAATGGCTCCTAAAGAGTCTACTGTGTGTTTTAATGATCATCCAGATTCATTTTATTCTGTATTGAACTGCTTTAGAGGAAGAACATTGTATAAAGTTTGAAAGTTATTTAAAAGATAAAATAGTCACACATTTTTAAGTGGAGCAGTCGATGGATACAGTGGGAACCAGATGTAGTGTGTAGTATTTGAACAGCATGCATATTGCAATTTTGCTTAAAGAAAACCCCCCACACACAAACACATACACACACACACACACACACCCTACTCACCCCCTGGTGTGGTGGAGAACAAGGTTCCTCCAGGCGTCTGGCTGTAACAGTCTGGGAGCTGAGACCAGTCCTTCAGCTGGATCACCCGAGTCGGGATAGGACAACTTCTGGTCTTCTGTGTGTTAGCTGACATTTTGGATTTAAAAGCTTAACAAAAAAGCGAAAAATTAAGCTTTTCCTCTCAAGTCTACTACTCTAGTGATCAGACTCTCTTACTTTTCCTCTCAGTCTTTTTAACTGAACTAACTATCTAACCAACTATCTAACTAACTCAACTTTCTAAAAGTGCATTGTTGCAAAAGCACACAAGTGACAAGCGCAGTTGTGTTTTTCCACAGCAGAAACTACAGTGGGTGCAGGGTGTGTGTAGATATTTAAAACCATCAGACAGGACTGGCTCTTCAGGGTTGCCAGATTGGCCAAAGAAAAAGTACACCCTGAACCATATTTCACAAGGGTCTTGTTTTCCATCTACAGTACATACAGCAGTGGGTGTGGGGCAAGAACAAATAGGTCATTAGTACTCAAAGAACATAGGAGTCAAGTGGTTAAGGTGCAGTGGTTAAGGTGTCGGACTGCTAATTGGAAGATTGTGGGTTTGATTCCCAGCACCAGCAAGTTACCACTGTTGGGCCCCTGAGCAAGACCCTGAACTCACATTTGCTCAGTTGTATTGAAAAAAAGCATCATGTTAAAATGTGTATTCATAAGAAAACTCGAACCATAATAGTATAACCTTTTTTGTGTCAAAGAAAAGTCTTTAAAATTACATGATATCAACATGATTTTAGATTTATTTAATATTAGTTGTGTAAGACATTTAGTTTCCCTGTAAATATTAATGTTGCATATGTTACGCTAGAAACAATTTTGTGAAATCTGGCAACCCTGAATACGTGACCGGAATCATGTGACGGGGTGGGGGAAACAGTCGGGCAGAAGTAAAAACAGAATTCACCACGTGCTCTAAATAGGACACGTCTAAAAACGTGTTTTATAGTTTAATTATATGATCTAGCAGATGTTTATAATTTATTCCATCACCTTTCAGACCAAAACAGTAATCATGGTTACTGTTAAAGGTTTAACAGAAGAATACAGTCATATTTTAAATAGTTTGTTGGGAATGTAGTATATATTATAGCTGTTATAATTATATTTTACACATCGTTGACAATATTAAACATATTTAAGCAAATCAAGACAGGTGCCAGTTTAGAGCTACAGTTTACAATCGACTCTAACTCCATGCGGAAATCCGTCGCTGAATCTTTGGAGCCAATTCCATATTTTGATTCTGATTCCTAGTGCTGATGTTGAATCGGTTCATTCATGCTACAAGAACTGATTGTAGAACTGCAAATTCAACTTCTAAATTCGATTCAATCAAAACAAAGTCGACTGCACTATTCTATTACCGGTTTCATACGACGATAATGATTTAGTACAGTTTCTACTACACGCCATATAGAAACATGTTGTGTAGAATCGACTCTCAGAATCTGATAAATCGTCTGCCAGCACACCGAGTCGACTCCAAATCTTAGGGTGATCTTGATTGCGCACGCGCACTATTTTCACGCACGCGTATTGATATTCTGCGAGTAACTAACCGGCGGACAGCGAATCGGCTAGTAAAGGTGCTTCTGTTATTTAAACCAAGTGTCATGCGTCTGATGACATTTACTAAATATTTACTATTTGAAGGTTGTAAAGTAATTTGATTTAATGGACGCTTAATATAATATGTGAAGTCAAAAATGGGTGCTCATTTTAGTTAGCTTAGCAAGCTGATGAAAATTACTAGCCCGCAATTAAATTAACTTTTTTCTCTCTTTGAAAACATATGCAGTCGTTTTGCATTTGCATTTGCTTTTTTGGGCGTTCGATAAACCTATGTCACCAAATTACTTATTTTAGGATGTACAGAGCTATAAATCGGGTGTTATAAAGCTGTTTGATTCAGTGGTTTGCTTTAAAGGTGCAGAAAATTAGTCGATTTTTAATTAAACTTAATTATGAAAACATATGGAAAACGCGATTCAGAACCATGTACTAATTCGCGTTTGGAAAACCAATTTTCGGTCTTAAAAACTATCCTTGTTGATTTGTTTTGTCATTTTTTGTCATCTATTGGTCACTTAAGAATTTAGGGGCGGGGCTTTATGAATGTGGGCGGGATCATTGAAATACTGAAGGCCTCAAAACTGTCTGACCTAATATAATATAGACTTTTACATTATTATTATATTAGTAAGAAAGTGTTTATTTTACTTTAGTCTGTATTGCAGGAATAATCATGTTTATTATTTCCTGGGTCTGTGTTTAGAATGGCAGATGGTGAGGGTTTCGTGGTTCGAGTGAGAGGATTGCCTTGGTCCTGTTCAGCAGATGAAGTTCAAAGATTCTTCTCAGGTAAAAATGAAATTCTCACATTGCTGCACAAAACTAAATTCTGAGGTTAAATTAAACGTCCTGCTTCATCTTCATTGTAATGTAAGAATGTAAGATTGCAAACAACGGCGCGAGTGTACACTTCACCTACACAAGGGAAGGACGGCCGAGCGGAGAGGCGTTTGTGGAATTTGAAAGTGAGGAAGATCTGAAGATTGCCGTTAAGAAGGACAGAGAAACCATGGGACATCGTTATGTAGAAGGTGAGGAACAGGAAACCGAGGTTAAAACGATACACCAGATGTTTGAGCAGGGATCGAGAGTGTGTTGTATTGTTTCAGTCTTCAAATCCAATAATGTGGAGATGGACTGGGTTTTAAAACACACCGGTCCTAACTGTCCGGACACAGGAGGGGACGGCCTGGTCAGGCTTCGAGGTCTGCCCTTTGGCTGCAGCAAAGAGGAGATTGTTCAGTTTTTTGCAGGTATGTCCACCAGAACTTGGGGTTTTTAATCCCACAACTCATCAATCACAAACTCTCAGGAAAAAGTCAATGTTTCTGAATAATTCGTAGCCATGATTTTTGTCACATCATGCTAGTTACAGTATTTAGACCAATATGTCACATTTTATATTTTTTTAAAATAAATAGTTGTTTATATATGTCATTTTAAGACCTTTGTATAATAAAGAGTCATAGGGTGTGTTTCCACTGCACAATCGTGAACAAGACCTGGGCTATGAAGGTACTAACAAAACCTGTTACTCTGCATCATCACGGTCCTGTTTTAGGTAAAGTCAGAGTTAAATATAATCCTGATATTAATAGTGCATAAAAAAAAAAAAATCAAGTATAAATCTTTTAAAGGAAAAAAAAGTTGCTTTCAGTTGAATATATGTGACAGGATGAAAGTAACACTTGATTTATTAATAAATTGACATTTAAGAAGACTAACTACTGTAAATCTCAATTGGTCCACTATTAATCCAATCTTTTGCATGGAGATTTTGTTAAGATATGGATTGCACAAAAATGTTGTACAAATGTTATTGAACTAGTGATAAATGTTATGTTGTCACACTTAAATGATACATTTGTATTTTCTATGTAAAAATAATAATGTATATCGAATGTCCCTGCAGTTTGTGCAGTGGAAAAAACACCCTAGATAATACTTCCTCATACTGTAATACTAGGGCTGCACAATATATTGAAATGATCCAAATAACGCAAATATGCCTATTGCAATGGTTTGCGATAAATGATATGTACAGCCCATTTGGATAGTAACAAATCTGTCATGCGGATGTCAGTGTACTCTTGTTTTTGAAGCAAGACAATAAGTATGAATATATATATAATCCTAATAAGACAAGCTAGTCCGAGATACCCGCAGGTGCTGCCTATGATTTAGTGCCAAAAGCAGCTCAAAGATCTGACAGTATTTCAGTTTTTAAAGTAATGAACACATGCAGACTAAAGTTCAATGTAGAAGATGTAAATCTTGAGTGGCATCGTAAAGAGGAAACATTACAAATCGTTATAATCACCTCACAATTTGTATCAGCTCTGCTCGGTAGAAAAATCTTTAAACAGGTGAATGTGTTTAAAGAGACGTTTAAAAAGCATTTAAAAAATGTTGTATAGAATATCGCATTATTCAGCATGCTAATGCAGATCACATTTTTCTTCAATATCGTGCAGCCCTACTTAAAACTTAAAGTTTTTATAACGTTATTACACATAGTTCAGTGCACCTCATCTTGTATTTCCATGTAACCTCATTTCTTATGTAGAAAATTTCCCGTAGCAAACTATAAATCTTTGTCAATGGGCTTGTGATTTAATATGTCCCCCACTGGGGTTATCTGTCCTTGGGTTGAAGGGTTGGAAATCGTGCCAAATGGGATAACATTGCCGGTGGACTTCCAGGGGAGGAGTACGGGGGAGGCCTTCGTGCAGTTTGCTTCACAGGATATAGCTGAAAAGGCTCTAAAGAAACACAAGGAAAGAATAGGGCACAGGTGGGGATGGTTGGTTGGATAAGTTGGATAAGTTGCTTTTCTTATGGTGTAAAACCTCTCGACAATTACATGCACTGCAAAAATGGCAAGAACTTCTCCTAAACTGTTGGCGTTAACAACCACACGCAACAGTTTTTGTTTTCAGTAACATCAGTGCTGAGTGAGTCATCAAAACGACTCGCCAATCATGATTATGGGTGCTTTCACACACTTGCTGTAACTGTTTTGGAAGATAAGAATGTGAAGGTATTGAATGAAAGGGTTAAAGTGAATCAAACACTGTGAGAACGTGACTATTTGGCTGCATTTACACTGCAGGTATCAAGTGACCCAATTCTGATTCCTGGTTCCTCTAATGTGGTACAGGTGGGATTTGACTCACCAGGGAAGAAGCAGATGGATTCCGATATTTTCTGATCAGGCCTTATTTATATGTAAAAAATAAATGGGATACAAATCGGATACATGTCTTAGCATCTGACATGTAAACAGACATGACGTCAACTCAGGTGGACACCAACATATATATATATAACTTAACACAACCGTGTATTCTGATGTGTATCATTTTGTTTACTTTAAGTCTGTTTTGTCTGTAAAAAATTAATGCTCTAGCAAAAAAAAACTTTCTTTTCTGGTCAGTTTGTCTACATTGGGTTGTTTTGTAGTGTAAATGCAAATATCAGGTACGAGTCAGTTTTAAAAAGATGATGTAGGCGGGGCATAAAAAAAATCAGATATAGTCACAAAATTGAAATTGGCATCAAGACCTGCAGTTGAAATGCGGCCCTTGATTCAGTTTAATTCGGACGAGTTTTAAGCCAATAGTCACATAATGTAGTGCTGCCAAATTGGGTGAAATTAAGGGACCCGTTGTACGAATAGAATAGATGTAGAACGTTTTTAAAATTTTATTTTACTAAGCAGCATATGTGTTTGAAAGCTCTCTAATGTGTTCTTTACTTTTGTTACAGTGAAATGACCAAATTGGTAATTAAGGCATCTAAAAAGTCTAAAATTGGTTTGAAACCCAACATAACAACACAGCAGCACACTGTACGTTAATGTCTGTGTGTGCTATGATGTGAGGGCTTGGATGTTCCCTCAGCACTGAGTCTGATGCTGTATGGATTTTTTTCACTTTAAAAATTTTTTAAAACTACAACG
Source organism: Bagarius yarrelli (assembly GCA_005784505.1). Classification (NCBI taxonomy): domain Eukaryota; kingdom Metazoa; phylum Chordata; class Actinopteri; order Siluriformes; family Sisoridae; genus Bagarius; species Bagarius yarrelli. Next base: position 2,611,262 of record VCAZ01000064.1, read on the forward strand.
AAGACTCAGATCAGGAAGATCCGGTAACACAGGTAATTCTGAGTCAGACATAACAAACTGAAGTCTCTTTCTACCATCTTCTCTTACTTGAAAATAATGATGTAATATATAGTAGTAATAGTACTTGTGATGATAATATAAAAAAAATGGCCATAAGAAAAGCTGTACGAGGGTTTGACTGAGAATTGAATTTTCAATCACTAAACTGAGTCATTGCCAGTTATTCAGTGCTGCATTTTTTTAGGGTTTATTATTTTCTGTGCACACAGCAATGCTTCTGTGTCTCCAGGTCTGTATATTGTGCTTCCAACGCTGTGCTTTGACACTCGTAGGTACATAGAGATTTTCAAAAGCAGCCGTGCAGAGGTGCGCACGCACTATGAGCCGCAGAGGAAGGTGATGGGGATGCAGAGGCCGGGACCGTATGACCGACCTGGCGGTCGCGGCTACAATAGTATGAGTCGTGGGGTTTCGTTTGAGCGTGTACGTCGTGGAGGATATGGAGGAGGTACGGACGACCTGGACACACCCAGTCAATACTAATTCTTTTTTTTTTGTTGTAATTTTTCTTCTTCTTCTTCTTATTTTTATTCATATATCTTCCTTTTCCTGGTCAATAGGGGCGCTGTCACTTACCATGTTAATAAAAAGTTACATTTATATTGTAAATATATAACAAAATAAAACCATTAGTCCTACTGTTCCAATTTGTCCTAAAATTTTTTAGCCAATTTATTTTAATATAACACAAAACTGTATTTCGTTCATTTGCGTGTGTGTGTGTGTGTGTGTGTGTGTGTGTGTGTGTGTGTGTGTGTGTGTGCAGAGCGCTGGACAAACAAGTGTGTATGTTCTGTCTGACCGTTAACGTTTGAAAAGCATGTAATTGGCTTGTTTTAATACTCTCACTTTTGTTGTTTGCGAATAAATATTGTTGTATTTTTGACCTCGTCATTGGACCGTTGAAATATAAGTCCTCCCTCTAGTGGACACCATTGGTATTATGGCCTTTATATCTGAATCTGTTTGATTTAAAATGACTGAATTATTTGAAGGATTATTCAATTTAATTTAATTAATGATAAACTTAAAATCCACTGATTTATGCTATATTTATCACATTCTTTACAGTTGACTTTATAATTATTTTTTTCTAGCAGTAATGTTACATCCTGCAGTACTAACAGTTCAATTTGTTTTGGTTCTGTCACCCAGCACCACTGATATCGATATCTATAATGTTCATAGTGCCTCAATCAGCTTTTTGTCACACTGTTTACTTGTTGCACTATTTTCTCTAGACCGTTTCTGTTCAGTGTGTTTGTTCTCTTATCTCCCTCCTCAGACGGCCGTTATGGAGATGGCGGTTCCTCTTTTCAGAGCACAACCGGCCACTGCGTGCATATGAGAGGCCTTCCATACAGAGCCATCGAAACTGACATCTACAATGTGAGTTCCTGCCTGATATTTTATTGCAAAGTGTCTGAAATAGTCCAAAATATTTAACCGAATATCATTTTTCTAGTAGAGATGTAAATCCTTAGGAAGTAAAATAAAGATCAAAAGGGGAGATTATATTTGAGTGTTAAGCCATTTTTTTCCTTTATTGGGCAGATAGGACTGTAAGTGAAAGTAAGAGTCTGAGTGACAGAGATAGAGTAAGCAGGAGGGAGGGGGAGGGTCCCACAATTAGTTATTCAAACTCGGGACGACCAGAGCGCAATAGCAATGTTAATGTCCACAAGTCTTAGTCCATTTTAAATGTTATTTATCCTTATTCCACCTGCAGTTTTTCTCTCCTCTTAACCCGGTGCGTGTGCACATGGAGATCGGACCTGATGGGAGAGTAACAGGTGAAGCCGACGTCGAATTTGCTACACATGAAGATGCTGTGGCCGCCATGTCCAAGGACAAGGCCAACATGCGTAAGTACAGAATTTTTTTTAAAAGGATATGTGCAATTAAACCCTTTTCATTTCCCTTTGAACATTTTCATTTGAATAATTTTCTCACTGCAAAAACTTCCAGTCACTGAATAAAAGAGAAATAAAACCACTGATATTGTAATTTGTAATGTCATCTTCTCACCATGTGCTATTATTTTTTAGTTTAATTTACAGACCTGACTCGCTGTTTTGTAACAGTGCTTATATTGGAGAATGTTTGTGTTTCGTTACGCAGAGCATCGTTACGTCGAGCTGTTCCTGAACTCAACCGCAGGGGGCAGTAGCGGCGGATATGGAGGTCAGATATTGGAAGCGTCTAGCATGGATTTTTATTTTTTTTCTTTCATATCACTGGGAGAAGTAAAGCAGTTTATTTAACTCATCCGTCTGTCTGTTTATCTCAGGAAGCCAATCGTCCTACGGACACGGCGGGCAGCAAATCAGCTCCGGATACAGCGGTGGCTACAGTAACCAGAGTAGCATGGGAGGATATGGTGATTACAGTGAGTGTCAGCTCTGCTTCACACACACATCCTGTTACAGCAACCTCTAGAAAACAGGACTATAAATGTTGGAAAGTGAAGCCGATAATACATTAGCATATAGTCGAATATGCATTTATAAAATTAATTATATATAATTAACATATTCAACGTTTGCTCTGAGAGGGTATTTTATATCAGTTGTTACAGGGCTCGCAAAATTGCTAGCCTGACATCCTGGGGCTACTGTGTACCAAATTGTGTCCCCTGCCATGCCAGTCATGCTTTATTTCTGTCCAAGAATTTTCGCAATCAGATAGTTTCCCAAAAAGCAGAGGGTCTGCAAACGTTAGCGAAACCACATGTGAAATAAACACAAGTTGTTACGATTAATGTCTTGGTGAAACTGACAAACTTGCACTTAAAACTGCTAATCACACTTGCTACTTTAGAGCTCGCCATTAGCATGATGTTGTCTGAATGCCCACTGGAGGGCGCTACTTTTGAGTGGTTGAGAATTACTAGTTTAGAAAGACACTAGTAACTTCTGCCACAATAGTTATTAAAAAATGCAATTCTCATATGTAGGTGTGTGTGTGTGTGGAAGTGAGATTTTCGCAGGTCCTAAAGTGTATATTTGTCCCTCCTGTCAGGTAATCAGGACGGAATGGGGAGTAGCTACTACGGCGGGGGAAGTCGCAGCTCGATGGGAATGAACGGTCTGAACAGCAGTGTTGGTGGAGGCTGGGGAATGTAACTACAACCTGCTCCAACTTCCACCGAAATCCGATTTCATTCCCATGAACAGGATTTCATTTGCTTTCTTTTTGGTGCAATTTTTTTTGTTAATATGAATCTCAAATGTTTTATTTTACCATGTGAAATCTTTTGTCCGAACTGGATTATGAAATTTAGATTTTACTTTGAAGGATGTTTTTGAAGAAAATTTGCCTGTTGGTTCTGTTAAAATGGATTTATGTTCAGAAAAATGACTGTTGCTCTCCTGAATGTTTGGAGAAGAAAGTATTCCCGCGGAGGGAGTCGGAGCTGTAAACGTGCTGTTAAATAGATGCATGCCGTGATCTTGTTTTGATAATGTGCTCTTTAACTCGAATTGTTTCCTAGTTTGACGCAGGGAACGGATTAAAGTTCGTTTTTTTTTTGCTGAGGCAGCGTTTAATAAAATCTGTATCATTATTCATTATCGGGTGTGGCTGGACTTTGTTTATAAAACTTGATCATATAAACAGTTGCAACCAACTTTAGATCACATTTTATTTTCTTTATTTAACAACTTTAATGTAATGAGTTATTTTATAAAATCATAACATTTGTAATGAGAGTGTGACTTAAACCAGGGCAGGGGTGTGTCAAACGATTAAGGCACTGAGTTGTTGATTGAAAGACCAGTGTTAACCTCACCACCACCAGACTTTATCATAGCTGACCCTGCGCTCTGACTCTGACATGCGAAGAAACAAATTTCACAGAGCTGTAAATTTTATGTGACGGCTGAAGACATTTTTACATTTACATTTAAACCCTGACCTAAAAAAGTCATACTTTAAGATTTAGGGTAACGTCAGTCTTTTTGCACGTACATGTACATAATTAGGATTTTGCGTAGTAATAAATATGAATTTTTTTGCAAATGTATAGGTTTTTCATCAATACATTTTTTGCATAAATACAAAGATGCTGGACTGCCGCTCGGAAGTCAGGTGTTCAATTCCCAGTACCATAAGACTGAACCTACTTGGCCCTCCAAACCTTCAAGTGCCCATGGATTAAATTTTTTTTTTTTTTTTTACACAGTTTGATGAATGAAATCCAGCATCTTTAGTCTTTACTTCTTACATACTCACCTTAAAGATTTCTGTAAGATCTTTCCTGTTATTTGTTTTAATGTAATTTTACCCATAACTTAAACAGCACTATTGTATAAATTATATGTATAAATATTAGTTTTATTAATTTGTAATATCACACAGCAAGAAGTGGTTCCACAGCACCGCTTTAAAGATTTTTAAAATTTCTGTCAAACCCTACGATCACCTTTTAAAAAAAAAAAAAAAAAAAAAAATACAAGATTAAAAAATAACCTTCTTAGATATGACCTTTTCTTGCAAGTGCACAGATTATGAAAGTTTTTAATTTTTCCTCCCTAAAATGGAGATAATTAAGAAAAAGAAAGAATTACAATCGTTTATTAGTATTTGTAGTATTATGTAATTCAATTTTATGGAATTTGTCTTCTTAAAAATGATCACATTCTTCCTGTAGCAGAAAGTAGAAAATGATTTTGCATATAATTTCTCCGTTGAGTTTGCCTGTCACATGCTGTCTGAAACGGTTCAGAAGAACAGAAGAGCCTGCAGAGAGGCGTGTTTTACGGTGAGGAGCGTCAGGAGCCGCTGGAGCTTCTTTGGAGCAGGAGGGAGTGACAGACGTCGCAGACACGCACTGGTCTGGGGTAGGACGGCAGCGCCAGCTCGTTACTGGAACAACTGTTGCAGTAAATGTCTCCACAGTTTCTACAGTGGTGCTAAAACAATTAAGGAATTTGAGCGTCAGAATGGGAAACCGGATCAGGGCAGATTTAAACACGGGTGCAGACACAGAAACTTACTTTGCGGCGTGAGATGGAGAAGTCTTTTTGGCACTGCTTACACTGAGTGGCTTCATCGTCTTTTAGCCAGGCGTGACCCTAACATAAAAACAACAAAAAACATGACCAGAGAAGACAAGTTTGTGAATCTTCAGCTCAACCTCAACAAATTCCAGCAGCTTTAAAAAAGTATATAAAGCAAATATGGAGGCTTTTCATCACTGATTGGCGTAGATACAGAGCAAGTGTGCGTCTGTATATCTCTTATTAAAAGGTAACCCTAAAGCGGGCGTGGCTTAAATCACTAGTTTTCTAGTATAGCAGGGGCAGTTCTAGACCCTTTTTTAGGCAGGCTTTAACACCATCCCCCCACCCCGTCTGTCATTTTAGCCCCCATAAAAACTATTTTCTTAAAAATGTATTGAAAGTATGATTTTTCCTTTTTTAAAATAAAAATTTAAAAAACCCAAGAAATGCATTACAAGTCAAAAAAAAATGTATCTAAGTTTTCCACTTATTTAAATTCTCTTTGCTATTTTGCGCATGCGTGACAACTCAACAGCTTGTGCTGCAGGTCAACCGGAGGCAGTAGACGATGTCAAGAAAATCACGTTCATAAGGTCATAAGGTTACTATTGAAGCCTATTTCCGCCACTACAAAACAAATTAAAACAAATGTTTTATTATTCTGAAACGGTGTGTGTGTGTTGATGAAGATGCTTCTCAGAAACTTTTCTTCGTGTTCCTGATGCACTTTTAGACACTCGCTTGTATTTTTTCAATACGAGGCAATTGAACTGCGTGTCTTCACAGAGGCTGCGTGTATAAATGCATGTATATGTGTATGTCTCTCCACAATTGACCTTTAAACCCCCTGCATACCTTTAATGCCTTATTGACTTCTTTAAAGTCCTCCATCTTTAGTTTGGATCTGAAAGCAAAATAAGTGTGTGTGTGTGTGTCAGACGCAGCTTGATTAACACTATGCAAACTTTACAGAGACACTTGTTAATAATCTGTCTTACTGGCTGAGGTGAAGGCCCATCTCCTGTAGCGCCTGCTCTTGCTCCTCGCACAGCTGCTGCAGCTGTTTCTTCTCCTGGCGCAGGTTCAGCATTTCCTGTAAGGAGACGTTGCGTTTAGAGCTCAAGGACATGACAGGGCAAATCAGGCTCACACCACAACCTTATTGTTACAGCAATAACATGAGACGATTTGTTAAGGAAATAGAAATTAAACTGTGATGATAATTTGGATTATTTTACAGTGACGTGTTTTATTCCTTCTAGAGGCCATTCACAAATTTTACGTTTTCTTTTTCAATATTTTAAATTAGGACTTATAACATTTTATAAATTAAAACTAGGAAAGACAGTTTTCTCGTAAAGAAGCTGTTACTATAGAAAAGCCACTGTGATTTATATATTTAGACAAAATGCTTTGCAGCTGTAGTTTTATATTTTATATGACCGTGTTAAGGGAATAAGATGTTAATCAAGTGTGTGTGGGTGTAATTAACCGTCTGAAGGCCTTGCAGCTGTTGCAGCTGTGTGCGCAGTTCAGCGCTGTTGTCCTGCTCACACTGCAGCTCTCTCTGCAGACTTTGCCGCTGCTCTTTCTCTCTGCTTAGCTCCGCCTCCAGTCCCACTCTAAAGCGTGTACACACAAATCCACAAAACATGAATACAAGGACTTAAAGATACAAACTACACAGTAGGTACTGCATTTAAGTTAGTATGTACTTTCTGACTGTCAAAAGGTATATTTAGTATAATTACAGGTAGTATAAATGAATTTGGCCTGACTACATCCGCCATGTTGATACTGTCACATGACATATGATGTCACAGCAGTGTGAATTTAAATTTGGTTGAAAATGTTTTCAAGAATGATGATAAACGAGTGCAATTCAACTACAAGGAATGTTTTTCTACTTTAATCTATTACTGATTTGGACATACTACTTGCTTTGCATACTAAATAGTATAAAATTTTAAATCATCTCTCAGAGGAACATTATACATTTATTTTTTTTTTTTACACCTTTTACAATACGCTTGTCGTACCTCAGTGTGTCGAGGGCGGTGAGCCGTTTCTGCAGCGCTTCAACCTTCCCCTTCATTTCCACGCACAGCTCTTTCTGACTCTCCTCTGTGCTTTTCTTTCCGTTCTCTGAGTTCTGTAACCTGCAGCATCCAAACAGACATTTTTAGTGTAAACACTATGACCACCGTAATCTCACGCTGGCTTCCTGGATTGTAGGATAATTTCTAACTTTACCTCAATCGCAGTTCGTTCATTGTTCTTTCCATCTCTTTCATTTTCTCCTCTAGTCTCACAGCCTCATCTGCTTTCTTCAGCACTATGCAGTCGGCGTCCTTTATCAAACAGCAGGGGGAGACAGAGAAAGAAAGATATTAAGAAAGAGAGAGAGAGACAAAGTGAACGAGAAGAAAAGAGAGAGCAAAAAAAGAAGGGAGAGACAAAGCAAGAGAATGTAAACGAAAGAAAGACAGAGAGAGATATTTTTTGTTTCTATTGTAATAATCATGTAATGTTAGGGAACACACACAAACACTTGTTACCTGTGCCTTGTTGAACATCTGCAGGTTGAGAGTTTTGACCTGGTCCAGTTGTTGTCGCAGAGCTGCCAGCGTGTCGTGTTTCTCATGAATGTCCTTTTCTAGAAGCTTCATGGCCACTTCCATCTCCTGCTTCAGCCCCACCTGCAGCTCCAGCTCCTTCTGCAGCTCCTGCAAGACCAACACACTGCTGAGACTCAGCAAAACGGCGTATCTGTACGATATCTTAAACGGCTACACGTCCCTGACCTGCCGAATGCGCTTCTCCTCCTTGTACTGCTTCCACACCACATTGTACATTTCATCTAGACCTTGTCTTGTCTGCTTGTAGGTCTCCAGCTCAACCTGACTGTCCTGCAGCGTCACCTAGAGGAACAGGAAGAGCATGCAGCGATATACTCCCCACAGTGTATAGCGGAACTCATTCTTCTTCTTCTTTTCCTTCCTCATGATCTTACCTCTTCTTTTCTCTGGCTGGTCTGGAGGATGGTGGCGTTTTCCTGACGCAGCTGTTCCTGTTCCTCCCTCAGGGAGTTGATCCTGTCTGTAGCTGCTGTGAGCTGCACGTCACACAGTCACACATACACACGTCATCCGTTTCGTTTATTAGAATAAACCCTAACGCTGTTTTAATTTTTTCTACCCAGGTGCTCTGACCTCCTCTATGAGTTTAGAGTTGGTTTTCTCTAGGGAGTCCATTTTGGATTGGAGGTCTGTCACTGTTCCGCTCAGGTGGCGGTTCAGTTCTTCGATGTAGTGCTTCTGGTCCAGAATCGCCGTCATTTTAGATTCGCTGACGAGAAAAACACAATCAAAAGCAAATGATGTCATAGATAGATCAACCAAATAGTAATAAAAATACTACTTTGTCACAGTACTTAGATATCTTTAGGAGAATCTGTACTTTGAGTTTTTATATTTGTGTCAACTTCTATTTTAAACTTCACTAAATTTCTTTAAAACATATTTGTTACTGTGTATTGACAAGGGCCTCACGATACTCCTGTCCGTCTGTCTGTATGATCATGATGCAATACTAATTGTTTTCTTCTCGCAACACGATATTTCCTGATACCTCAACCATTTCACAATCCGAATAATTTTGGGGTGTGAGGAAAAATTAAGTCACATAAAATCAATCAATCTTATGTTGTTCTGGAGTTTGTCAAAATTAACGCACTGCATATCGATATTATACATGCGTCTACATTTACATTTTTTTTCGAATGCTTACACACTAAAATTAAAACTTTTTTGCTCAATAAATTTAACTTTATATTCTCTATACTCCACAATACGTTTGGATCCATATTTAATTTATCCCATATTTATTTATCCAGTATCTATTTTAAAAGTATCTTGTATGTAAAGTATAAAAGTGTGATTCAATCTAACTTTTGGTATCGGTAAAATCCATTATTGGTTGACCTTTAATATTAGGGCAAAGCAGAGGAAGCAATGTCAATGTTTGTCATCAGTTTTAATTGAAGGAGGTATTACTCACTCTTGGGGGTTCTCGGTAGTCTGAGGGTCCTTTAGGTACAGCGAGAAATCAATAACGCCCACCTGTAACATGCAGATAATACACAATGATACTTGAATCCAAATGTGTGTTAGAGTATGTGTGTGTGTGTGTGTGTGTGTGTGTGACCTGAGAATCCAGGTCTTCCCCTTTCACACACAGGTTGGCGTCGATGACGTTCAGCCCCACCAACATGCCGACGATCACAGAACCTTCTTCCTCTGTTATTAAAGCTCCCGACTCATAAAACTCCCTGTTACATAAAACATCAAGATTCTCAAAAAAAAAAAAAAAACATTCATCATTCAGATCATTTACAGAGTAATAGCACTGCATTACACAACTGTTCGGGAGGTGTTGATACACTTCCTATGCTAGCAGCCCATAAGTATTGGCACCCTGGCATTCAGAACTAACAAAAAATATTCCTTGCACAATTATCAATTATAACTTTTATTTAACTATTTTTTTTTTACAAATAATTGAGCAGTTGAAGGTTAAGGGCCTTGCTCAGGGGCCCACAAGTGGCATATTTGTGGTGCCAGGAATTAAACCCACAATCTTTTGATTCAACCAGTCCAATGCCTTAAACATTAAACTTGATAAACACATCTTTAATAAGGGTGGCAATAATTTAGGCACAGCCTGGAAATACTCTAAATTCATTATGATGTCATGAGTGATATAAATGCAGATCCTGGTAGCATGGCAGAAATATTGGCACCCAGACATGCATTGCTTTTTCTTTAACTATTCTAAAGGGTGCCAGTAATTTAGCCTCTGTACACTTTTCACTTCAGAACATAGAACATAGTTTATTTGCCTTTTTGGTGTAAATAACAGATAATTGAGCCCTGACATAAAGACAGACAAACGATGCACCTGTTATCCGAGATAAGCAGCTTACCCCAGAAGATCTTTCCTGTTTATAAGAACCTTCATGTAATCAGCCACTTTTTTCTGCATAAGAGCCAAATGCAGCCAGGCTCGCGCTCGGCCCAGCCCCGTCCTGAAAGAAAAAAAAACCCCACCCAAACAAACAGGATTTAAAGTCCCTGCTGCCGAAAAAGGGATCAGGAGAAACACAGAAAATGAAAGGCAAGACACTACAAGCTGACGTGTCACATTAAACACAAGTTTTCTTGTTGTAAAAGTCATACTGGAACTACTTTTACTTGAAAATGACAAGGGCTCTGTCCTAAAATACTACTTAAGTACGTACTACACTTAAGTAAGTACGCACCTGCCGACTGTAAACAAGTATGTTCTATATAGTTTGCTTAGGGAGGGTATGAATGATGGTGTTTTATTCTTTAAGCACTCCCACATATGAGGAGTTATCTTTCCCGCCTGTCTCATTGGATAGTAAAGTAAATCCAAGCAGGAATAGTAGGTCATCCAGGAACTTTTTTTATGTATTGTAATGTGCAAACTAATGATTCTAACATACTACTTCCCTCACACACTTAGTTTCGCTTACAATATAGTATAAATCTTAGACATTATGTCCTAATTAAATGTATTCATGATGCACATTTAATTAGACTCGTTTCTATACTTCCAAAAAAAAAGTCATACAAATATTTAAAAAAACCACATATCAGAAATAGTCCCTATTCACGTCTTGCCTAAAAGTAGACACACACACACACACACACACACACACACACACACACACACACACACACACACAGAGGTTGAGACCCACTTGATTCCTGGCATGTCTCGGACGCTCATGGCGAGGTCAGCTGACTCAGGGCACAGCCTCTCCACCAGTTCCAGAGGAGCCCAGATGGACTTATTTTGTCCGATGAACGACTTCTTTACTGCACCACAGAGTTTACGGTAAAAGATAAATCATGTATTTACAGTCTGTGCACCGATTATACAAACAAGAGCTTCCATGATATGAAAGATTTGTACCTTTTAATCCGTGTTTAAGGCAGTGTTCCAGCACGATGAAAAACTGCTGCAGTGGAGGAAAGTCCGAGTCGAGACTCCGACCCAAACTGAGCGAGGACTGGATCAGAACTTTAATACTGAGCTTCATCATGGACAGCAGATTGGATCTCTCCACCGACATTGGATCTTTACCAGCTGCAAAGAGACACAGTTTTAGAGAATATAAATCTAAAATATTTCTGTGTTATGTTTATTTATTTACTATGTATGGGTGTTGTTTAATTAAAGTGTCCTACCCGGTTTTATGGAGTCAGAGGTGTCCGGATTTAGAGTTTCGGACCCGGATAAGGGGTTCCTCAAACCAGCACTGCTGATCGTTTCTGATGCTTTTCTGGCTAACGAAAAAATAGGCGCCGACCACGAACTGTCGACAGCTTTATCCTTTCGCTCTTCGTCCATTTCTTTTGCCAGACTTTCGTGTTCAACTGCTGTCGTTTCTATTTTTCCGTCTTTGACAGCGTTGTTTTGAACTTCACTGTTTGGATCTGCATCCGCCATTTTTACTGAGGTTAGTCACGTGACGCCAGACAAGAGTAATTGAGTAACGCCAGGCTCTAATAATCGCTTACTGATCACAAACAAGAGATATTTATTTATCTATTTATTCATTCATTCATTCATTCATTCATTTGTCTTATACCACAACAGCGTCAGTGATTGCAAATTGTAATTTATTCACGCACATGTCGTGCCTGACATTTTTTTAATCATCCCACTAAAAGTAGTTGATTAGCCAAGATCACGATCAAGTTCATTAAAACCTGCGCTGACAATCGAGACTCTTTTCAGAAATGTTAAATAAATATTTTATGACAGAAATCTTTCATTATATTATTAACATATTGATTATTGGTTTTAAATTATCTGGAAATATTTGTGACAGCGTATAAATACTAGAACAATAAATTTCTTTTACACAACGCGTAAATGTTGTCTGTAAACACACAAATAATGTAAATTGCATTCAATATCAAACAGTCAATTAACAGCTTTACAATGTTACGGTCCCCTTTGAGTAAAGAGAATAAAGGGCCTTGCTCAAGGGCCCAACAGCCTGGCAGTGCTGGGACTTGAAACCCAACCTTCCAATCAAAAATTATTATATAGTTATTCACCTGTAAACACAGTAAAAACCTTTAACGGCTCAAATGGCTCTGTTTATTATAATAAATAATACAATTCTGCTTATTTGACTGGTTTTTATAATTAATACCCTCTGCTTAATTAAGATTTTACCTTCGGGTCTCATTAAAAATCTCCTGCCGTGACCCGGATTCGAACCGGGGTTGCTGCGGCCACAACGCAGAGTACTAACCACTATACGATCACGGCTCACCACCGCGGAGATATAGTAGCAGGCAAAATATTTAGAAATATTTAGTATTAACTATCACCACCAGAATATTACACCAGATTGTGTTATTACAACTATCTTTGTATCCAGTGTCCTTTTTTAAATTATTTATCAGTATTGTTTTTGGTTCTGTTTTTTAAAGCAAACAATTCAAACGCCAAACAAAGTTGGGGAACTCCAGTAAGTTGTCAATGCTATTTTATTAACTTAAACACAGGATGAAGTGATTTTTCTTTTTAATACAGGTTATTAGTCCGTTATGTTTGCAGTAATAACGTTCGCTGCTTGACGGATGGTAATGTCTATAACATATATGACCGCGACGTGTCCTGGCGCGACAACAACAGCTTGAGGTTTTTCCACACTGGATGCGACAAAATGACCCTTACAATACGTAAGAAATCGCAATACGTCAGAAATTATACAGGGAAAATCCATGTCCGGTTCGGGATCCGCATCCAGTTTAGGCAAATATCAGTGATGTTTGGTGTTAATTTGCGTGTGAACCGATACAGTATTATTAGGCGAATGTTCACTTGGTTGAGTTTTGCCTAACCCGTTTAATCCCACTGGTGACCGCATCTTTTTTTTAATTTTATTTCTGGAAGCTTCATTGTGGTATTGTTGGTTTTAGGAATAATGTTTAACTATTAAATGAAAAAAATAGATCTTAACTAAAATGTATCAGTGCCATGTGACTAGTGTAAAAGGTCACACGACCAAATTTCTGCTGGTACATCTAGAATAATATGGCCTCCCCAGACTACTACAAAAAGAAGTAAATCAAAACCCTTAATTAACATATAGAACTATAATATTTTGGACATATATATATATATATATATATATATATATATATATATATATATATATATATATATATACACCTGTTAGTATAGTAGTACCAGTAGTATAACACATAACAGTGCTGTAATTAAAACAGGTTAACTGTTAATTCTTGTACAACTTAAAACTATTAGATTAATGTTAAACCTCTTAGACATATGTGACCACCTAAGTGCAGCATCACAATCATTCCTACACCTAAAAAAGATGCAACTGAAAGAAAAGGCCCATTTTCCAGGTATACTATAGAATGGTTATGCAGAAGCAAACTGTTCTGGAAGATTAAGTTGCAATGATAAGTAATCACTTTGATGAGATAATGGCCTAAATCCATCTGGTGGATAACTGCGAGGCCACAAACTATGCTTTTTACAAAGGCCCATCTTTAGTGCACTGAATGAGTCTTACAAAATAATGCCATACCAAAATTTTTCTATCAGTTGACGAAAGAAAATAATACCTTATTATGGCAGGCATGGTTGTAAGCAATTTATTTGGAAAAAAACAATCAGGTTTGGGTATAAATTGTGGAGATTTTCATCACCTACAAGGTACATGCATCATTTGAAGCCCTATGGTGGAGTGCACACACACCTGCCTGAAATTAGACTAGGAAAGGGTCCAATTGTAGTCTTTGTTCTGGTCGAACAAGCGAAAGTTTCTTCAGGGTGTACCGTTGTACATGACAATCTTTTTACCTTACTAAGCATCCTTGATGAAATGACAAAACGAGGTTATGGATGCCTTGGTACTCTGAAACAGTGCCGCCTGCAAGATGTTCCTCTTACAGATTTCCAAAAAATGCCTTGTGAAAGCTTTGAAGTTCTTACACAGGGGGAAAAGTTACTGGTATGGTTGAATGATACCAATGTTGTATCATGGCAACCAAAGATACAGGGCTACAATAAGGTCAAAAATGTAATGGTGGCCAATCTTCAAAGTGCTGTGGTGTAAAGCTGGTTGTTCTTTAGAGATGTTGTTGGTAGTAAAGTGACCTCCTGGCCTTTATGTGATCTGTGTCCCTCTGTCTCATAAAAAATATGGAAAACCATCTCTTGGCAATTGCAGAAGATCTTTGATTAATGAAAACTATCACTCAGGATTCTGCAAGAAATGATAGAGGATCACACTGGCCTTTGAAGTATATGCATGTGAGAAATGTGACGCATTTACACATTTAAAACTTAAAAAACAGTACCATATCCAGCATATATAATAATTATCCAACATATATAATTATATATGTTGGATATGTTACTGTCATCTTGAGTTTTGAATGTGTAATTAGGTCTAATTAATGAATTTTGATTAATTCCGACTATGCTGTTTCCCACTGGTCACTATTTTGACCAAGTATAAAACCTATCGCTGTCCAATGTGTAAAAACTCAAATGATGAAATGTAATCGCATAAAACTGGACAATAGAATGTCAGTAAAAAGTTAGTTCTTCATCCTGAAGTATTAGCAATTTATGATAATTTTGTCTCATACATGCCAACTGAAAGTCAACATGGTTTAATATTATTGCATTACTGAAGTGATGGAGAGTAAACTCAAGGGTCTGGTATTTAAACTAACATTGCTGTAAAAGAAATAAATCATAATAATATCTCCCTCTAGGTGGCAGAAAATTCTTACCCATGATGTAAAATAAATTACACCTCTTAAAAGGACACCCAAAAGTGTGTTTTTCTACAAAGTTGTCTAAGATGTCTTTATATGCTTTAATGTTAATATTTTTCTTTACAAAAACTAAAAGGCTTAAACCCTGTTCCAGCATGGCAATGCCCCTGTGAACAAAACCCCTGAAGTCCATAAATAAACTAAACACCTTTGGGCTGAACTGGAACTCCAACTGAACCCCAGAACTCCTCACCTCAACATAAGTGTCTGATCTCACGAATCCTATTGAAAGTGAATGAACACAAATCCACACAGTCATATGACCCAATCTAGTTAAAAAACCTGCACTGAATGGAGGTTATTATACACCTGGAATAGCTTGATCAAAAACATGGTCCACAGATCCGCCCGCCCCACCTCGGTCCACTGATCGCTGGCCCTGCCTTGGTCCACTGATTCGCCGGTCCTGCCACGGTCCACAGATCTGCTGGCCCCGCCTTGGTCCACTGATCACACCATGTCTGCCAAGCCTGCTCACACCATGCCCGCCTTGCTTGTACCAGCTATTCGAACAATTAGCTATTCCTGTTTTGTCCTCATGTCTTTATGTCATGTGATGTCCCTTTGTCCTTGTGTCTTGTTTTTATAGGTTGCCCTGTGTTTGTGATTGTGTTCAGGTTTGTCTTTAAGTTAATGTGTTCAGTGTATATATACCCCTATGCACCCTTGCCTGCTTGTGGCTTATTGTTCATGTACCACTGCGGTGAGATCTTGTTCATGCTTCTGATTATGCTATGTTCCTGTTCCTGTTAAGTTTGGTTTGGTTCATGTTTGTTGTTTGTCTTCTTGTCCACTTGGGTTGCCTTAGTGGAAAGTCATAAATTGGGAAGTCATAAATTGACCAAGTAAATAAAGGAGTTTATTCATGCTTTAAACAAATTCTAGTTCATAGACAAAATAATAAATGAATACAAATAAAATTAATTCAGCTAGCATTATTTTATTATTTATAATTCATGTGGTATATAAAACTTCAGAATAAACACAATTTTCAGGTTGGGCTCTCTTCCTTCTTGCTCTTTGGGTGTTTTTTTTAGTAAAATATAAAGCAGTGTAATTCGGCACCACTGCATCATAATCCTGCGAAAACGAATATAAGAACAAACAAAATTATTCCTAAACTTTCTGAATAAAAAACAGAACAATTCTTTGTTATTGTGATTATTTACCTGATTGGGTGTATTCTCTGCCACTGAAACCTGTTGAGGTGTCACTGTTAGAAAAAAATATAGAGATTCATCTATTCTGTTTTCCTCAGCCATTTTTAACCATTTGTTATTCTTTTCATTTAAAAATATGTTAGTTTAAATAATTTGTATAATGCATTTTATTACAGTGTCCTTATATTGTGTTGTATGTAGTAAACATGTATAACCAATTAAAATATTTAGTATATAAGATGGTGTAATAAAACTCTGGTGCAGCAGTAAGTACCAAATGTAGCTAAATATCAGACACAAGGTAATATCATTATCAGAAATTCAACAACAACAACAAAAAAAATCCTTATCAGTATTTAAAAACAGTTAAAACTGGTAAACAAAACTGTTAAAGCTCCTTTTTTAAAAAAATATTTAATACAATTATCACTTTTCGTTTTTTTGGTAAAACGAACAAATCTCGGGGCACCAACTTAATATTTATTGTCAATAGCAGTAGACATGACCTGCGTCTTAACATTTCATTAAATTTTATGGAAGTAATTAACATAAAATAAAATATTTTTATTTGTTAGCTGTTGTGATTTGTAATTTTTATATCAGTGCTTTATTATTTGCTAGAATGGTAGAAGAAAAATTAGGGTTAAATCATTATAATTACATTATACATTAACACATTATGTATACAAGTAAAAGTATTCACCCCCCTTTATTTATAAAATGTGTATTGTTGCTAGTACTTTGTACAGTGTAAAAATATTCTAAGGGGACAGTTATCAACTTTAATGTTATTTACAGTTTTAACTTGAATATTAGGAGACTCACCTCTGGATTGTCTGAGTTTTCTCATTTTAGAGATTATTAACGTTTCAGCGAAGATCACAATCATACACCCACCACACTACCACAACGAGGCAGATCACTTCCGGTCATAAAGGTGTTACTGAAGGACAAGAAGATTTAATAATAATGAATAAGAATTGTAAAAGTGATTAACATTTTTTTACTAACCGTATTTTGGAATTTTCTGAAGCTGTATCTGTGTCCCGTTCCCGAACACGATCTTCCCACACAGGGCCACAGCGCAGTAGTAAGTTCCAGTATCGTTGCTGAGGATGTTCTTGGAGAAGTTGTATAAACAAGGTGTGTGTAGAAACATTGCTGTCAACACTGCTGGCCGCTGTTGTGATGAGTGTAAATGATTTGAGGATAGGATTGTGGTGAAGCAGTTCTGAACACTGCAGAGTCAATGATGCTCCTGAAGGAACCGTCGAGTCCCAAACGCCACGCTGAGTTACTGACACTTTTACACCTCTGTCATCTGTAAACAAATAAAAAAGGTCAGTCTTTTCTGAGGAATGAATTTCACACAGCTCTCAAACTTGCTTATAAACAAAGGTTATGGGATTTGATAAGTTGGTGGGCTTTTGTTCTGCAAATATATATATATATATATATATATATATATATATATATATATATATATATATAGATATATAATATATATATATGAATAAAATTACAGATACATGATGTAAAAAATCATTTAAAAACATGGAATTCCACAGAGCACAGTAGCATTAGGGTTAGGGTTAAAAAGTAAACGACCAGAAGAGACCTGTGAGATGAACTCATCATTTCTAATTCCTACCCTGAACACTTAAATTTACTTAGATAAAGCTTGAATTAGTAAGAAAAAGAAAGGTGTAAAAAAAAAGGCAGGGAATAAATTATATTTATTATTTCACATATTTCAAATACACATACTGTAGATTTCAAGTATAATATTTCTATATTCTATATTTGTTATGTTCTGTAAAGCTGCTTTAAAACAATGTCAATTTGCTAAAATCTCCATACAAACAAAACTGAATTGAATTCTATAAATTAAAGGAATGTTTCGTATGCAATGTAAACAATATTTGATAGTAAGTTTTTATTTCTCACTGATAAAAATGTTCCTGTTCCAAATTCTATCCTAAAAACTTTTAATCCACAGTAATACACGACTTCATCTGATGCCTCTACGGTATTAATTTTCAACTTGCAGCCTCCTTTTAAAATCTTCACAGTAAACCTCCAAGAGTTGAACTCGTTTTCAAAAATAGGATTGGTCACTAATTTCTGAACCGTGACCATCACGCGAGGCTTGTGTCCTACTACTTGTTTGTACCAAAGAATTGGATTAGTGTTTTCCTCATTTTTTCGAAAGCAGTGTAGAGTCTCGCTATCCCCAGCAGCAGCAGAGATCTCCCGGTTTGGCTGATAGACGAGGTCTGATTGTAGAGAATCTAATGTACAAACAAAAAAAGTCGTGTTAATTCTATAAAATTATTATTATTATGCTGTGTGACTTCATTTATTACACATTTGCTTTAGCTGGTTGTTCAGTAAATCATACTTTTCATTTGGGACTAATTTAAAGTGTTTTTACATTAATGCCATAGCCAAAAAATTATTTCAAATTTAACTTTATTTCTTTTAAATAATTTTCAACAGGTATTGAGTTACCTTGCCAGAACAAACTGATTGAAAATTTTGTAAGATATGGTTCATATGCTACATATTATAACAGTTTCCTTTTATTTGTAGCTACAGTATGCAAAATAACACAGTATATAGTGAGCATAAATTAAGATAAAAAAAAAATTATCCTCTGCTGGTTTTGTATGTTTGCTCACTAAAAAAGAGAAATGATCAGTCTATAATTCTAATGGTTGTGAGAGACAAAATCTTGCCATGACCAAGACCAAAAAGCTGTCCAAGGATTTCAGGGACAAGATTGTATAGCTAAACAAGGCTGGAATGGCTTACAAGACCAAAACATGATCAAACCAAGACTTGCATCTTGATTTGAAGGTGAGAACAGTTGGTCTGATTATTCACAAATGGAAGAAACACCAAATAACTGTCAATCTCTCCCGTCTGGGGCTCCATGCAAGATCTTACCTCATGGAGTTTTAATGATCATGGAAATGGTGGAGGAATGATGATGATCATGGAAATGGTGAGGAATAAGCCCAGAACTACACGGGAGAATCTTGTCAATGATCAGAAGGCAGTTGGGAGCATAATCACCAAGAAAACACTCACTGTTAGGAATAAACCAATAGACCATTAAAATGATAGACTGATCATTTCTTTTCAGCGGGATCATTTTTTTACCCTTACTGCATATAATCAATATAACCCAGTTTATAGTGATCAAATACAATCAATATACAATCCAGATCTACTTATTTATTATATAAGATGCAATATACAATATCTTATATGCATCTTATTAAGTGGAAAAGGAAGCTAAATATAAATCACATATAGTAACAATATCAGTAAATTAACAACATATTTATAATACAACTGGTAAAGTCCTATTCCTTTTTCTTGAAAAACCAATAGAAGTATCACCTGTGTGTTTTTTGTAGAATTAACAAATCTGGTAGCACCATAGTGTAATATTCACACTATAGTCAATAGCAGTAAAAATACTACATATTTAACCTCCAGAAGAGAGCTGTTTAAATTTACTGTATTAATGCATTAAAGTATTCAGGTCAGATTATTAAATAGAAATATATTTAAAAACAAAACAAAACAGTGCTCTGAGTCACATCAGCTTCAGCATCTGGAGTCTAAGGTTTATGCATATTTAAAATCTACCCAAACTAAATATGGTAATTTTTTGGGTTTTTGTTTGCACCTGCATTTTTTGCCTTTAAACTATGACCACTTACCATCTGAATAGAAAGAAGCACCACTGTGATCCACGTCAGCATCACCATCTTAACCCAGGCTTGTGCATGAACATGACCTCACACTGTCTTGTAGACAATCTGAGCCTGGGGGGTGTCACTAAAAAGTTTAAAGGCTCAGCCCCCTAACCGTTTTCTGCAGATTCGATGGGTGTTTTCCAATGGTAAATGTTTGACCTTTTTTGCTATATGTAGCTTTACTAACTTCTATATTTCTGCAGTGTATA